>CM076580.1:1630636794-1631148421 GCA_034641835.2 Pinus albicaulis | reverse complement strand
TGGACTAAGTACCCAGAAAAACCCAATGCGGGGAAATCGATGCAAAAAATATGGTGTTTTATTATTAAGTAGTAGCACTGTCTGAATACATCTTTGAATACCCTTAGGGTAATTTAGTTACAAAGATAAATACTAGCAGAAGAATTTGTGAGGATTTACCTCACTCAATCACTGAGCTCCCGGCTGATCTGGATGAAGTGAAAACTACCCTAGGGAGGCATTGCGCAGCCTCTGTGCATTTCTAGCGTTGTGCCTTCCAGCCTCTGCGTCACCCCCTTCCAGGCTCAGTGTTCAGCCCCAACCAAGTCATTTTGCCTTTGTGGAACTTGAGGAATAGCATCACGGTGTCACTGTCCAGATCTTGTCCTCTGAAACTGATCCACAAGAAAAATTTATAGAAACCCTCGTCTGTCTCTATGTTGCTTTTGCGTGAGCCCTGCGCAATCACTGTGTCAACCCCTTTCCTTCAACGCAAGCTAGGTTAGATCACCTTTTCCTCTCTCTCATTGATGCTCCACCGACTAAGAAAATCTCTCTCTCCAGATGCTATCTCTACCCCTCACTCCTCAGATCTCTAGATCCAATTTCTCAGCAAACTGTGCCCCAAAAATTTCTAACTCTTAAATCAATTTAGTGTGTCTTTCCAAATGGCCCTCAAGCCTTCCTTTATAGTCTTCTCATTGAGATATCAATGACCAAGATTTTATCTCTAATCAATGACTAAGATTATAACATGACTTGATCTCTGCCTTCTAGATCATTCTCACTCATGTTTAGCAGAGTGGAATTTTCACAAATGGTTTTTGGGTTCTTTCGAATACTAGTGTCTAAGCCTCTCCACAAATTTTGAGACTTAGAGCACTTTCTGATGCTACAAAAATCAACACTCCCTCTTAGCGAGGAAAGTGCTCTAGGAATTATGTTTGTTGCGTACTACTCTGACTCTGAAGCATCCTCCACACTACTGAAGTCCATCAACCACTGCATTTTTGTTGCCACTATACCACTTCCCATGACACTTCCACTGCCACTGTTGCATCAATACTACAACTCCCTCTCAAGTGTTGCATCTATACTACAACTCCCTCTCAAGTGTTGCATCTGCTATGCTGCTAACACTGCCACTACTAACACTACATCTGCACTGCAACTCAGCTACTCAGAGAAACATCTGAACTCACCCAAGACTGAACAAGTGTTCAGTGGATGCACCTCGGTGTTGAAGACTAGACTGCTAATAACTACTGCATTGTCCCTCTAATCCACTAATAGGACTAGCTGTTCTTTGCTTTCTGCCTTTATCTTGCACTCAGTCTTGCGATGCCTCTCATTGTGGATGATTTTGTCACCCCCTAGAGACAGCCTAGAGTTGCCATAGACCAGTGCCTAGGACATCTTAATATAGCAAGGAGCCCTTTATAGTTTGGGTTGTCAGTCCAAGGGGCTCACCCACTATCTCTTGTTGGAAACAAGGAAACTAAATATGAATGGGACCAATCTCTCTCAGAAGCTGACACACAGATAAGAATAATGTAGGAACATCAGGCAAAACTCCAGCATGAAAGCATCAGACAGTTAAGAGACCGCTTACTGTAAAGAGGGCCGATTCAAATAATATATCACAGAAATCAAATATCAGAGAGTGAGTGCAGTGAGGAAACATAAGAAGATATTACTGGCAAAAGGGCGCACCAATTTACGAATCCTTAAGCCACTAATATAGCAGAAAATATGAAAGAGTGAAAATGGAACAACATATCACTTCTAGGCCTATTTAAAGCGCTTGACTAATTCCAGAAAGGGCACCACTTAAGATGAATCCTTGCTGCAAACTAGTGAGCCACTCGCATTCTAGAACATGATACAAGAAGATAATTTGCATGAAAAGAGATAATGTATTAACACATGAGAAAAGTTACATACTGTGAGATACCAAAGACCAGAATCCTCAATACAGTTATAACCCCTCCTCACTGAGACCCTACGGGCTCTGAAACTTCATACAGAAATATTACAAGATGAATACAATAGTCTTCTCGCTGCACAGTTTGCTGACAGAAATATGGAACCTTTACAATGCCTTTCTTTCTAGCTTTTATAGAAGAGATAGAGAATTCTAGAGGAGGCGGTAGACAGAAAGCATTTAATAACTTATTTTGAATCAAATGGCGGAAAATGTTCGCGCCCACACTATGAAACGACTGAATATAATTGTTTGTACTTTACAATTTATTTCTGGAATGAATGCTGGAAATGCGAATCTATCTATACACAAGATATAAATAATAAAATATGAGAACGTTCGGCCTTTTTCTGGAGGAGGAAAACCTGCAGCAATAAAACCTTGAGGCGCCTGCTCCTGTACATGGTACTTTCAATCTTCAGATTTTGAATTCAAATTCGGAACCTCTTTCGAGCTGGACCCTGAATTTATTGCTTCTTCATAAATACTCTGTTGCTGCATTATTGTTTTCGACTGTCCAAATGCGTTCCCTTTTAATTTTCTCTCTAGAGAGTTCCATGGATCGAAGTACCTTTCTTTAATGGAGGTCACATCATAGTGACTTCTGGATCCTTTCCGCTAATTTTGTTCCCACCACAAGTTCCTGCAAAAACCAAAGCTTATTGAATAAAACTGATGACACAGAAGGTGGACACAGTGAGACTGATGGAAGTGATGGCAAAGATATGAGCGGATGATATAACGACGCAGGGAGGAGACTTTAAATGAAAACGCAAAGGCGCGACAAATAACCAGAGTATGTGAACAGCGGGGAAAGCCGTGCGTGACATGTAGGCATACAACGAAAAGTGGAAGGTGGGCGCAGATGGCGTGGAAACTCAGAAGAATATCCCTTGGAGGAGTTACAAAGAAAGGACGTGACAAGACAGTGGAATGAAGGCTTTAAAGGTGGGACCCAGAGCGCGTATTGCAGGATCAAAAGAGGGGAAAATGCGATAAAAGAAGAATGGAATAGCCAAAATTTCGCGCCTGCGCTATGCGATGGGCGTGGTGAGCGCATATCGCAAAAATGAAAAATGCGATGATGGGGGATAATGCACGAGAGAAACTGCGCTTTTGCGATGGCGCGATTTTGAGATTTGCGATAAACACTTAATGGGGCAGTGCTTGGTTATATGTAAAAAGGAGGGCGCGGAGCTGGGAGGCGAAGGGGGCTAGACCTTATATAATCTTTAAAAAGTGGACTTCAGCCCTTTTTAAATGTATTTCTGATGTTGGGAGGGGGGCTGATTGGTACAACATCGGCTCCAACTGGGGACGGCATGTTCGTCCTCGGGCATGCCGAGAACTCGCAGACCTCAGACCCCTTTGTATCCTCTTCAAAACCTATTAGCTTATTTACATTATTTACACTTCAAAATTGAAATCACCTTTGCTTAAATTATATACATAAATAAATCAGGCCTACTCTGCCTGGGTCAGTACTGAAAGTAGTGTTTAAGGAATTGTCCATTCACGGGAGCGTCCAACAGATCTCCCTGCAGGTTTTCTAACATGAAAGTATTATTTCTCCCTAAGTTTACTATTTTGAATGGACCGAACCACAGTGGGTCGAATTTGGTATGCTTGCCCTTTTCGGCTCTGCGAAGATCCCATCTAAGAACCAGGTCTCCAACTTGAAAATTCCTATCCTTTGCGTGCTGATCAAAGACCTTCTTCATTTTTTCCTGATATTCTATTAATCTCTGATCTACCTGATTCCTTATTTCTTCCAACTCTACCAGCTGATTAATTCTTCTAATCATCTCATCTGGTTCTTCCTGGTTTTCCTGCATAAAACGTGCCACCGACAGTGCTAATTGTAGAGGAAACACAGCAGCCCGCCCATATACTAGCTCATAGGGCGATTTGCCTGTTGCTCTTTTGCTGGTTATCCTATTCGCCCATAGAGAAAACTTTAATTGAGAGTCCCAGTTTTTCTGATTTTCAGCGATTGTCTTCTTCAGGGCTCTCACCAGGGTTTTATTGGATGACTCTGCTAGACCATTTCCCTGTGGATAGTATGCTGTAGAATGAGTCAGGATGATGTTATATCTCTGGCAGAACTTTACAAACCTGGCAGACTTGAAAGCTTGTGCATTGTCAGTTACGATTCTGGCAGGGCAGCCGAACCTAGATATGATATTATCTTCTATAAAATTCATAATTACAGCATCTGTAGCATTTCTGGTAGGTATGGCTTCCACCCATTTTGTGAAATAGTCTGTGGCTGTCAATATCCATTTATGTTGGCCACTTGATGGGGGATGTATCTCTCCTATAAAATCTAATCCCTATTTCTGGAATGGTTCATTTACATGAATAGGGATCAAGGGCAAGGCCGCTAATTTCTGCCTTTCTGCAAATCTTTGGCATTTGTCACACGATCTGACCCAAGCAAAAGTATCTGAATGTAATTTTGGCCAGTAAAAACCAGCCTTCAAGATTTTGTGAGTGGTGGCCCTCCAGCTGTAATGTCCTCCACATATGCCCTCATGAAATTCTGTCATTACATTTTGCACTTCATTTTCTGTGAGGCATAACAGCAGTATACCTAGAGGGTCTCTCCAATAGAGCTGCCCATTAGTAATGACATATTTCTGAGATTTCATCCGTACAGCTCTTTATTTTTTCTTATCACAACTTGGAGGGCGGCTTAGAGTTAAAAGATATTCAACTATTTCTTTGTACCAAGGACTAGTTAGATATTTCACATGTATCTTTTGGGTAGCCATCTCTAGTCCATGCTGCTCTTCTTCTTTTTCTGATTCTTCATTTGCTATCACAGACAGATTGATGCCCAAGGCTTGATGATTTGATTCAGATAGCATTTTGGCAAGTCCCTGTCCTTTGATCAATTTAGTAGGCCTTATATCCAAATCATACTCTTGGATTTTTGCAATCCATCTTCCCCTTCTACCTTCGTTGTCTCCCTGGACCAAAATGTCTTTGACTGCTGTAGTAGGGACATAAGCTGTAATATGAGATTGCAAAACATAAAATCTAAAAGCTTTAAGGGACTTTACCAGGGCATATGCCTGCTTCTCCAATATATTGTATTTCAATTCAGCATCATACAGTACTTGACTGAAGAAGGCTATGGGCTGTTCATATCCCTCTTCATTTTTCTGCAATAACACTCCAACAATCGTATGAGGGGAAGCAAATGAAAATATCATAAAAGGCTTACTATAGTCTGGTCCCGCTAATACAGGAGCTTCAGCAAAAGCCTGTTTTATCCTTGTAAATGCATCTCTAGACTCCTGGGACCACTTAACTTCATTGTCCTTTTTCAACATATTGGTTATATGCCTAACTATCTCAGCATAGTTAGGAATGAATCTTCTCAAGAAATTAATTCGGCCCAAAAATACCTGTACTTCCTTTTTATTCCTTGGCAAAGGAATGTTGTTTATCACTTCAACTCTCTTAGGATCAATTTTCACACCATCTTTAGTCACAATATGCCCTAAGAGTCTTCCCTCATCTAATGCAAACAAAGATTTTTGAGGATTTAGAGAAAGGCCATACCTTCTGCATTTTTCAAAAGTCCTTTTTAAATGCTCAATATGTTCATCATCATTCTTTGAGAATACTGTGATATCATCAAGATACACCACCAAGAACTTGTCCTGTTCTCCAACAAAGGCTATGTCCATTTCCCTCTGAAAAGTAGCTCCTGCATTAATTAATCCGAATGGCATCCTAGCATACATAAAGGTTCCCCATGGTGTAGTAAATGCAGTCTTCTTCTGGTCTTCTAGGAGCACAACCACTTGATTATAACCAGAAAATCCATCCATCATTGACATCCTGGATGCTCCCACCACTTTCTGCAGGATGTGGTCCATTTTGGGCAGTGGATAATTATCTTTGAGAGATGCTCTGTTCAAGTTCCTGAAGTCTACACACAGCCTTATTTCTCCTTTCTTCTTTCGAACAGGAACAAGGTTCGCTATCCATTCTGAGTATCTTAATGGTACAATTATCTTGGCCTTCAACAATTTTTTAATTTCCTTTTCAATGGATGGAAGAAGCAAAGGATTAATCTGCTTGAGCTTCTGCTTGTATGGCTTTGCATCTTCCCTCAGTGGAATCTTATGCTGTATAATATTTACGTCAAAAGCTTTTAGGTCCTGATAGGACCAAGCAAAAACATCTTTATAAGATTGAAATAACTTCAAATATTTTTCTTTATAATCTTCTGGGACTTTCTTAGATAATTTGATCATTTTGGGATCAGTAGGAGTACCCAGATTCAAATCTCCCACTTGATCTTCTTCTACTACTTTGTTTGGCTGCATCGGAACATCGTCTTTATTAAATAACCTTTCTATAGGTACCAACCCTCTAGGTATCACATTACCCTTCAGCTGCAGCACTCTACTTCCTGCTATATTCTCTTCCCATTTATTTTCTGAAATATTTTCAACTTCTTCCTCTTTGTTATCATCAATCTCCATATTGGAGAATTCTCCCACAGTCTCCATAAATCTTTTCATCTGTTTGTCATCTTCGAATACCTGCCAATGCTTAATATTGTCTGGAATGGATGGTCTATACCGTACCTCCACTTCATATCTTAAAAGAGGGTTCTCAGGAGGACGGAAAGTACTGGCAGCTACAGCAAGAGAATCTGCTATTCTGTTTTGCTCCCATGAACTGTATGTTGAATGCTGAGAAGAAGTTTTCTATCATGTCCCATACTTTATTTCTGTATGCTCTGAGCCGTGGATGCTTAGTTTGACATTTATTCTTAATCTGTCTGACCACCAGTTCAGAGTCTCCAAACACCTTCAGGCATTGGATGCCCATGTTCCTAGCTATTTGCAGCCCCAGTAATAGTGCCTCATATTCAGCTACATTGTTTGTAGCTTCATATTCCAATTTAAAGGACAGTGGTACCCACTTCCCTGTAGGAGAAATCAACAATACTCCAGCTCCATTACCTTCCCTGGAATTTGCCCCATCGAAATGCAAAGTCCATATTTCTGATTCCTGACTTCCTCTAGGTTGCTCAGCTTGAGTTTGGCCAAAAAGGGGTTCACGAGCATAATTCTGATTTACTTCTAACATTAAACATGAAAATTCTCCCTCCTTGTTATAAACTGGAGAATTATCTGAGCAGTCAGCCTTAGTTACCATTTTAACAAATCTAGTCTCTCTGTACAACCTCCTCTCTTGCCCTCCAAAAACTGGGACAGTAGCATATGTTAAATCCAATTTAATTGATCCCCCAATCTTTGTACCCCAGGACCTTGACAACAACATGCCAAAGCGGGCTGGGATATCAGCAACCACAATGTCCATGACCACACTTTTTGCTGGGATTTGAGCTAAATTGACCACTAAATCTTTTATCATTCCCAAACATTTAACCCTTTTAGAATCAAATGAATATAAATCCTTATATGGCCTTGTAATATGCAGTCCTAGTTGCTCCATGACAGATAAGGGCATAAGATTATGGGAAGCCCCAGAATCTAACATGCAATTATGTAATAGCAGGTCATGTACGACTAGGGACACATAAAAGGGAGGAGTAGAAGGATCTATCTCCTCGACGTGTGGGCCAAAGACTACCATGGGTCTTTCTTCTTGAAGATTTAAACTATCAGGCGTGATTGGTATTTTGGGAGGAAGTATAAAAGAAGTAACTTGGGACTGATATACAGGCTGTTTTAATAACTCAGTCAATGGAACAGGAATCTTAATCTTTTCAAGTTCTTTTTGCAAATTGAAAGCCGATGTGGGCTTTTCCATAACTACTTCTTTTGACTCCTTATTTTCAACTGAAGACCTAATCTCTTTTGATATTGGCTCGGTATTAGGAGGATTGACTATTTTTGAGGAAGAAGGAATCTGAATATTAGACTGTAAGGAAGTATTTAGAGGACTCTTACCTTTCTCCACGCTCTTCTTTGTTTCTGATTCCTTCTGAGCAGATGCTTCTTCCTAAGGTGGTTCTTCCTCTTGCTCCTGAGTTCTGGTCCTCTTCCTCGAGGATCTGAGATCATATTTGACGTTGAATTGGGCTTCCATGAAATCAGCAAACTGCTTACAGTAATGATCGATCTCTGCTTCCTCTTCTTCATCATGCAACGGGCACTCCATATCATCATTATTTGAAAGAGCCATATTTGAACTTTCTAATCCATAAGCTGCATCCCCAGTGGGATCATCTGCTGGCCCTTCCAGGTATAAGGGGTGAGGCACCTGGCCCTGTGATTCCTTTGCTTCTCTGGGCAAGATCTGCAATGGTGGCCTTCTAAACTAGGGATTGTATCCTCTGTTTGGAGCATTATAACAGTTCTTGGGAGCTGCATTCTTCATCTCCAATTCCATCTTAACCATCTTCTTTACCATTTTACTTATTTCATCCAACTTTTCTGAATCTTTTTCCTGATTGAAAGCAGAAATTTCTTCTTTGCCCTTCCTCCTGGTATCTTGCTCAATTTTCCCTTTCAGTTTCCCAGTGGAGGCAAAGTTCGCTTCTAATTCTAGAGTGTCTGCTTGCGCATCATCTAAATTGGCAGGTTTTCTTTCTCTCAATGCAAAACCAAAATCACAGTCAAAGGCTGCTATGAAATGATTGAGAAAAGTCATGAGGTTTCATCTCTGGGAGGCGTGCTCGGGAGTATAACTTGTTGAATCTTTTGATGAATTCACAATTCTTTTATTTGTTTCTTTTCTAATAAACTAAAGACATTGACCATGGTCTTTTCTTCTTCCCATCTCCAAGAATCATCTCCAGCTTTCATCTGTGTGAGCATATTGAACGGCTGATACGTTTAAACCCATTTGACGTTTCCTTCTAAAGACTGCACAAACAACCTCAAGACCACATCCAAATGTTCAACATTCAAGTTCTCCGCGAAAGAGCAGAAGGTCTCGAGATGTCTCTGCGCATCAATCTCATTTTCTCCATTAAATCTCGGCAGAATTTTCAGATAATCCTGTGGCATATCATTCAGTGCTTGAGGTAAGGCCAGAGGCGCATATTTGTTCAATAGGAAAGCAGGAACATTGGCCATTGGGGGAGGTGGGGGTTGTACAACAGTCTGAGCAACAAATGAAGGGAGAGGAGTAGGAGGAAGCGGAGTATGAATAACAATGGGAATATATTGCACAGAAGCCTGAGGCGTAGATGGGAATAATTCACGGTTAACAGCGGCTACTTCTGTGATCTCTTTAATTTCTTCAGCCTCGAGAGGAGGAGGAGATTCTCCTTCAATCCAGGCGCTTCCTCTACGTGGAGTCTCTAAACAAAACTCGGGATTTTCTGTTCTAACTTCTTGAGAAGAAGAGGGCGGATAATTTTCAACAGAACACTCGAAATTTTCAGCATGGGCTGACTTCCTCTCCTTCCAGACTCCTTTACAAATGATTTTCTCTGGGTCAGACACGTAAGGTGTTTTCAGTTGGGCTGTATCTGACCTCAAATGTGGCCTACGAGGAGCCAGGACTACCAATAAAAATTTATCAAATAAAGACCAGTGGAGTCGCCAAGGTGAGAGATATGCAACTCTTCAACTCTCTATGCTCACCCGATTAGAGAGTGAAAATAACTTTGTCGAGACCCAGGGAAACAGATATTCTTGAATTCGCTCCCCGGCAACGGCGCCAGAAAGATGTTGTGGATGATTTTGTCACCCCCCTAGAGACAGCCTAGAGTTGCCATAGACCAGTGCCTAGGACATCTTATATAGCAGGGAGACACATAATATAGCTTGGGTTGTCAGTCCAAATGCCTCTCTACTATCTCTTGTTAAAAACAAGGAAATTGGATTTTGAATGGGACCATTCTCTCTCAGAAACTGATACAAAGATTAGAATAATGTAAAAACATCATGTAACACTTCAGCATGAACACATCAGACATTTAAGAGACCACTTACTGTAAAGAGGGCCGATTCAAATAATATATCACAGAAATCAAATATAAGGAAGTGAGTGCAATGACGAAACATAAGAAGATATTACTGGCAGAAGGGCGCACCGATTTACGAATCCTTAAGCCACTAATATAGCAGAAAATATGAAAGAGTGAACATGGAACAACATATCACTTCTAGGCCTATTTAAAGCGCTTGACTAATTCCAGAAAGGGCATCACTTAAGATGAATCCTTACTGCAAACTAGTGAGCCACTCACATTCTAGAACATGATACAAGAAGATAATTTGCATGAAAAGAGATAATGTATTAACACATAAGAAAAGTTACATACTGTGAGATACCAAAGACCAGAATCCTCAATACAGTTATAACCCCTCCTCACTGAGACCCTACGGGCTCTGAAACTTCATACAGAAATATTACAAGATGAATACAGAAGTCTTCTCGCTGCACCATTTACTGACAGAAAAACTGGAACCCTTACAATGCCTTTCTTTCTAGCTTTTATAGAAGAGATAGAGAATTCTAGAGGAGGCGGTAGATAGAAAGCATTTAATAACTTATTTTGAATCAAATGGCGGAAAATGTTCGCGCCCACACTATGAAACGACTGAATATAATTGTTTGTACTTTACAATTTATTTCTGGAATGAATGCTAGAAATGCGAATCTATCTATACACAAGATATAAATAATAAAATATGAGAACGTTCGGCCTTTTTCTGGAGGAGGAAGACCTATAGCAATAAAACCTTGAGGCGCCTGCTCCTGTACATGGTACTTTCGATCTTCAGATTTTGAATTCAAATTCGGAACCTCTTTCGAGCTGGACCCTGAATTTATTGCTTCTTCATAAATACTCTGTTGCTGCATTAATGTTTTCGACTGTCCAAATGCGTTCCTTTTAATTTTCTCTCTGGAGAGTTCCATGGATTGAAGTACCTTTCTTTAATGGAGGTCACATCATAGTGACTTCTGGATCTTTTCCGCTAATTTTGTTCCCACCGCAAGTTCCTGCAAAAACCAAAACTTATTGAATAAAACTGATGACACAGAAGGTGGACACAGTGAGACTGATGGAGGTGATGGCAAAGATATGAGCGGATGATATAACGACGCAGGGAGGAGACTTTAAATGAAAACGCAAAGGTGTGACACATGACCAGAGTATGTGAACAACGGAGAAACCGCGCGTGACATATAGGCATACAACGAAGAGTGGAGGGCGGGTGCTGATGGCGTGGAAACTCAGAAGACTAACCCTTGGAGGAGTTACAAAGAAAGGACGCGACAAGACAGCGGAATGAAGGTTTTAAAGGTGGGACCCGGAGCGCGTGTTGCAGGATCGCAAGAGGGGAAAATGCGATAAAAGAAGAATGGAATAGCCAAAATTTCGCGCCTGCGCTATGCGATGGGCGTGGTGAGCGCATATCGCAAAAATGAAAAATGTGATGATGGGGGATAATGCGCGAGAGAAACTGCGCTTTTGCGATGACGCGATTTTGAGATTTGCGATAAACACTTAATGGGGCAGTGCTTGGTTATATGTAAAAAAGAAGGCGCGGAGCTGGGAGGCGAAGGGGGCTAGACCTTATATAATCTTTAAAAAGTGGACTTTAGCCCTTTTTAAATGTATTTCTGATGCTGGGAGGGGTAGCGGTGAAAGAGGAAAAGAGACTATGTCCAAAATCCAAATGGGGGGGGTCAGCTTGGTACAACACTATCTAACACCTGATCAATGAACGGTAAAGGAAAGGGATCCTTTTGAGTGGCTTTATTTAAGGCTCTATAATCTACACACACTCTCCATTTCCCATTTTTCTTAGGAACTATTACCAATGGGGAAACCCATTCACTGTCAGATATAGGGTATATAAATCCTGCATTAAGAAATTTCTGAAGTTCCTCTTTAACAATTTCTCTTAAATTAGGGTTCATTCATCTTTGGGGTTGACAGACCGGTCGACAACTCTCCTTAATATAGATCCAGTGAGTACATAATTCAGGGGAGATTCCCTTCATATCTGTATAGTCCCATGCGAATGCTTCCTTATTTTCAAGTAGTAACTTCATTAACTGCTGTGTTTCAGCAACTGTCAGGTCAGGATTTATGTTCAGTGTTTTGCCAGGTTCGATTTCTACTATTATGCTTTTAGAAGAGATGGTGGTAGATCTTCATATTTAAGGTTTTCCTGGGTATCTGATTCCAAAAGTGCAGCTAGTTGATTATGTGTTTTAGAAGTCATAGAGGAGGGTTTGCAAATAAAATTATTAATTACTTCATCCTCAGTGGTATCTTTAAGGTTTAAAGCTTGTCCGATAGTTAAAATAGGTTGAATAGCATTATCATCATAGTCCATCCATACAGAATTTTCATTATTAATCATGGGTGTAGCATGAGGGTAGAGAGTAAGCTTTTTAGTTTCATATCCATTAGAAATTGTCATTGAACTAGATATACAGCTGATAAAGGCATTGGCTGTGGCTAGCCAAGGCCTTCCTAGAATTAGTGGATGCCCCCCCAACTTTGTTTTAGTCTGTAACACCACAAAGTCAGCTGGTTAATTCCAGGACTCAACTAAGATGACTAAGTCTTCAACAACTCCTTTTAGTTTGATTGTAGAATGGTAAGCTAACTCTAGAATGGTTGGTGTGTCTCTGATTGTGTTCTTTAGCTGTAACAATTGTGAAGTTTCAAGAGTCATAATGTTTATAGTAGCACCTAAATCTACCACAACTTGAGGGATTATTGTTTTACCAATTTGGACTGTCACAGTAGGATAGCTGGGATCACCATATTTAACTGGAGGGGCTTTACTGGACATTAATGCAGATAGATCGCCCATAACATGGACTGCAAGGGGATCTTTAACTTTCCTACCAGGTTTCTTAACACAAATATCTCTCATGGTTCTAGCATAAATTGGTACATATCTTAGTGCTTGTAAAAGTGGAATTTTAACATACAGATTCTGCAATTCCCCTAGAAGATTAAAAGCAGGTGGCTCAAGCATTCTAGTTAAAACTAAATGCTCAGGAAATGGTGGTTCTGTTGTTTCAGCACCCTTATTAGAGGGTGCTTGTACCTCTTTATGTGAGTCATGTTTCTCATTTTATTCTTTGTCAGAATCGGAAGATGTAACATCATCAATAATGGGTTGGACTATTTTCCGAGATCGTAAATGAATGTCATGACATTGTTCAAGGAAAACATGAAATGTAGGTTGGTTCTGAATATCGATAACTTGCACAGCTTTATTATTAGGGTTAGGATTTGGTTGTACAGGTAGCTGGGGTCTCATTTGATTATTTGGTGGAGCACCTGATGGTAGAGGAAGTGGTTGCTGAAATTGAGGAATTTTTTTTGGAAATGGGAGTTGTTGACCCCTCCAATTTGAATTGCATTGATTAAAGTAAGATTGTTGTTGTGGAGGCCAAGGATTCCACATTGCAGGATCTACAAAGGGAGGGTTTGTTTGTTACATGGGTGGGTAATTCATTTAATTGAAGGGTGGGTATTGCATTTGATTAAAGGGAGGGTAGTTTGCTTGAATGAAAGAAGGGTAGTTGTTCCAATGATTAGAAGATATAAATGGCATATTAGAGTTCATACCTTGTCCTCGTGGTTGCCATTGTCTTCTCTGTGTCAGCAGATAAACTACTTTAGCTTCTTCCTCAGTTGGTTGCAATGCTGCATTTATTCCTGGTAAAGAGGGGCATTGTTGTGTTTCATGATCTTTCTCACAAAGGGTGCAAATTGGTATCTTGTCCAATGGGCATTCCCTTAGTGGATGTTTATCTCTGCATTTGAGGCAAAAGACAGCCAAAGCTGCTTCTGCTTCAACTTGTTTCTTTTTAACCTGCAAGATGTCAAACTGTGAAGCAAAAGAACTTAACATTTCAGTTTTAAATTCTTCAAGTAAATTGCCTATTTTGGCTCTTGTTTCTCCTCCACTTGCTGATTTTTGAACTCTTGAATATGTGGTATCTCTATTGTTTGACCCATTCCTTGCAGCTCCTCTTGAACATCTTTTATAGAGGTTAACAATTTCATCATATGACTCTTTAGATATATCCCCTTTACCAAGCATATTTAGCATGTCTAAATAGTCATCCCTCACCCCTTTCAGTAATATCGTTTTAAGAATATCCTTACTTACATCGAGATGATTGGATCTCTGCAAGTTGTATTGTAGCCTTTCCACAAAGTCCTCCAAATTCTCATCCTCATTTTGTACCATCTTAAATAGTTCCTCTCTTTTTTCTCTTGTCCGACAGTAGTCTTGATATTTAAGCAGAAATTTCTGTTTCATTTGTTCCCATGTTGTGATTACATGGCCTCCAAGACTCATGAACCACCTTAGTGCATTTACTTTTAGTGTTGTTGGGAACAACTTCAACTTCTGGGCATTAGTAACATAATCATAACTTTTGCATAATATATCAAATTCAAAAATAAATTTGCCAGGATATTCAGAAGATAAACCATGGAAGTTAGGTAAGGCTGAAAGTGGGATATTCTTCATGGGAGTTGCTCCTCTAGGGAGGTCACTAATAAGAAATCTGAAGGTAGAGAGAGAATTATCATCTTTTCCCTCTCCTTCAGGATCTACTTGTCCTCTGCCGAAGAATCTTTCATTATTTCCTTCCATTGTTTGATCTCCTACTGCACTTTCTCGATCCTCAATGTTTTATATTGGCTCTTCAATGTTTTCCATTGGTTTTTCAACGTTTTCTGCTAATTCCTCAATGTTCTTTGTTGGTTCTTCAATGCTTTCTAATGGCTCTTCAATGCTTTCTATTGGTTCTTCAACGTTTCTTGTTGGTTCTTCAACACTTGTTGCTGGTTCCTCAACGTTCTCAGGGCTCACAACTTCTTCTGTTTCATAATTCGATTGAGGGTAGCATTGAGGATTTGGCCTTCGAGAGCTTAGTCTCTGAGAATATTCAGCCTTTGATACGATCTCTTCAATAAAATTATTTCTTCCTCCCCTTCCTTTGCCCTTGCCACATGTAGGGTTAGTTTTCTTATGGGTTCTGCGTCCTCTCATGCAATCTGCATATCTGAAAAAACATCAATGCTTTTGAAATCTATAATTTCCTTCCCCAACAATGGCACCAAAATGTTGGTCACTTTAATTGTTTATCAATTTAAACAATTCAAGTGCTACATAAATTGTCAACCCAGGGAAGTGTGTTTATTTCAAAGGCAATCACACACTGTATATTCTCAATCTCAAAAGGAAAGAAATGTTGTAGTAAGAATCACACTAATCACACCTTGCTTTAACAAAACTGAAGTCTACTTGAGTTACAACAAAGACAATCCTTCTATTGTAGACTATCATTAAAAGAATCTTGGATTACATTAAAAAGACAATTATCTAGGAAAGGAAATCAATCTGAAAAAAAGGAAGACCAATTATGCTATAACAGAGAACAGGACCCTATTCCCAAAGCAGGAATCTTCAACACCTGTTTCTGATTACCAAGCTTTCACAAACTCATTTCATAAACAATATTTCTAATTGAAATAATCCACAACTTCTCAAGAATGAATTGTATGAAATCGATGCAACAAGTAATGGAAACAGAGCTTTAGCAATAAACAACAGAATTTAGATGTTGCATAAATAAATTCAGTAAAAAAAGTTTAATCAAGGCATGAATGAAAGGAACAATTAACAAACTATAGGGACAAATGGGTGAATCTTGTGTAGAAGGCGGGCCCTTTCCTTCTCACAAGATTCCCCAGAAGAAGGAATTAAAATGAGATGCTCAGAACAAACTTTTATTCATCTGTCAAAAGCAACATATTACAAAAGAGTTATGTTCCTTCTCTGTTCAGAATAAACCTCCCATATTCTCTAACTATCCTCTAATGCTGATGTCTCCTCTTTTTAAAGAGGAGACATCTATTACAATTGATTTACATTATAGAAATCCTATTTTTAACCCAATCTGATCTTCTGTTCTGAAATAGGGCCTTTCTGTTCTTCCATTGCAAAATGCTGTCACAATGGTTACGATGGTACTGGCTTCAAAGTGGCATGTGTAACAACTTCCTTTACTTGTCTTTTCTTGTTGCCGTCATACTTGAAATGCTACTTCAAAATCACAAATCATGGGTTGTTTCAGCAATGGGAGTTGCATACCATGTTGACTATTTCAGCAACGCGGACTTCAGACAACCATGATAGATTATCTACGGTCTTCAAACTGTCTCAGCAACTGTATATCTTCGATTAATGATTAAATATGAAAGTAACGTAAAATTATATGTAAAACAAGTTAAACATATAGTAAAGAGAAGAATATTATATACCTTTGGAAAAATGGATGAAAGTGATAGTGTAAGCTTTAAATATAGACTGGAAAACAGTGGAATGATAACAAAATGTATGGTCAAAATGGTACATTATGGGGTCCTTAAAGGAAGGCAAATTTGAAACCTAAAACATTTCAAGTCCGAAAGTATGTGGATTTCCTTTGTTAAATCGTTTCAGAGAGCAAAGGAGGATTATAACGTAAAACAAAAAGAAAAGTATTAATGCGGGTAGAAAGGCTCGGGTAAGGACCCGACACAGAGAAAAGGGAAGAATCATGTGTTTAGAAGATCGGTGAAGGTTGATCATGGCAAGGAAAGGCTGACGCAGTTAAAAGGACCTGTTCCTGTGGAGAAAAGTTATAAATACAACAACAGGTAGAGAAGATAAAAGGAAGCAGGCAGAGAAGAAAAAATAAACAGAAAAGCAAGAGGCTGAAAGGGTTGAATTGAAATATTTGATTGTAACTGCAAATGTAAATGAATTAATTATTTTTGATGTATGTGATGCAAAGGAAAGTCTCCACGGGCAAAGAAAAACTCCAATTTGATACTGTAATAATTGTATATATTGTTGTAACATCCTGAATATGCTAGACAAGAAAATGAGAAGGGGGAAGGCAAAGAGTCATACCTGTTCATTTCGAATTCCCTGTAGAATGTAAACAGTTATGAGGCAATCCCTATAAATAATGTTACCAACATATGCATAGAGAGGTTGAGAGAATGAAGAAATGAGTGAGACAGTGTAAGAAGAAGAAGGAACAAAGAGAGGAGTTGTGAAGATCTAGAGATGATATAAAGAAAATTTGAAGGATGGAAGGACAACAGTAAAGAAGGAGAAAAACAGAGCTGATATCCAGGTAAATCAACATATGATTTTTTTGTAAAGTGAGGAAGTTGGTGCTTCCATGTCAAGTTGTAGCTTGATAGAAGTCCAATTGTAGCTAGCTGAGGTAGGAGCCTCCTGTAGGTTGTAGCCTACAGAAAATAGATGGGAGTTGGAGCTTCCTTGCAAGTTGTAGCTTGCAAAATTGAGGTAGTAGCCTCCTGTAGGTTGGAGCCTACAAAAAATCAGTGGTGAGAGGGAGTTGGAGCTTGCCTTTGCATCATAACAATAATAAGATGTGGTTTTCTCCCTTATGGGTTTCTACTTATATCTGTTGTCTATGTGCATGATGATTATGAGTTGATATTCTGTATTTAATTTGCTTAATACCTGCTGCTCACTTATTAATATTGTTGTTCCATTCAAAATTAAGTTGATCACAAAATGAAGATGGAAATAAGTGTAAAAGAAAATTTTACAAGAACATGACTGCATTAAACTGTTTCACTCCCCCCCCCCTCTCAGTTTAACCAAGGGTTCAACACACATTTGACTCCTGCCTCCTTCTTCCATTTTCTGGATCAAAGGATCCTCCATTGCGATTATCCCGATCATACCATTTCATCAAAAAACCTTTCCCCAAATCTCCGAGGGTTATCTACCTTTCCCTGAATACATTTTTACCCCTTTGGCCTTGCCTTCTAGTACTGCTATCTAGACTTAGAATCCATTAGCCCAATGGTCAAGTAGATTCCTCCCTAGTTTACCTTTAAGTGATTTTTTCCCACCAAACCAATTCATAACCAATTGTTCTATCATAACTAGCCTAAAACATTAAACAAAAAACAAAGTTAAATCATAAAGAGAGAGCCCTCTCTGAAATTTAGGAAGGCTAGATTCTAAATTTCCAAAGTAGGTTTGTGGTTACCCCTAGTTTTCTTAAACTAAAAACCAAAAACCCAAAATCTTGAGAAATTACTAGGGTGATAACAAACCTCACACACAATGAGGGTCCAAACAAAAAAACCACTGCAAAAACTCCCATGACCCCTTCCCCTCAGACCAACCCATGACGACAACACACAACACTCACTTCATGGAAGCATAAACCTGCTCACCACCCTGACCAGAGAAAAACCCAAACATCGTCTGAACTTCTGCCACAACCTATGGAGCAAAGTACTAGAGGTTGTGTTAGTGTAAAATATTTCAACAAGTGTATGAAAAATACTTTAATTAAGCCACGAGTGATTAATGGCCCTAAAAGAAGATATGAATGTCTAAATCTTCAGATCTGCAAAAAAAAGTTAGAAGAAGCCTGCAAAATAATAGATTTGTAGCAACAAAAGACATTAAACAATGAAAGATTTAACTAATGTAAAACCCCATAGCATAGAAAAAGTGATATAAAAGAATGAATGATATATTATGATTTTGTTACACCTGGTGAAGGAGACTCATATGATGGATATAGGCCCTCCTCAAATAGGATGGGTCCTTTGGCTGTCCTCTATGCTTTAGTATTCTGGATCTTTCTCTCTCTATGATGTGTGAAACTCAAAACATGTGTTGAACTCATATGGGAGCTCGAATGCAAAAAGAAGATAATAATGACGATGATATTGATTATGGTGAGAAATGGATGGAAAACCCTCCCACTTATAACAAAATATTGGGTTATTCTCGAAAATGGAAAATAATAAAATATTATTAACCATAATCTAGATCTAATTGGTTGGAATATTTTATTATATGTTTTGGAGGGAAAATATATTTAAATTGGTTAAATACCTTTATTTAAAATAAACAAACAAATGATTTATTTATTATTTCAAGGAAATGGTTAAGGAATAATAAACAAATAATGATTTCTGTAATCATTCCTTAGTGATTTAGTCAAATTTGACAAGGAATATTAACTAAATAATGATTTAATTTATTATTCCTAGAGAAAAATCAAATAAACAATGATTTATTTAAATATTTCTCATGATTGGGTCAAATATGAAAAAGAATATTAACTAAATAGTGATTTAATTAATTATTCCTAGAGGAAAATCAAATAAATAATGATTTATTTAATTATTCCTAATGGGGTTTCTTGTTTTAATTAGAAACAACTTAATAAAATATGGTTTATCGAGTTATTTTCTGTAGTGAAAGAAATTTTACTATGGTAAAACTGGTCTTACATGGTGTATTTCGATCCACTTAGCTAGATATGGCTAAGAGATCAATTTTGGAGATAACAGATTTACCCCCAACATACGAGCGTTAGGATCAAATCGTATGACTGAAATACAGTGTAAGAACACAATCACTAGACACCAAAGGGGAGTCAAAGATAAAGAGACCCACAACTGAAGTGAAACGAGGAAGGATTGAGGGGGCGAGACCTACGAACTGATATAAGTCTCCTTTTGTTTTGGAGTACATGACCTCATTGAGGTGAGGGAGGCATACCCATACCCACCAAGATAACTTTTTAAAAAGAATAATGATGAGCCCAACAATGTGGGACTGAGCTACAAGGTACTTGATACATGATACATGACACGTTGGAATCAATGGGCCATAAAATAATACAATTGATCATATATAAATAATGCCTCTAGAAAAATAAAGGCCAGGATTGAATAAAATAACATCTGTGTACATGAGACATAATTCCCCTCCATATAACATGGGGAGGGAGGAGAACTACAACCAAAGAAGCCTTGTTGAACAAGAAAGGGCTCTGAAGATATGAATGGGTCATCTGAATGAGGCATGCATGTTGTGGGTGTTGCAAGCGACTGGAAACGAACCCATCAAATTTGCAGAACAACATCTAAGGTTGGAGAATAATATGAGGTCATCCGGGCATGTGGGGGGCTACTTGAAGGGCCACCCCCTCATGAGGTCTAAAACATCTCACACATACCTGGGAATAGCTATTACAATCTACTAGATCACCAAACCATAAAGTGTACGATTCTCAATCGTGTAATAATGAGTTGGGGTCGAGCACATGGGAAATAACCAAGTCAAAGGGAAATAATGATTCCCTTTGCTTGATCTGAGGTACCGAACAATGATGAAAGCTAGAACCATGGTACACCACCCTCTAGACTGTTATTCTAGAATGATGTGTTGAAGCCCACAGAATAGGGCCTACCATAGCTGAGGCAGTAAGGAATCCTAAAATAAGGCACGAGGGATCATAGTAGAGCGAATGATGGAATAAAACCAAGGATAATGATGGAAGGAGGGAAACTGAGAGGAAGAGTGACGACTTCCCTTGTCAGAGAATAAAAGGCGTAGTTGAATTGGGAGTGACTGACATGATTCTAGAGGGGATGACGACAAACAATATAGCTAAAGGCCAAGCATGGGAAACACAGGATGAATGCGATGCAAATATGGATGGAATACTATAATAGGAGATAATGGGACTCGGACAGACTCCATAAATGCGAAGATGACTCAAATCGGATGCTCTGAACAAGGGTGACTTGATGATGCTGCTACGCAGGATAGGCCTAGGGGGACCATGAAAACATGAGTAAATAATGGTTACTCATGATGAAAATCGACACATGAGATGACAAGTGCCAAGGAAAAGTGGTACCAAAGTACAAGCATCTCATATGAAGAAATTCGGTTTAAATTGGCGGAAAAGTGAAACTTCATGGAAAAATGGCTTTCAGGTGAAGTGTCAAATGACCAAAAATAGAGAAATACCCATTATAATACTCGGTGAGAGCTTTCAAATGGTGTTGATGGTTCATTAGACTAAGATATGGTTTGGTTGCAATTTTAATTCATTTGCTAAGTGAGATGTGGTGAATTTGGAGAGGAGGAGAAGGACCTAAATTTTTGGATATCGCATCAGAACAATTGACTGTCAGAATCAAGATTTGTGACTTTCAGGTAGGTGGCCTTGTATAAAAATGGCCTTGATGCTTTGTGGAAGAATGGTTCTTAGTGAAGAATAAAGGTAAGAAAATTATACATGAATGAACTACGAGAGAAGGTATAGAATCATCGCCGCCCACCAAGTCAAACATGGGGACCAAGTGGTAAGTTTGGGATCACATAGAGTAGAATATATGAAAATATGGTATCATGCATCTACGATATGCGATATATATGGCTCGCTAGAGAGGCTGGCAGGAAAAACTATCCAAGGAATGAAAGGATAATCGACCATACCTAGATCGTTGGGGTCTAGGCTGAGACTTTCGTTAATCATGTGAGAAGATGGCTAGGGGTGATATCATGCCCCAAAGCATGGGATAATAACCCCAAGCGTATGTGATGGAGGGGAGTGATATGGCATGCTAAAGGTGGGAATGATGCCCCTAGCTAGAGGAGTTTTTGGAGCGCCATGATGTTCCAAGTACTCAAATAATGGATTCAAGAATTTAGCCCAAATGGCACAATATCCTCTAGAGGATGATGAGGATATGTAGGGGCATATTTCCCCCCATGTTACATGCTATGGGCATGCCAAATGTATTTATAATAGTGGACTCTAAACACATTTTGATAATGTGGTTTTCCATTTATTTATGTTATCGTTGTCTTCCTGTGGGAAGAATTGATAGATACAGCTAGAGAAAGGAAATAGTGGATTACCAATCTCATTTAGAATTGCATGTATGAATCAAATGGAATAAATTTCTAAGTTCACATACATGGTGTCACTATACCAAAGAGTGGCTTCAGAGATAATGAACTGGTGCTCACCTAGAAAACATAGAGGTTGGTAAAAAACAATGTCTAAGGGAATGGGTTGTTGATGTAAGATGAAGGAATGATTAAGTGGATCATCCCTAGAGTGATTTGAAGGGATATGATACTATATAGGTTCTTCTAAATGGGGAAGAATAATGGTACTAAAGTCAACACTACCAAATTCACTAGGAGGGTTGGGGAAAATTACTTCTCCTAGACTCTCAAATATGGGTGCCCCCTTACCCAAACATTGGGTGTTAATGTAATGGCCAAAAGGTTTATGTGGTTTGAATGCATGGGTTCAAAGTAAGGGGTTATTGAACCAATCAACCTCACTATAGATGATTTCTCTTGTCTCCACATCATATTGGTCATGGGTCTGCTTCAAAAGGAAATACGCTTGATGGTGCATATCATACCAAGGATAATCAAGGGTGGTCATGGCTTCCATGATGTCTTCATCTAAATGGAGGATGGGAAGACTATAAAAAGAAGAGCCACTTGATGTGGATGGGCTACCTAAAGCATTTTCATGAGAGATAAGGTTCACATGCAGATTTAAAATAGGAGGGGATGAATGACTAGTAGATGGAATATCAACTGATGTTGAGACCTGGGTATTCAACGAGGGAGGTTTGAAAAAAGTATTATGGGAAGCCCTTGAGGGGTCTTCCTTCAAGGATCTCATGGATGACGATAGATAGAGAATAGAGACCAAATGGTCCGTCATCTTGATATCGGGGGGAGGTATCACAATGGGTGGATTAGAGTCGTCCGATTCTAGTGTACTGGTTTTGCTAGAATTTGCAAGTAGAGCGGTAGATCATCCACTACGAGCAGCCTCTATTTAATGAAGTTCCTGAAGGGTATCGTGAAAGTCTTCGATATGGGGACAATGATGATAATAGTGGCCATAATTATCGAATAAATCACATGGGTGGTTCATGTGTAACAATTTGTTTTTCTTGGTTGACTCAGGTAAGGTAACATGGACCTTTGGGATGCTAGAGTTAGGAAACGTATCGTCGACCACCTATTTGAGATGAGGGAGTTCATGACAATTATGGGTGGCATGCCCAACAAAATCACACAAGGCATATAGTGGAGTAGGCTTTAGAGGCTTAGGTGGAGCTGGAGTTGTTTTGGGAGCCTTGTCCTTAGGTTCATTCTTTTTGGATTTCCCCCCATCTCCAGATGTTGTTGCAATAGGAGTAGGTTCTTGTTGAGGTTGCAGTGGAATTGTAGCAAAGGAAGGGGTCATTGCGACCGGTTGAACTGGGGTTAAAGTAGTATATGGTTTGAGTTTATCAGGTGGAGTGTTTGCTGGGGGGTAAATGTACCATAATAGGATCACTAGGGTTAAATTTGGGAAAGTCAACGTAGCCATGACAGGCACATAAAATACTCTAGATGGGGGGCTAAAAATGGTATTTGACGTGAAGGATAATGGCATGGCATAACGACTCCCAGATGGTTAAGACTTGGGGGAAATATTCCTAGTTAAAAAAGATGAGGAGAGACACTAGTAGAAGGAGGAGGTCCTTGAGGAGCAGGTCCTGATGGTTGGGTCAAGTGAGCAACAGTAGGTTGCGAAGGCGCTGGCTACTGGATAGTTGTACCAAACCACTTGTGGCTATCCTGTGATGCTTGAAAAATGAAAACACTAAACGAGATGGGCTCAAAAGGGGTAGGTGTTGGACCATAATATGGACCAAGAAATGTGGAATATTTATAGAATCCTGGAGAAACATTGGTGAAATGTGAGACAAGTTGATTGCTAGTCATTGATGAGATGGTAGAATAAGGTGATGTGTAAGACTTTGGATCATAATATTTCAACTGATCGACAATGACGATCTTTCCATTATGGGGAAAACAGGGGAAAGCACATCTTTTGGTGAACTGAAGATGCAACAACTGACATCACATAGGTATAGCTACGACCTAAAAGAATATTGTAATCCAAGGGGGCATCACTGAATTCTATGTAAATGCAAACAGTATTGCCAAAAACTATGACATGACAGTTGCGATACATGCTGAGGAGCTATGAAGGATGATCGTCCCAAACATGTAAAGTGATGGTGGAAGGGGACATATCAGGTGACCTGAGTTGTTTCCAAACAATGACAGACATCAAACATGTGGATGCGCCTTCATCTATGATAAAAAACTCAACAATGGTGTTTCCAATGGTGTCTGGTATTTGAAAAGCAACGTATGATGGTAGAGGGGGATGTTCTGACTTGTCAAGATCAAATATGATTAAGCGATCATTTGAAGGGTCCGCAATGCCCAAAGAAAAAAGTAGAGCTTTCCATTGGGATGGGAACATCTGGAGAACTTCCAGTGTTGACATGGCAGCAAGAGAATGTGCCAAGTCATATAATATACTGTATGTGTGGGAGGATTTGGCAGAAGCATCATTACGACGTAATGGCCCTTTGGTAATATTTGGTATGACCTATGCCTTAGGCTGAGGGATCTGTAAGGGACCATTTGGTGTCAAAATAGACTCAGTGGACACTTTAGATTGGGACTCAGTTGTAAACGTAGCTGGTTGCTCGTCATATTGGCATGACGGGGTTTGAAGGTTAACATCAATAGTATTGACCTTGTCAGAGTTCATCATGAGAATCTGGTAATTAGTGTGACCAAACTGCTGAGGTGGTGGAGCAACCCAACCTTATAGAGGTTGGGCAGTGAGATATCCTTGTTGAGGGAAAGGATTAGTGAGCACATTTGTTTGAGTTGGAGCTGTGTTCAGAGGAAGTGACCTCGTGGGCTGTTGTCCTCGATACGCTACTTGGGAATCCCACATTTGACACATCTGGGGTAAAATGGGAAAATCATGTGTTTAATGGCCATATACACCACAACATGCACAAGGCTTGTTCATATGAATTTCCTTGTTCCACTTGGGCTGATCACCTTGTTGCTAGGTTGTGGTATTTGGATGGTTCCCCTGGGTTACATTTGGTTGAGTACCTTGGGGACCCTGGTTACCCTACTTTTTTCAGTTCTGGTTTCATTTCCCCTTATTATTTTTCTTGGAATTAGGGGGATTAGTCATGCTTTGTTGAGCACACACTTGACCTTGATGAGGAGGTGGTTGTTGTGGCAAAGGTTTAGAAGGTGTGGGAGGCAGGGGTGCTAATTCCCGAGGGGATGGATTTCTGGGTGGTGCATAGGGATAAAAAGGAGTCGAGGAAACCTTTTGGTAAAAAGGTTGAGAAACAAATAGCCCTCACATTGATTGATGCTATTGGGAAAATGCATAAGACGTGGTTTGACCAGGATAAAATTTGCATGGATTTGGATAAGTGTTTGAGCAACTGGTCCCCCCCTGAGGGTGACCATAACTCATATGAGGAGGAGCATATGGAAATGGGTGATAAAGGGATCCAATGATACCATCGGCGGTGCGAGATGCCTCCGGTGCATTGGCACCACCAGGTCTAGGAAGATTTGGTAAAACGATATAAACATAAATTCACTGGGCGTAAATAAAGTCATATTTTAAAGAAGTATGGAGAGCTTCTTCCTTGGTCTAAGTAAAGTGAGATGCGACATATTTACCTATGGGGGCTAAGGGTGTTCTAAGAAACAAATCCATATAGACACTGTCATCGAATGTAGGAGCTCTACACATGCTCCTAGTTCTATGCCTTTCTTGTACATGGTTAGAAAGGAAGGTGGCAGATGTTTGATGGAATGTGGTCAAAAAATTGGTACCAGTATCATAACAGAGGGGTAATTGGAAATATGACAAAAAATATTTAGCAAGAGGTGAAAAAGTGGAATAAGATGCGGCGAGATGGTCAATGTACCACTTTGCAGCTTCTCTAGTGAGTGTACGTTGGAATAACTGAAGGTGCATGGAGTCATTGATGATGGAGTTTGATGAAAACCACATGTGAAAGGAGAGAATGTGATTGGTGTGGTCCTCTACACTATTTCCTTCAAACTTAGGGATGTTAGAAGGAAGCTTGGTTGGCATAGATAGCCAACCAACAACATGAGAAATAGGATCGTTGATAAGCTGGTTAAAATTGGGGAGACTTAGACCAACGATAAAAGGGAGCAATGGAGTGGCATGAACCGTAGGTGTAAGGGTTCCGCTAGAGGCGGTGCCCGGATTGGGATCGGGAATACCACCTTGGGGTCCTAGACCTACATTGGTGCCATACATGGTGGCGATATGAGGATGAGAGGATGCAGAATTAGAGGAAGAATTCGATTAATCAAAATAATCTGAGTCTAAGAGGGACTTGATGGAGGACTGGGAGGATTATTTATAACCCGAAAAGCTGGAGAAATATGTCCTAATAGAAACTGAGGATTGAGACCTTGGATTCTCCGCGAAAAATGCCATGCGGGTGTAATGATGTCAAAACACAAATGACGCTAAATACTAGAGAATGATAGAAACATAAGAGTAACAAACATCAAGCAAACACCTAGTGCAATGATGCCAAGTGTAATATATTATATCAGCTACTCTAATGAAAGCAAGCATGTCCTATCAAAATAAAAATGACCTCTAGCCTAAAGGTGATCTAAATCCTCAAAGAATCCTAGATTATATTATTTTAGACGACCTTTCTGCAGAAAGGTGGGGTAGAGAACCAAATGCTTCCCACAACTAGTACTATAAGGAGTTTTCCTAATATTGGACACTAAGGTTACCTTCGTCCCACGAGGGTGGTATAGTATTGAGCTTCTTGGTAAATCATAAAACACACATAATTCCTTACCACGGGTTGGGTAGCCCCAAGGAGAACTGCTCACACGATGTCTTAGCCTAACCCCCTCCGAAAGAGGTTTCTGACTCACTCCAGATTTGACCGTGGGATGGTGAAGTATTTTAAGCTCCATATTAACTCAACTTTCTATGTCTTAATGTATGTGATCGATGGGTGTTATTGGAATCCTATCCCATCGATTCTACACCTAACTACAAATATTTTTTGGCCCTAATGCCCAAGTGGGCTTAATTTATGTGAGTTATATTTATTAAGTGTTGTGTTTAAGTCTTGGTTTGGCGACTTAAACTAAAATCTCATTCACTTTAGGTATGAGTGTGTGAAAATAAATTTGTATTGTGGATGAGTTAATTAAACATGTTTTACGTTGATGCCAAAGTGATGCTGAAATAAAATGCTGAAAAATGTAAATGAAACATAAATAATGAAAGTAAAATAAATAGTAAATCAAGCATAAACCCCACCGAAAAAAAGACTCTCAAACAAAAAAAATAGGTGAGGAAAACAAGAAACTCAAAACACACTAAAAGGGTCACAATATCTAATGTCTATGGGACTGGGATCAAATGACTCCTTCCTGCTGAAAATGGTGCTGAAAATAACAAGAAACCAAAGGGGAAAAATGTTGCAAAAGATAGAACGTAAGCTTTAAAACCTATGGAAAATAATGGGACTGTAAGGTGGAAGGCAAAACAAAACTCAAGAAGGAGTTTTGGATGTTAAAACAACCTATCTTAAAGGTCTACAGAAGGAATGGGTCAGACCCTGAACGCTGGCTGAAAGTAATGAAAATATTATCTTTTGCATACTAATAGTGAACTCCTCCTAAAAGGGTGGAAGTGTACTAAAACCATAGGGGGCTTGTTTCTACTTCAAAGAGACAAAATAAGCATATCTGGGCCTAATAAGGGCTGAAACAAAGGTCAAAAAGCACAAAATAGTGCTCTCATCAAACCTTGAAAAAATTAGGAAAAATACTGAAAAAATTCGGAATTGCAGGTTTTGACCTGAAACAAGAGGATAGCATAGTTTTTGGGCCAAAAAATACAATCTAGAGGCGAAAATGTAGGTTTCGGGCAGGAAAGTGTGATATTCCATCCTTGAAACTTGTGCATCAGGTTCTGTCATATTTTTTGTATCCTTTGCGACTAATACCCGTGGCCTATGGGAAACACCAAAAAAGTCTCAAAATTTGGAATTTTAACGAAATAAGGGCATAAAAGTTGAAAATAAACATAAAGAGACTGAAAAAATCTAAATAAAAACCCTGATTTCTAAAGCTATTGATCACCTAGGAATCTGAATTACACCAGCAAAGTTGCCATTTGTTAGTGTAAAATCTTTCAACAAGTGTAACAAAAAGACCTTACTTAAGCCACGAGTGATCGATGGCCCTAACAATGGATATGGAGATCTAAATCTTCAAATATGCTATAGAAATTTAGAAGAAACCTACAAAATAATAGATCCGTAGCAACAAAAGACGTTAAACAACAAAAGATTTAACTAATGTAAAACCCCATAGAATAGACAAAGTGATATAAAATAATGAATGATATATTATGATTTTGTTACACCTAGTGAAGGAGACTCATATGATGGCTATAGGTCCCCCTCAAATGGGACGGTTCCTTTGGCTATCCTCTATGCTTCAGTATTCTGGATCTTTCTCTCTCTATGCTTTGTGAAACCTAAAATGTGTGTTGAATTGAGATGGGAGCTCGAATGAAAAAATAAGATAATAACGACGATGATAGTGATCATGGTGAGAAATGGATGGAAAATCATCATATTTATAACAAAATATTGGGTTATTCTCTAAAATGGAAAATAATAAAATATTATTAACCAAAATCTAGATCTAACCACTTGGAATATTTTATTATATGTTTTGGAGGGAAAATATATTTAAATTGGTTAAACACCTTTATTTAGAAATAATAAACAAACAAATGATTTATTTATTATTTCAAGGAAGTGGTTAATGAATAATAAACAAATAATGGTTTGTTTAATCATTCATTAGTAATTTAGTCAAATTTGACAAGGAATATTAACTAAATAATAATTTAATTAATTTTTCCTAGAGAAAAATCAAATAAACAATGATTTATTTAACTATTTCTCATGACTGTGTCAAATATGACAAGGAATATTAACTAAATAGTGATTTAATTAATTATCCCTAGAGGAAATCAAATAAATAATGATTTATTTAATTAAATTCACGGGGTTTCTTGTTTTAATTAGAATCAACTTAATAAAATATGGTTTATCGAGTTATTTATTGTAGTCAAAGCAATTTTACTATGGTAAAATTGTTCTTACATGGCATATTTCGATCCACTTAGTTAGATATGGCTAAGTGATCAATTTTTGGTGATAATAAGTTAGCTTAGTCTTGGGAGACTGAAAATTCAAGCTACAGATCTTACTATTAGCCTCTAAATAGCCAATCCAAGGAATTTGTTATGCAAAACTTCATCACTGTACCAACCACGCTTAAGTGTGGATGCATATCCATAATTTCTCTTCTCTGTTCCTTGTCCCTTAATCCCATCACTATGTTTTTCCCATGCTCAACTTGCAGAATTCAAACCCCGAGGAGTAAATTCAACCCCCATGATTCCATCGTTCCCATGGGACGAATTGTGAAATGTCAACGATTGAAATTGTAACAAGGAAAATGGCTATGAGAACGCACGTTGAAGGACATCCAAGTACTAGGTGTAGGACGACTAGATTGAAGATTGCCATGATGCAACATAAACCTAGGTTTCACCATGCCATAGGTCTTTACGGTCATTCTTAGGGGAATTAATATTGATTTGACAGAGTATTAAATGAGCGACATGAAGCCGACCTTGACGTGGAAGCCCATGAGTTAAGGGAGGAGTATGGAGGGGAGGGGTGACGGGAGGGGGCAAAGATAAGAGGAAATGGAGAGGGGGGTAGGAGATGAGGAAAGGGGGAGTGGGAAAGGGGATGAGGATAGGGGGAGGGGGTCAGGAAGTAGGGAGGGGATGAAAGGAGGGTTTAGAGTAGAGAGCGGTGATCCAACTGAATGAGGTTGGGATGAGCAAGCAGAAGGGGTGAAGGAGAGGAGTGTAGGGGGTAAGAGAAGTTTAGACACCCTGCCACATATGGATTATATAAAATATTTTCCATAATCAGTTTGGATTGGTTGAAATCAGTCTCATTTTTGGGGTCTTTTGGCATGATTATGGGATATATAGGGTGTATTTGATGCCATTCACAACCTTAGTTTCTTCCTTCATCCCACATGCCGTGCTGGCTTGCTTATATTCTTGTTGGTTGTTTCCTCTTAGAATGTGGTAGAATGTTACCTTGTCAAAGGGAGGAATCATTCCTTGGTGTCTCTTAATGACTTGATTTAGAATCATATTCTGGGCAGGAGTGTTGTTCCTCATGTGTTTTATTATTAGCATAGAGTCTCCTAACATTTGAAGCTCATTGATGCCCTTATTATTTGCAAGAGACATTCCTAGGAGTAAGTCGTAGGCCTCTGCTTGATTATTATTTTTCCTTCCTAGGCTCCAAGCATATATTTCTTAGATGTTTCCATCAGGATTAGTGATAATCCATCCCCCTTCTTCCACCCCATGTTTGTTTCATAATTATGTCCTATATTTTTTTTTATTAATTCACTCATATATGTTCAATTACACCTTATAATTATGTGTTATAAATATTTTTATTTACTCATACATGTAGTAATTATGTATTTGTATATGTTCAATCAATTAGGTAAGTAGTAGTTAAAAGATATGAATGTATATATTGAGCCTCTCATCGATGAGTTACTGGATTTATGGAACAATGTCACTATGTATGATGTTTCTAGACCATTAGTTGCACAAAGGGAATTTGGATTCCATGCAATGCTTGTATGGAAAATTCATGATTCCTTATGGCTAACACATTTATGTGGTACGTTATAATGTTACCCTACACTTTTAATTTTATGAAGTTCATTTCAAGTATGATTTTTAAATAGTTCAAACTTCATTGTACATACTTAAAATAATTGATATAAAAATGATTCCATCTCTTGTAGGTCCTCAAACACTGGGTAAATTTTCTCGTCTAGTTTTTATTTCTAAGATTAAATCTCACCATTCAAGAAGCTTAGGAAAGGAGGCATTTGATGAGCATAGGCACTTCCTTTCTAAGAACGATAGGTACCAAAGCATTGAAAAACATATTTTCAATGGGAAAGAAGAGACTAGAGTAGGACCACAGAGAATGACACCTTGTGCATGGAATTTGCAATATAATAGAGTCTCTCAAGATATGGATTGAATTTTCTATGTATCATTATACATTATATGTTTGGATTATTTTATCTTTTTATGGGATTTTCTTCACTGTAATAATTTCCAGGTTATATTTCTATTATAATAAATTTATCTATGTTTCATGTTGTAGGTCGTGAAGGCATTAATAATAAGGAGCTTCCACGAGGAATGAAAAATTATCCCAAAAAATTCAATAGACTTCCCTAGTATGAGCACCTGGAAATTGTTCATTTGTTTGATACAATGCACATCAGGAATAATGTAACAAAGACCTTATGGCAAATATTAGATAGAGGGAGAGATAAAGAACAAAATGTCAAGATTTGTAATGACATTAAGGAGGCCGACCATGCATTGCAAAGTGTGATTCATTCAAATTGTTATGGAAAAGACCAAATGTAAGCACCGTTCCATGGTTATTGACAAAACAACAAAACAGGTATGTTAAAGAGGTTATTGAAAAAAATAAATTTTGAACTAGATTTTATTCAAACATAAAAAACATCCTACCAAAGAAAGGTGAATTATGTGGGGTAAATACTCATAATCAACATACATTGATTAAGGTAATTATTTTGGTAGATATATATTTTATACATTGGTGAATAGAGAAAATTTTAAGAATCAAAGTTTATCTTAAAGTCTAGAAACTTTGGCGAATATTACTAGTCCCTAATATGTAAATTGTGAAATGTTTGGTGATATTTTTGTATAAATATTTATATTTATAATGATTTTATATTAGTCTATATAAAATATTGGCAATTTTTTAAGGTAAAATAATTTGTACTATAAAATTTGGGTGAATAATTTTTAGGAAAAATGGAAATTGGCGAATTTAATTTTTGGAAAAAGCATGGAAAATTAGGGCCCCTGCGAATATTAGCCCCCAAAATTTTCCCTATTGGTGAAACATCTTGTTAATTAGTGTTTTTTTTTCCTACTAATTTGGGAAAAAATAATGATCGATCATTATTTTTGTTACATTATGTTCTACCTTTATCTCTCCCAGAAAACTTTGACAACAATGTCAAACAAGTTATTTATGATCTTGAGAAATACATGAGGTAAGTGGAGATTTATGTGCAAAGTGTAATTATTTCAATAAGTTTTTGTGTCATGTATTTTTCATTCCAAGCGTTTTTCTTGTCATCATGTACTATATTATTCCTTTTTTTATTGAAACCTATGATTTTATTGCTTCATTTGTAGATGGTTGTAAAGTATTAGAGAAAAAAAATTCCTTGTCTAATGTGTGAAATGAAAAAGTATCTACCTTTGACATTTTTCAATGCGCAGGAAAACTACCTCATACACTAAGTTGAGGAGATTGAAAAGTGTGGACCTGTACACATAAGATCAATTTGGATGGTTGAAAGAATCTTGAAATCACTGAATTATTTGGTCAGACAAAGAGCACGTCCTGGGGCTTCTATGGTATAGCAAACCATGGCTTATATTCATCAATATAGTGATGAAATAAGAAAAAGTATTGATTTATTGGATCACATTTGAGATGTCAACTCCATGGACGATTTTAAAGGGGAGCACCTATTGGGGAAAGGTAGAATGAGTAAAGCGAGATGTAAGTAGATAGTGGATCTTTATAACATATTTGGCTTATTTGTTTTTATGTATATTGTATTTATTTAATTTTGAGTCTTCTTGCATAATCCATTATTATGAAGGTATAATATGGTAACTAATTATATATATGTGAATAATATCCCACGTTCCATATTCTAGGAATGAATGTGGGATCACATAGAACAATTCAAACAAAACCAAACCAAGGATTCCAAAGGAAAAACCACCTCAACCCTCAACTAGTGATTCCACCTCATGATTAGAAATAACTAACCATCATCAAATGAGTCTCTACCCAAGATTTCCAGGGCTCCAGAGATTTGTTCCAACCAGGGCTTCTAGGAATAATAACTCACAGATGATGCTAGGATTCCAAAGCATTTTTCCAACCGAGGCTTCCAAGACTAATAAATCAACGCAAAAAGGGCTTCCAGAGCATTTGTCCAACCAAGGATTCCAGGACTAGTAACTCAACCCAAGATGTTTTAGGGCTTCGAGAGTGTTTGTACAACCAAGGCTTCCAGGAACTAGTAACTCAATCCACAACCAAAAGGAAAATGAGAATCGACAGAAAAAAATGGAAAGAAACCCACAAAACCATGGCTATCCAGGAAATGGAAAGGCTAGGAAAAACCATTTTCAATCTAATAAATCCCCCATGCCAATGAAAAATCATAACCAAGAAACCACATGCATGTGCCATGCATGCCAAAAATACATCATACATGCAACTCGGTACCTGCAAGAAAAACTTGTTGTGGCTACTGATCCCGATGTCCTCTTGCACTTTCCTACTTTTCCTTTGCCTTCTTGATCCAAATACCCAGTATTCCACACTCCTCCAAGAGTGATCGAAGAAAAATCTAAGTTCCCAAGAGTATGAGAGAGAGAATAGAATGAGAGCTCCAAAACTGAACTAAAATAAGGGTACCAACTGATCCTAAAAATAATTTTTATTAATGAGGCCTCTATTTTATTCATTTTCCTACTCACATGCAACCTATTACCTTTCACCTCCATTTTCTCTTATTTTCCATTATTTTCATAAATAAAATGCCAATAAATGCCACTTTGACTCTCCAAATCCTTTGCCATTTTCCATAGCCACTTTGACTAGGGTTGTTACATGAACAATGTTTCCACCAAAGTGTCTCATAATTATTTTTAGAAAATTAACTAAAGTAATGTTTGGGTGTTAAAATTAAGTTTATAATTGATTGATTATGCCACATGGTACTAACAAGTTATATTATTTTGTTATCATTGATGAGAGAACAAAGACAGTGTGCCCAGACGCCCATGGGGGCATCACGTGTTGGGCATGCCAGGGCACCCAATGCCCATGGAGTCATCGTGTGTTGGGCACGCCAGGGCGCTTGGTACCCATGGGGGCGTCGCATGCTAGGAATGCCAAGGCACTCGATCGACAGGGATGCCCGTGCGATGAGTTGGTTAGTCGACTCGACTTGGCAAGGTCCACCCGCACAAAAGAAGTAATGCCAGCCCATGATGTCCCAGGAATCGAGTTGTATTGCTTATAAGTTGTAAACAAATCCTTACTAAATTTGGAGATGATAGATCTCTTGTGTGTTAGTTGTAGTCATCGAGCCATATAATGTGCTCAATGAATATTATTATTGAGAAATTCTAATCTCTATAAATTACAATGGATTTTTCGTATAATTATTTCATATCTACTGTAGATAGTAGAGTGTATCTATGATGTTCATAGTCAACCAAAGGGAAATGTCATAAGTAATTGCTTGAAGCTTCATAGATTGTTCACTAACCAACCTTGTTTTTGTTTTGTTTTGTTTGTTAAGTGGTCTAAGTTCTCCAAAGATTACATCAGTCTTGACCTATGACTTGAGAAACTGCAACCCAGGGGAATCTAAGCTGTCAAAATCACTCGGGGATCGCATCCAGTGTGGGCCACACCGACCCTTAACATGAATGGATTTTTTCCCACAGAGTTTCGAACCGGTGACCTACACATCACGTAGTGACTTAACAATACACCCCATCATCGTATATTCTATGCCCTGTGGGAAACCAACCTTGTGATTGTCTGCAAAGTGCTCCTCCAGGGGAATTTCAAGGAGTTTTAGGATGATTGGAAAATGCATTGTAGGGCTCAAATGTAAGATATGTTTAAGGGCTACTATGTTGATATTTGCAAGCCAATGTAAAGTTTGATAGATCAAATCACAAGATAATACATGAAGGTTAGCATAGTATGAGTCATAAATACTTATGATTAAATAACACCTTTTATTGAGTATTGAATGCCATGAATTGACATTATTTGTTTCAACATGCTCTTCTACTCACCAAAATATGGATTGAATGTGTATTAATGATAGTGATTTAATACACCCTATAACAATTGATAAAATTAGCAACTAAAGTCTACCACTACTAATTAAAATTACATGATTCTTTTTTAAAATATAACCAGTTGTGTAAATTTATTACTAATTAATAAAATCAATCACTAATTTCTATCACATTATTTTTTGAAATTAAAATTTATATTATTAAATCAAAACCATATTATATTAATTATTATATTATTAAATCAAAACCATATTATATTAATTATTATACTATTGAATCAAAACCATATTATATTTATTATTATATTATTAAATCAACACAATATCATATTAATTATTATTTTATTAATAATTACTAGCTCGTATATATGTTTTTGACATGTAACTGCATATGGTTTATGTTTTTGGCATTTCATTGCATATGGTTTTCGCATAGACTGCGAGTTTTCTCGATGGATCCACTCCCTTGTACATTTTTGGCATGTCATTGCATATGGTTTTTGCTTAGACTATGAGTTTTCTTGGTGGCTCCGCTCCCTTATAAATTTTATTCTTGTATCAGACTTGAGGGTTTCTCCGTGGATCTGATCCCCACATTTTGTTATTGGAGCAAACCTTAAGGTTTCTCAGTGGCTTTGATCCCTACATTTGATTCTTGCAGTAGATCTGAGGGTTTCTCGGTGGCTTCGCTCCCCACATTCGATTCTTGCAAAAAACCTCAAGGATTCTTGATGGCTCCACTCCCTACATTCGATTCTTGCAGCATACTTGAGGGTTTCTTGGTGGCTCTACTCCCCACATTCGATTCTTGCAGCAGACTTGAGGGTTTATTGGCGGCTCTGCTCCCTACATTCGATTCTTGAACGGTTTTTCAATGGATCCTATCCCTACATTCAATTCAATGTTCCCTTGAGTGTTTCTCAGTGAATACTCCCTACATTCGATTCTTGCAAACCTGAGGGTTTCTCAGTTGGTCCTCCATACATTCCATTCAATGTTCGCTTGAATGTTTCTTGGTGGCTCCTCCATATATTCGGTTCTTGCATACCATCCTAGAATATTATTGGTGGCTCGTCCCTACATTTGATTCAACATTCCCTTTGCTGTGTAGACTCCTTCAAGAATCCATATAAACTAGAAGATTCAGGCATCAGGTTTAAGCAATGGTAATTCCACATTCCTCTTTGAAGACCTACAATTCTATGGTTTTCAAAAAAATTTCACAATCCTAAGGCTGGGAACAATTGAGACCATTTATGCCCTAAAGCAAAAACTTATTTTCTCAATGTATGAATTAATAAGAGAGTAGTAGCATGGTTATCAATTAATTAAAAAATGTTCATTCCTTCTTGATTCCTTTCTTTAGTCATGGGCTATGAATTATTCATCCCTCTGTGAATATCTTATTTAGTCAAGGGCAACCAAAGGTGGTGAACTGAGCAACCTATCAATGATAACATGATACCAATAAGTTCATACGTGGTACTCAGAAGATGATATGTGGTATCTGGATGAATTCATAAGAAGTTAGGTAACATTCCGACGCAACAAAAACTCAACCCGACTCCCAAGGAGAGTTGGTTTGCTACAATCGCTCTATCAGCACTTCCCTTAGTTTACCCCCACGTGGTTCTTTATTTTCTTGGCAATTTTATTTATCAATTTTGGAGAAAATTGATAAATAAATACATTCAGCAGCTTTTGAATGTTAAATTGTATCTCCCGGCTTATATTTTTATCTCCAACTTTATAATCAAGGTTCAATCCTTCGCGCGTTATATAAATCCCACACTCTTTACAAAAGGCACCTTAACATACTCCGGTCCCACATTCAATCACGGGAATTCCATTATCTATGTAAGCCATACCTTATAACCAATGTTAAACCTTCGAGATTTTATATTAATACCGACGCTCTATTTCTTAAACAAATGACTGTATAATAAACTCTCGCACTAGGCCTCACCTCTACGATCGATAGCCCAATCAAATGCACGTCGTACCTTGGTTATCATCCGTGCACCTTCATCAACTGACCACCATCCGATGGCTCCCCTCCATATCGACGACGATCAACAATATCACTCGATCTCCTTGGTCGAACATTGATGCGCGATGGCGCGCATTGAAAGGAGGTTTTGTACTTCCGTCCGGTGCCATGTGTCGAAGGCTCTATGGAATCACTCCAATTCTGGGAATACCACTCAACCCGCAAAAGCGGTGCGATATGGGCAATCCGCTTCCGCAAATCCACTCGCGGTTTCGGATAGGGTTAACCACGGTTCAAGTCGGGTTACGCCGCCCTTTAAACTCACTGACCCAGGTCTAACCTCGGGTAAGATTCCCAACTAACAACAAAACTGTTGTATTCTCTTCCGGCGGGATTTCGCTTCCACCAACAGAGTTGACAAACAAATTTAGGGAACAATAGACAGAGGGTCGCGGAGCCTGTGGGACCATTCGATTCGACAATTTTTTTTTTATATATACGGAGTTCAATCGCTTCACAGTTAAACAAAATTATTCACAATTATCAATTTAGACAGTTTGGAAATCAACCGGGCTTGAAGTCTATTCAACCAGAAGCAATTGCTTAATACACAGAGTTTTATTGCAGAAATATCTCTTTTTCTCCTCCTCTCCTTCTTTTTTATATACATCCGAGGGATCACATTTATATACATAAACATTTGTCTATTCGGTTCCTCTGCGAGGACCGTTTAGGAAAACCAAAAGCCTAATTACAATTATTCAATTAACTGAAACAAGACAGATAGATCGAATCCAAACCTATTCGACTTCTATGGACTCTAACTAGTCTAAATGAAACAGTCAGCTGAGGTATTGACACCTAGCTGTTACAATTCGATGAATTCGAACTCTCCTAGCCACAACATGTGGAAAAAACCTCCCACATTGCAGGCTAGTGTCTAATGCCCTGCATCAGACTCCCGAGGGCAAATTTCTTCAGGGGCTGCTGTCCATGAGCTCTTCCACTGATCTTCCTATCTTCTGCAACATTCCTTCAGTCATCCAAGTGGCATCTTCTTCTGGCTTGTCCTTCCATTTGATTAAGTACTGAAAGTACTCCTATCCTCTGGTCCTTTTGAACACTCTTTTGTCCAATATCTTCTCTGGTTGCAATGGTTGTGCTGGAGGTAGCTGCTCTTTCCACTCAATTTGTCCCTTGTCTGCTGATCTTTCTTCTGCACCATCATCTTCATACTTGTACAAATCTGCAACATTAAAAATGGGAGATATTCCAACATCAGGAGGTAATTCAATCTCATAAGCATTTGCAGAAAACTTTCTAAGTATCTTGCATGGCCCAATCTTTTTTAACTTCAACTTGTTATACTGCTTCTTTGGGAATCTCTCATTTCTCAAGTGTGCCAAAACCAGATCTCCTACTTCAAAATGAACTTCTTTTCTGCTCAAGTCTGCTCTGCTTTTGTATTTGATGCTGCTGCCCTGTAGTTTCTGTTTCACTTTGTTCATGTATGGTGCGGATCTAGAAGCAAATTCCTCTACATCGTACTTCTAAATGCCTTACTTTCCTAGATTTCTCAACTACGATATTTTTCACGAGGTGCATTCCATAAACAATATGGAGCAGACTACGCACAGTAACTATTTGGTGAGTCATTATATGCATATTACTCCCGGGGAAAAATATGATCCCACTGCTTGGGATGCTCTCCTGCAAGGCTTCTCAAAAAATTTCCCAGACTCCTATTCACTACCTCAGTTTGTCCATCAGTCTGGGGATGATAAGCTGAGCTGAAACTCAGTTTGGTACCAAGTTTCTTCCACAGTGTCCTCCAAAAATGACCCACAAATCTGGTGTCTCTGTCTAAAACAATACTCTTGGGCAACCCATGCAATCTAACAACTTCTTTGAAAAACAAGTTAGCAACATGGGTGGCATCACTAGTTTTATAGCATGGAATAAAATGTGCCATTTTGGAGAATCTGTCCACCACAACAAAGACTACATCATTCCCTCTCTGAGTCTTGGGCAATCCCAGAACAAAATCCATACCCACCATGTCCCAAGGCCTATCTGGAATAGGCAGGGGAGTGTACAATCCTGCATTCTGGCTCCTTCCTTTGGCATGTTGACAGATTTTGCAATTCTTCACAAACTTATCCACTTCTGTTCTCATCTTGGGCTAGTAATAGAAGTGACTCAGCTACTCATAAGTCTTATCAGTACCAAAGTGTCCAGAAAGTCCACCACTATGCTTCTCTTTGATCAAATTTTCCTCATGGAACATTTTGGTACACACAGTTGATTTCTTCTGAATAACAAGTCCTCCTACAAGAAATAATCCGGCCACTGGCTTCTATCTATTAAAATAGGGTTACAACATGCTTCAAATGATTCTTTAAAATTTGGATCTATTTTATACAATTCTTTGAGAAAATCAAACCCTACAACTTCAAAATTTGTTTCTTGAACAAGCATGTGCCTCCTACTCAAAGCATCAGCTACTTTATTGGCTTGGCCACTTATATGTTTCAAAACAAAATTAAAACCTTGGAGATACTCAACCCATTTAGCATGCTTATGTTTCAACTTGGGCTGCTGTACAATATACTGCAAAGCATGATTGTCAGAATACAATACAAATTCCCTGGACATCAAATAATGTCTCCACTTCTTCAGTGCCTGGACAATTGCATAGAATTCTTTCTCATAGGAGGAATAATTTCTTCTGGTGTCATTTAGCTTTTCAATGTAATAGGCTACAGGCCTATCATCCTGACTCAACACAGCTCCAATGGCCTCTCCAATGGCATCACACTTTACTTGAAATGGTTTAGTAAAATCAGGCAGAATTAGAACAGGCTTCTCAGTTATCTTTTGCTTCAGAAGTTTAAAGTTTATTTTTGCTTCAGCAGTCCACTTAAATGGTTGTTTGCTCTTCCTTATTGTCTCAATTATGGGTGCATTAATCTTACTGAAGTTTCTTATAAACTTTTTGTAAAAACTAGAAAGTCCATGGAAACTTCTTACCTCAAAGACATTCCTGGGTGAAGGCCACTCCACAATTGCCTTAACCTTTTCCAGGTCCATCTTCAATCCTTCTACAGAAACAACAAACCCCCAATACACCAACTCTTCTTTCATGAATGAGCATTTCTTCAAATTTATCAGCAGTTTCTCTTGGTGCATCTTCTTCAAGACATGATTAAGATGCCTTAAATGTTCTTCTTTAGTTCTGCTGAAAAATAATATATCATCTAGATACACTATCACAAATTTACCAATAAATTCCTTCAATACTTCATTAATAAGTATCATGAAGGTACTAGGTGCATTTGAAAACCCAAAAGGCATTACCATCCATTCATACAATCCTTCATTTGTTTTAAAAGCAGTTTTCCACTCATCACGCTCTCTTATTCTAATCTGATGGTATCCACTCTTTAAATCTATCTTTGAGAAATGTTTAGAACCACTCAAACAATCCATTAAATCCTCAATTCTGGGCAAAGGGAATTTGTACCTGATTGTTATCTTATTGATTGCTCTGGAATCAGTACACATCCTCCAGCCTCCATCTTTCTTTGGGCTCAATACTGATGGTACTGCACATGGACTCAAACTTTCTCTGATCAGCCCCATTGTCCACCAATTCCTGTACTTGTCTCCTGATTCCCTCATTTTCCTTTGGATTCATTCTATAGGCTGCCTTATTTGGCAGATTTGAACCAAGGATAAAATCTATCTGATGGCTGATATTTCTCACAGGTGGCAGCTCATCAGGTAAATCATCCACAACAATGTCACAACAATTGTCTAACATCTCTTGGATTTCTATTGGAAAATCAGAAATATTTGTATAAGTAAGAGCTACCTTAGGTTTGCAAACTAAAGCAAAGCTTACCTCTTCTTCTTCTATCTACTACAGATATTCCTTCCCGCTCAGTAACAAGGTCTTTGGATCAATCACTCTGCTGGATGGTTCTCCTTCTTCCATGGGTATCAATGTATGGTGTACCCTGAAAAACTTGTAAGTGTTCTTCTTGCCATCATGCATTGCTGCTCTGTCAAACTGCCAAGGTCTACCCAGCAGTATATGGCACACATCCATGGGCATTACATCACACAAGACATTATCTTTATATTTTCCCATTTGCAGCTCTATCTCACACTATTCTTTCACAACCAGCTGGTGCCCCTTATGCAGCCAAGACACCCTGTAGGGAGTTGGATGCTCCCTCGTCTTCAACTTCAACTTCTCTATTACCTCAGTGGAGACCAGATTGTCTGTGCTGCCACTATCAATAACTAGCTGGTAGCATTTCCCTTGGAATTTGCATTTGCTCCTAAACAAAGTCTTCCTTTGTGAAAGCTCAGTGACCTCTTTGGCTTGCTTCAACAGGACTTTATTTACCACCAAGGATTCTCCCCTCTCTGGAAGAATTTATTCTTCAATTTCTACCTCTTCTCCATCCTGGGAAACAACAACATTTCTTGGACCAACACCCACATTCTCTGGGCACTCATAGTGCTTATGCCCCACTTGCTGACATCTGTAGCACCTCAATTCTCTACCTCTGCCTCTGTCTCTGCCTCCTCTTCCTTTTCCTCTATAAGAACCCCTTCTGCCCCTTGCATCATCTTCTACAGATGCATTCTAAGGTGAGCTACTGTTAGCTCCATCCCTGGGTGTAGTAGGCTTTCCTCTACCACCCTGACTTCCCTTTCCACGGAAAGTACCTCTCTTCTTGGCAGACTGTTTCCTCAGCAGTTTCTCCTCTGATTTCAAGGCCATCTGGTAGGCCTCTTCCACTGTCTTAGGAGATAGAAGACCTATCTCATCTTGGATCTCCAACTTGATACCATTCACATATCTGGTAGTCTTCTCTGGTGTATCTTGAAATTTCCCAGCTCTTATGATTACTCTATAGAATTCCTTTGTGTATTCTTTTACTATCAGCAACCTCTGTCTCAGGTTCTGCATTTGTTTATACAATGTCAGCTGATAATCACTAGGCAAGAATTTACCTTTTAATTTAGCCATCATTCTGGTCCAGCTCTTGATAGGTTGCTTGCCAACTCTCCTCCTTTATGCCTGCACTCCATCCCACCAAAGTGCAGCATGTCCTTTCAGCTTTGTCACTGAAAACTTGACCTTTTTATCTTCGCTTATTTCTTCATAATCGAAGCACTTGTTCATTTCATTAATCCAGTCTACTAGTTCTTCTAGATTCATTCCCCCTGCATAACTCGACACTTCAATTCTGGGCTTAACTACAGACCCCGGAACAGTTCTGAGGAGCCTCATGTCAGGAGGAATTTCAACATTTTTTTTAGCTTCTTCTGTTTCAGGTTCACTGATGTCTTCAGGATATCTGGGCTGTCTTCACTCAATGGCATCCATTCTGGCCTCGACCCTCTGCAACATCCCCAACACCTTTGCATTGGCAACAGGTCTCCTTCTACCAGCGCCTCTACCAACTCGGATTGCCATGTTAGTTATCTGCAAAAAAAACTCAAAAACAATGGCTCTGATACCACAAATGAAGCAACAAAACTGAAGTTGGACCCCTAAGGAGAGATGGTCAACCGTAGTCGTGGCTTTGTCAGCATTTCCCTTTGGTTTACCCCACGTGGCTCTTTAATCTTCTTTTTAATTTATTTATCAATTTCAAAGAAATTGACAAATAAATACATTCCCAGATTTTGAATTCCCAAGGTAATTCCCAAACTTTTATTCCACCAACTGAACCTTAGGACTAAGGTTACAACCCTTCGCACTCAACTCGTTTAATTGCGGGAATTTAAATTATTTATGTGCGCCATGCCTTATAACCAATGTTTATACCTTTCGAAATTTATATTAATACTCTACGCCTTTTAAACAAATGGCTTATAATAAAATGTGGCTCCGGGCCCTGCCTATATATCGATGGTTCAATCCAACACATGCACCATATCTCGTTATCCTCCGCGTATCTATAGCAAGTGATCACCGTCCGATGGCCCCTTCCCAAATCAACGGCATGTACGCATGTCGCTCGGTGTCCTGATATGAACTTTAATGCGCGATGGCACTCAGCAATGGTGGTTTTCCGTGGGTCTACCTCGCCATGTGTCGACAGTGCAATGGAATCGCTCCGGATTTGAAAATACCACTCAACCCGCAAAAGCGATGCGATATGGGCAAGCCGATTTTGTCAATCCACTCACGGTTTTGAAAAATAATTAACCAAGGTTAAATTGGTTCCACGCTATCCTTCTTGCTTAGTTAACTCAGGGCTATCCTCAGTAGGGTTAACAACAAACAATTACGCTTCTCCTCCGATGGGATTTCACTATTATTAGGATCGAGTTCTTCAACCACAGTTATACGCTGACGTCTTCTATAAGGGGAATCAATGCGACAGAGTTTGTTCAAACAATTGGAGAGAACCAGTGGACAGAGGGATGTGGAAACTGTATGATAGTTCAATTCAACAATCATACATGCACAGACTTCAATTGCTCCACAATTAAATAAATTTCGTCACAAACATCAACTCGAGACAATTTGATAATCAATGGGAACTGGATTTTTATTCAATCGGAAGCAATTGCTTAACACACAGAAATTATTGCAGAAATATCCTCTTCTCCCCCCTCTTCAATACATCCGAGGAATATAATTTATATACATTACAATGTGACTCTTCGGTTCCTCTACGAGGACCGTTTAGAAAATCAAACGCCCTATTACAATAATTCGACTAACTGGAACATGACAAATGGATCGAATCTAACTATTCGACTTCTACAAATTCTAACTAAGCTAAATGAAAGAGTCAGCTAAGGTATTGACACCTAGATATTATAATTAAATGTTTTGAACCCTCCCAGTCACAACATGCAGACAAAATCTCCTACATTGCTGGCTAGTGTCTAATGCCCTTGCATCAATACTCCCACCGATGCGATGTTTGCCTAGTACAGCACTATTGCATACATCAGATACCCGCGATGTTCAATGAAGCGTACCATTGCATACATCAAAGCACTCATCGCACTTGCATATGGAACACGAGACATATCCTCTCTTCTTGTGTCTTGGGACACTATTTAGCGTACAAATTTGTACCCAGGAACCAGAATATCTAAATCTATCGATTTACTATCCTTGTTATTGAACCTCTGCAATATAGTCTCAACATACTTCCTTTGGTTTAACCACAGCTTCCTCTTTGCCTGATCTCTCTTAATTTCCATGCCAAAAATATATTTTGCAGCACCAAGATCCTTCATGTCGAATTTCGAGAACAGTTGGGTCTTCAAATCTTCAATAATTTCTTTGACATTTCCAATCAACAACATATCATCCACATACAAGACCAAATAAATAACACAATCACCAATTAATTTAAAATAAACATAGTGATCCTCCTTGCTTCTGGTGAAGCAAAGTCCCCGTATGTAGGTATCAAATTTCTGATACCACATCCTTGGTGACTGTTTTAACCCATATAGAGACTTCTTTAACCTGCATACTAGTTCTTTCTTCCCCTTCACCATAAAGCCTTCAAGTTGTTTCATGTAGATCTCCTCTTCCATATCCCCGTGAAGAAATGATGTCTTCACATCCATCTGTTCTACCTCAAAAGCAAATGCACTAGCAACAGATAAAATTAATCTAATAGAAGTAAATTTGGCAATAGGAGAAAAAATATCACCAAAATCAATTCCTGGCACCTGGGAATAACCTTTTGCTACCAACCGAGCTTTTTATTTCTCCACCTTGCATTCCACATTCATCTTCTTCTTAAACACCCATTTTCTCCCGATGGGCTTCCTTCCATCCGACAACTCCACTAGATCCCATGCCTCATTTTTATGCAAGGATGCCATTTCATCAACCATGGCCTCCTTCCAGAGTTTTCCATCCTCTAAATCTACTACCTCCCTGACGGTTCTGGGATCATCATCAGTTATAGTTAAAGAAAAATTTGAATAGAAATTAGATGGACTATACCTTGGTTGTCTTCTTTCCTGTTGATCTTCTCACCAATGGATTTTGTGGCTTCCTCTTCTAAGTTCCTTCGTTGTTAAGTCTCGATTCATCCTCCTTTAGCTCAAAACTCTATCTTCTCAAAGTTCCTTTTGTAGGACTTCATGTTTAACAACATATTTTCACCTCTCTAGCCACCACATTTCAAGGTTTTACACAACCTTTCCTTGCTTCTCGGGGTTCCATTGAACCCTTTAGCCCATCCTTATACCCAATAAAGATGCACCTTTTAGATTTATTATCCAAATTGGTTCTTTTCTCCTTTTGAACATGTACATTTGCATCACATCCAAATACCCTCAGATGTGAAAGAGAGGGTTTCTTACTAGTCCATACCTCATGTGGGGTCTTATCCTCCAACGCTGTGGAAGGTGTTCTGTTAGCCAAGTAACATGCAGTCTCCATTGCCTCTGCCCAGAATTCTTGTCCTAACTCGGTACCAATGAGCATGCTTATTGCCTTTTCCATCAACGTTCTATTCATTCTTTCTGCAACTCCATTTTGTTGAGGTGTGTATGAAGTAGTATTATGCCGTGCTATACCACACTTCTTACAGTACTCTTCAAATTCCTTCATGCAGAACTCCCCACGATTATCTGTCCTCGACACCTTTATCTTCTTCTCTGTATGGTTTTCCACCAGAGCCTTAAATTCTTTAAATATGTCAAAGAATTCAGATTTCTTTCTCAAGAAATATATCCATGTATTCCTTGAGAATTCATCTATGAATGAAACATAGTACACAGACTTACCCAGTGATGGAACTGACATAGGTCCAAACACATTAGTATGCACAAGCTCTAATATCTTGTTCGCCCTCTTAGCACAAGAAGGAAAAATCACCCGATTCTGCTTCCCATATACACAATGTTCATAGAAATCAAAATCTAGAGAGGTATTAGACATACCTTCTACCATACCATTTCCATGCAGTATCCAAAGGCCATTCTCTCCAATATGTCCAAGCCTTTGATGCCATATCATGGTATTTTCTCTAGAGACCGCTAGGCTTTCTGCTCCACTTTTTGGAACCACAGAACTGTTGCACCCATCAATAATAGTGTTTCCCTGAAGCTTGTACATAGTTCCAATCCGAACTCCCCGCATTAATACCAGTGCTCCCCAAACCATCTTACAGCTATCTTTCTTGAACATTGTTTTTACACCTGCATCACCCATCTTGCTTACAGAAATCATATTTCTGGCCAATGCAGGAATGTGAAAAACACCAAGAAGTGTTCTAATCCTTGCACCTTACAGCTTTAGCTTAAATTTTCCACGTCCGAATATTCGGGCCTTCCTATCATCCCCTAATAATACATCACCCCCATTATATTTCTCATACTCACAAAACCACTCCCTATGGGGAGTGAAATGAAAGGATGCACCTGAGTCAATCAACCATGACTCATGATCTACATGTGTATTTGAAGAAGAAGCCAAATACACATCCCCAATTCCTTGATCTCGAGGTGGTTTTTGCCTCCGTAGAAGGAGCATCATCAAATCCCTTTCCTTTCTCAAGAGCTTAATTAAGGAATCCTTTGAAGTGTCCTTCCTTTCCGCATTTCCAAAGACACCTTTACAAACTTTCCAGTTGACGTAGATATCCCTCTAGATTTAGATCTCCCACTTTAAACCTTATTCTTGTTTCTGTTCTGGGACGTTCCTCGTACAGATAAGGCATCTCCATTCTGACCCTCCATATTTCTTCGTCTCATTTCCTCCGATAACAAGGTTGAGACAATGTCATCAAAATTCCAGGTAGTTGTATTGCTACCTATTGCAATAACCATACTATCCCACGAGTCTGGTAGAGAACACAAAAAACTAATGCACTTATCTTCATCTAAGATATTAATATCAACAGATGACAGCTGACTTACCACAGTATTGATGGCGTTCAGATGCTCTATCATCGAGTCTCCATCCTTCATCCTCAGGTTATATAGTTTCTTCCTCAGGAAAAATTTATTCACCACAGACTTAGATTGCTAAAAAGTCCCAAGTTTGTCCCACAAATTATTTCTTATGGCTTCCCCAAATACATTCAACAATACTGAATCTGAGACACACAACCATATTGTTCTCTTTGCCTTGTGATCCAACTTCTTCCAGTCTTCATCTGACATTGTCGTTGGTTTAGTACCCAGATCTACCATGATCCACTGATCCTTATCCACCAGTTGATCCTCCATTTTGAGCTTCCACAACTCAAAACTTTCACCATTAAATTTCTCGATCTATATCTTTCCATTGCTTTCCATCTTCTTTCACCGCAAGAATCAATCCCGCAGATCTCCCACTGAACAGGATCTACCACAGGCCCTAACAAAAAAACCCCTCAGCAGCAAAGGTGTCCCCTTGAAGCCGAAACAGCTCTGATACCATATGTAGGTTTTAACCCTATACAGAAATTATCTACAAATGAATCTTAAGAAAATAAAATAAACAATAGTGATAGAATAAAACATAAAATATATATACATAGAGATTTTACCCTAGATCCCAAATCGAGACGACTAGCTTGATTTTTCATTATTTTCTTTTAGTGTTACAATGCATATGTTGGCAATATGATGCAATGTGTTGTCCTTGAAGACAACCTACTTGATGAAGAATTTCCTTGACGGAAACCTACTTGATGAGTCGCCTATGATAAGCAACCTATGTTCTAAAGATGTAAGAATGATGTATCTACAAATTAGTTCAGATGTGACAGAGAAAACAATTCCAGTAAGTGCCAGAAAAATGATAAATATAATATGTCACAATGTATACGCTACTTTTGTGAAGGCAACTCGCGTATATTCTCTACTTTTGTGAAGGGAACCCGTGTATACATTCAGGGTTAGCATATACATAGTTTTTATGAGGCGAAGTTGCGTATACACGCAGATACGCACGCTCAAAGTCACGTATGTCTTTTGTGCTCTAAAAACTATGATACCTAGGGGCATTACCATGGTATTGGCCCACTGTATTGAGCGTTGGATTATATATTTGATCCCGTCCATGAATACCATCGAAATTTGTGTGGTTTTGACTCATGGTATTGATAAAGGCTAAATCTATATAAGGAGAAGAAGATCATTGTGCAAGGGTGTGCATGAGTAAGGGTTGTTGATGAATAAATATCTCTAAGGATTATCTGCATGAATGAAATCTGTTCTTAATTGATAGATCTGAATCTTTGATGCACCCCTGGATCTGAGGATGGTTCAAGATCTCTAGATCTTATGATGATGATAAATCTCTAGGATGATCTGCAGCAGAAGAAATGGTGAAGATCTGGCGCAAAGTCTGCATAAGATAATGAAGAAATCTGGGTAAGTTTATAGATCTGATTTGTTTTATAAAGTTTTCCATTTACAGATCTATACGCTAGTTGGTCTCTGCAAAAGCGCGTGTATACGCGGTCTCTTTTAATGAAAGGCACATATAGGGTTCTATGAAGAATAAAATACACAGAAGGATACGGAGGTTCATGTGCACGGAAGCGCGTACGTACGTGGCTTCAGTAAAGAAAAGTAGCGTATGATATTTGATTCAATGAATGTTCAGGGTTGAGTTTAAATCTGTATATCTATTCTGAATTCTGGGTTATCTCTGATATTCTGGTTACAGTGGTCTCACTGTTCTGTTTGAAGTATTGGGCAAAGTATGATAAGTGAAGGGTTGTGTTGAAGCTGTTTGATCCAGTATGAAAATTGATGAAATTTGGTCTGCAGTGGATCTGAGGGTTGAAGCCTTCAGTATGAAAGTAGAAGCTTTCTGCCAGTAGAGGCTGGTGCTAATAGCAAGGGGTTGTAGCTCCCTTCCAGGAGAGGCTGGTAAACGAGAGAAGGTTGTAGCCTTCTGCAGGTGGGTGCCTGCATGCTGGTATGAGTTTGCGCCAGTACATGGTTGTAAGATGTTTTCTTTATAATAAATATTGAAGACTGAGACGACGACAGCGGTGGTTTTCTCCCGACTTGGGTTTCCACCTTAAATCCTGGTGTTCATGTGTGTTGCTTATGTGTGATAGTTTATTCTGTTTCTACTGCACATGCTTACTGCTTAACATCTGATGAATAAATGATGCAATGATTTAGGAATCAAATACATAATAAGAGCTCTGAGCATATGTGAGTTTCCTTAAGGATGTCCGCGTATATACGCTAGTTTTTTTCTGTAAAGTAGTGTATGGGTTTTGAGAAAAGAAAAGTAAAAAGTTTATTAGTTAGCTCTAAATACTGATTCACCCCCCCCTCCTCTCTGTATTTTTCCCGACAATTGGTATCAGAGCAGGTCCTTCTAAAAAATCTTAGCCGCTAGAAGGAAGGTCAAGCAAGATGAGCAATCAAGATGGAACAACATCTATCAAGGCTCCGCTCTTTAATGGAAGAAATTTAATCTTCTGGAAAATAAGGATGAGATCTTATCTTTAGTCTATGGGAGCAGATGTATGGGCCATTGTTGAACGAGGATATCAATATCCAGCTGTTGTACCAACAGATCCAACTGAAAAGAAGAATTATGAAACAAATGCAAAGGCAGTCAATGCTCTAACGGGAAGTCTAACTGAATCAGAATTTGTCAAAGTTATGCAGCTGAATACAGCAAAGGAGATATGGGACAAAATCATTCTAAGTTATGAAGGTGATGCAAAGGTAAAAAATGCAAAACTTCAAACTCTCAGAATTGAATATGAAAATTTAAAGATGCATAGTGATGAGAATATTGCCAGTTTCTTTTTACGTCTTGATGATGTTGTAAATCGTATGAGAAATATGGGAGAAACAATAACCGAATCTACTTTGGTTGAGAAAATTTTAAGATTACTAACGGAAAAATTTGAGTCAAAAGTTTCTTCTCTTGAAGAAAAATAGGATCTTCAAAATCTTACTGTGGTGCAACTTCATGGCATACTGACTGCATACGAAATGAGAAGAGGAGGACCATCTGAAGTCAAAGAGGCTGTCTTCAGAGCTTCTACAAAAGGGAAAGAAGTACAAGAAGTAGAAGGATCAGGATATATCTCAGAAGAAGATGAGGTAAATTTTGTAAAGAAACTCCAACTTGGCACAGGACGGTTCAGAGGTAAGCTTCCTTTCAAATGTTTTTAGTGTGGAAGAGTTGGTCATTATGCTACTAAGTGTCCTCATAAAGAAACACCTGCAAAAGGGAAGGAAGTAGCAAGAAGGAATAAGAATCGGTTTAACACTAGAAAAAGTTACTATACTCATGAAGACAGTGATGGGTTATCTGATAGTGAGGAAGAATGTGAACAAGATCTTAGACTTCTCATGGCATTTGAATCTAGAGAAGAAAAGGATACTTTTGTGGATGCTCTAGAGGACAATGATTTTCTTGAAGAAAACAATCAACTAAAAATACGCTTAGAAGAAAGTATAATACTCTTAGAAGAAAGGAAAATAACCATAGAAACTCTGGAAAAGCAGTTTGAAGAAGCGAAGAAACACAATGAGAAATTAGAATGTGAAGTGGTAAGTCTAAGAAAAGAATTTGAGAAAGTAAAGACTCCGAATCTTAGATTTGCTAAAGGATTTGAAACCCTAGATGAGATTATCAAGGTACAACGTTCTCCTCTTATAAAGACAAGTCTTGGATATACCGGAGAATCTTCTCAGGCTTCAGCACCAAATTATCTAAAAGCAGCTACAGCTGGTTTACAACATTCTGCCACTCAGCAATGGAATAAAGAATCATTACAGGTAAAGCATGATCATCTCAATTCAAAGAACACCAACAGGAATATCTTTCAAAGAAACAACAATCAACAGGTAAATTCAAGTAGAATATTTCATGATCACAAAAATTTCTTCTTCAATGGACAATGTTTCTTGTGTCATAATTTTGGTCATAAAGTTGTTCAATGTGTTGCATATAAAACCATCATGACAAGAGAAGCAAGAAAGAAAAGGATTGATATTGAAACAAAGAAGAATACCTATAACAACTTTTCTTCTCTTCTAAATGAAGTTGAATGTGCTTATTGCAATAACTTTGGCCATGAAGAATCTGAATGCAGGAGCAAATTTCAGCCAAAAGAGCATGTTCCTTCAAGCTCCAAAGTATGGAAAAAGAAGAAATTGCAGGTTGAAAATTGTGGCATAGCGTTATTTGCAGAAGGTGAAGAAAATCAATGGTGCATTGATAGCGGATGCTCAAGACACATGACAGGTGACAAAAACAAACTTCTTACATATAATGCTCTAGAAAAGGAAAAGAAGGTTACATTTCGAAATGATACTCCTGTGGTAATTAAGGGAAAAGGGTCTGTGTTTCTAAAAGAAAAGGTGAAAGCTAATGATGTCATGTATGTGGATGGATTAAGGCATAACCTGTTAAGTGTAAGTCAAATGTGTGATCAAGGAACTGAAGTTGTCTTTAGTTCAAAAGAATGTGTGGTACGTGATCTTGATACAGGTAAAACAATCATAAAAGGAAAAAGAACTCCAAGCAACCTGTATGTATTGAATAACTGCAAAGAACAATGTTACTTGAGCAAATCTTCATAATATTGGCTATGGCATAGAAGGTTGGGGCATCTGAGCTTCTCTCAGATCAACAAATCAAGCAGACTTAAAGCGGTCCGTGATCTTCCCAATATTACTCCACCCGAAAATATCATATGCAAATCTTGCCAATTTGGTAAGCAAACTAGAGTACAGTTTAATGCCAAGGAAGGATCATCAAGTAAGCCTCTTGAAATTATTCATACCGACATATGTGGACCTGTGAAGAAAAAGTCACCACGTGGTGAACAATACTATATCTTATTTATTGATGATTTCGTTAGAATGTGTTGGATTGGGCTGCTTAAACACAAAGATGAAGCATTTGAGAAATTTCAGACCTTCAAAGCACTAGTTGAAAATGAATTAGATCTGAAAATCAAGTGTCTTAGATCTGATCGAGGAGGAGAATATACATCAAATGAATTCCTTGAATTTTGTGAACAACATGGCATAAAAAGACAATTTTCTGTAGTTGGCACCCCACAAAAAAATGCGGTAGCAGAAAGAATGAATAGAATAGTTCAACAAATGGCTAGAGCTATGCTTGATGATTCCGGAACACCTGAAAATTTTTGGGGAGAAGCAGCACATACAGCGGTAAATATTCTTAACAAGGCACATGTTTGAGTAAATAGTGATAAAACTCCATATGAAATCTGGTATGGTAATCCTCCCACTGTGAAGCATTTTAGAGTTTTTGGAAGCAAATGTTTTATCAAAAATAATGATGAAAAACTTGGCAAGTTTGAATCCAGAGCAGATGAAGGAATACTTCTTGGCTACTCCTCTAGGAGTAGAGCATATAAATGTTACAATAAAAGACTTCAGAAGATTGTTGAATGTATTGATGTTGTTATTGATGAGTCTCCTGCAGCCCCAAAATAAGAAAAACAAACAACAAATGAAGACGATGGTGACATATGTCCTCCTACATCAAATAGCAATGATATAGACAGTGAACCCAATGAAGAACCTGAAGATGAGTTATCTGAAAAAGCTCCATCCAGATATGTTCAAAAGAATCATCTAGAATCTCAAATTTTGGGAGATAAGGGATCAAGTGTACAAACAAGAAGGTCTCTTGTGGGATCTTCTAGCTATCTGGCATTTCTATCCACTATTGAACCACACAATGTCAATCAAGCTAGCAAAGATGAATGTTGGATTCAAGCCATCAATGAAGAGATTGATCAAATTGAAAATAATCACACTTGGGAATTAGTACCAAGACCTCATGACAAAAATGTCATTGGAACCAAATGGATATTCAAAAACAAGTTAAATGAGAATGGGGAGGTTATAAGAAATAAAGCTAGACTTGTCTACAAGGGGTATGCTCAACAAGAAGGTATAGACTTTGAAGAAACTTTTGCTCCTGTAGCTAGACTTGAAGCCATAAGAATTTTTCTTTCTTTTTCAAGCTTCCAACAAATCAAAGTTTATCAAATGGATGTTAAATATGCGTTTCTCAATGGTGATCTAGAAGAAGAAGTTTATATAGAACAACCAGAAGGATTCATTTTGGGAAATGATGAAAAACTTGTTTGCAGACTTAAAAAGGCTCTATATGGTCTCAAACAAGCTCCAAGGGCATGGTATTATCGTCTTGACAAATATCTTCATCAACAAGGATTTTCAAAGGGGTCTGCTGATAGCAATTTATACACAAAAATTGAAAATGATAAACTATTGATTGTGGTTGTATATGTTGATGATATCATTTTTGGAAGCAATGAAGAATCTATGAGTCAGAAATTTGCTTCTGCTATGCAACAAGAATTTGAAATGTCTTTACTTGGGGAACTAATATTATTTCTTGGCTTGCAAGTGCATCAAACTACAGATGGCATATTCTTATCACAAGCAAAATACCTTAAGCAAATTCTAAAGAAGTATGGCATGGAAGAGTGCAAACCTGTAAGTACACCAATGATAACCGGATGTAATCTCAGTTCTCATGATGATTCTCCCACGGTGAATCAACCAGATTACAGATCTATGATAGGAAGTCTACTTTATCTCACTGGGACTAGACCAGACATTATGCATGCAGTTGGGATTTTTGGACGATTCCAAGCTAATCCAAAAGAGTCTCACCTTCAGGCTGTCAAAAGAATATTCAAATATCTACAAGGAACTCAAGACTTTGGACTATGGTATCCAAAGAATGCCGATCTTACTCTTCATGCTTACACTGATGCAGATTGGGCTGGAAATGTTGATGATCGGAAAAGCACAAGTGGTGGTGCATTCTATATGGGGCCCCGGTTGGTATCTTGGTTCAGTAAGAAGCAAATTTCTATTGCCTTATATACTGCTGAAGCAGAATATGTGGCTGCCGCATCTTGTTGCACTCAACTCCTTTGGATGATGCAAACCTTGGAATATTTTCAAATCAAATGTACTTCTCCTATCTCCATTATGTGTGATAATACAAGTGCCATCAGTATCTCAAAGAATCCTATTATGCATTCAAAGACCAAGCACATCCCCATCAAGTATCACTTCTTACGTGAACAAGTTCTTGAACAAAAGGTGAAGTTGGAGTATGTTCCCTCCAAAGAACAAGTTGCTGATATATTTACCAAACCTCTACCCGGGGAAGCATTCGAATATCTCAGACAGAAGCTGGGAGTAGTTTCTGCCATGCAGAAGATTAAATTGGATACACGGATTTCATGAAATACAGTCGCGTATATACGCGATTTTATACAGATAAAACTGTGTATGGGTGGTTGCTGACAATTTTTCTCTAGGTCAACATTCTTCAGCACAGCTATGGTGCTGTTGGGTATCTCTGGTGATGTTTCAGCTCTTATATTTATGTTTCATTCTCTGATATTGGGTGAAGATTCCTTGATGATTTGCTGTTGAAAGTGTTCAAGATGCACAAGCTAAGGGGGAGCATTGGTCATGTGGAAAGGATGCATTGTTGGCATTATGATGGTTCTGAAATATGATCTCTCTCTTGAGGTATTTTTGGTATTTTTAACAAAAGGTCATATTTGTAATGTGATGAAAAGGTCATGTTGACACCTATGATGTAAAATTGTAATATTCAATCATGTAAGGACTTGGTCAAATTTGTAAACCCTCTTGGTAGGGTAGTTGAGTCAAAATGTGTAAACCCACGTAATTGGGTACCCGAGTCACATATGTAAATCCACTTGGTTGGATCATTGATGTAAGTATGAGTCCTTGGTAATAGGAAAGGTTATAGAGTCATGTACTTCATTGAAAAATATGTTTGAAGATTCAGCATGAACTCAGGGAGAGCATGGTAGCTTCAGTGCACATCAGATCTACAGAGCTCTTCTTTCTACATGAGAAGAAAAACCTTGTTTTGGTTTTGATCCGACCTTTTCCCTTGATGTCAAAGGGGGAGAGTATCATGGTGTTTATGGTGTTTGAATAGGGGGAGAGTATCATGGTGGTTGCATAATGGTTATATTCAATGTATCTATCTATTGTGGTGATTAAACACCATCATGGTTGCCATCAAGTCCAAAGGGGGAGATTGTTGGAAATATGATGCAATGTGTTGTCCTTGATGGAAACCTAATTGATGAAGTTGGCCTTGATGGAAACCTACTTGATGAGTCGCCTATGATAAGCAACCTATGTGCTAAATATGTAAGAATGATGTATCTACAGATCAGTTCAGATGTGACAGAGAAAAAAATTCCAGTAAGTACTAGAAAACTGATAAATATAATATGTCACAATGTATACGTTAATTTTGTGAAGGAAACCCGCGTATATACTCTACTTTTGTGAAGGGAACCTGCGTATACATTCAGGGTTAGCATATACGCAGTTTTTATGAGGCGAAGTCACGTATGCCTTTTGCGCTCTAAAAACTATGATACCTAGGGGCATTACCATGGTATTGGCCCACTGTATTGAGCGCTGGATTATCTATTTTATCCCGTCCAGGAATACCATCGGAAGTGGTGTGGTTTTGACTCATGGTATTGATAAAGGCTAAATCTATATAAGGAGAAGAAGATCATTGTGCAATGGCGTGCATGAGTAAGGGTTGTTGATGAATAAATATCTCTAAGGATTATCTGCATGAGTGAACTCTGTTCTTAATTGATAGATCTGAATCTTTGATGCACCCATGGATCTGAGGATGGTTCAAGATCTCTAGATCTTATGATGATGATATATCTCTAGGATGATCTGCAGCAGAAGAAATGGTGAAGATCTGGCACAAAGTCTACTGAAGATAATGAAGAAATATGGGTAAGTTTATAGATCTGATCTATTTTGTAAATTTTTCCATTTACAAATCTATACGCTAGTTGGTCTCTGCAAAAGCGCGTGTATACGCGGTCTCTATTAATGAAAGGCGCGTATAGGGTTTTCTGAAGAATAAAATACACAAAAGTATACGCGGGTTGGTGTGCAGGAAAGCGCGTATGTACGCGACTTCAGTAAAGAAAAGTAGCGTATGATATTTGATTCAATGAATGTTCAGGGTTGAGTTTACATCTGCATATCTATTCTGAAGTCTGGGTTATCTCTGATATTCTGGTTACAGTGATCTCACTGTTCTGTTTGAAGTATTGGGCAAAGTATGTTTGTTGATAAGTGAAGGGTTGTGTTGAAGCTATTTGATCCAGTATGAAAATTGATGAAATGTGGTCTGCAGTGGATCTAAGGGTTGAAGCCTTCAGTATGAAAGTAGAAGCTTTCTTCCAGTAGAGGCTGGTGCTAATATCAGGGGGTAGTAGCTCCCTTCCAAGAGAGGCTGGTAAACGAGAGCAGGGGGTTGTAGCTCCCTTCCAGGAGAGGCTGGTAAACGAGAGAAGGTTGTAGCCTTCTGTAGGTGGGTGCCTGTGTGCTGGTATGAGTCTGCGCCAGTACATGGTTGTAAGATGTTTTCTTTATAATAAATATTGAAGACTGAGACGACGGCAACGGTGGTTTTCTACCGACTTGGGTTTCCACCTTAAATCCTGGTGTTCATGTGTGTTTCTTATGTGTGATGGTTTATTTTGTTTTTATTGCACATGATTACTGCTTAACATCTAATGAATAAATGATGCAATGATTTAAGAATCAAATACATAATAAGAGCTCTGAGCATACCCGATTTTCCTTAAGGATATCCGCGTATATACGCTAGTTTTGTTCTGTAAAGTAGCGTATGGGTTTTGAGAAAAGAAAAGTAAAAAGTTTATCAGTTAGCTCTAAATACTGATTGAGCCCCCCTCTCAGTATTTTTCCCGACAGCATATATATACATGCCGAAGAATACATAAACCCCAATCCATTAACCCTGGATTAGAACATAACAGTATTTCCCTTGACCGGATCTACAAATACCGGGGGCCAAAAACCATCGTACCCCAAAACCATGTGCAAACCCATGAACAAAACCATGGGCGGATCTGCCCATCGGAAAATAAGGACCAAATTTTTTTTTCTGGGGCGCTGCCTTGGACCCCAACAGGGGGGCTACCGCCCCGCGCATGATTAGTCGTGGAAAGAATATAACACATACCCAACATTTGACAATGGTGAGAGAGGCCAAAGGCCTAGAGAAAAACAAAGGAAGTGTGGGAAATAAAATAGGTTTGAGCCTATAAACACTAAAGAATTAACAACCTCTCCTACTATGGTTTCATATTTCCAAGAAGTAGGATGTCATGAGTTCTGTGAGAAAGTGCAGAGAGTCCAAAGTCACCCTCAATTGACCAAAATTTTTGTCCTTAACCTCCATGACCACCATGTACATCTAGCTGGAGTGAATTTTGAGTTGACCAACAATGCAATCTCTATGGACACTGGAATACCTTTCATGGGGGGAAAATGGTTCAAACAGGTGTATCTGGACCTAAGCCATTATTAGCCCTTCTTAAAACCAAGTTTCCAAGCTGATTGCAAAACCATTTTCCCCTTTTCTCATTTGTTGGAAAGATATGCTCCTTTAATGAAGATCATTATGAAATACTTCACCTGTGAGGGTAGGTTTTCTAGGATCTATTCCTACCACATAAGACTACTCATGCATTTTACTAAAGCCAAACTGCTCCATTTGCCCTACTACCTTTGTAAAAGTATTGATAAAATGTCATCCATTGTGCAAAAAATGCCTCCCTCCCAATAAATGTCAAGTCTTTTCCACCATTGCCTCATCAAAATGATTGTCTTACACCAATTGGAGCAACAAGGCATCTTGTGGGAGGTTTACCCCTTCCTCTACGAAGTTTACCATCATCCCCTCAACTTCCTCCTCCCACACCTCCATCACCCTCCACTGACCATGATTCATCCTCTTCACATGAATCCTCTCTCCAAACAAACCTCCCTCTTTCACCTTCCCCTAAAACCTTAGAACATGAAGAAAGCAGTGACAAGGAGGAACATGACAGTCAAGAAGAAAAAAGTGATGAAGAGGAGGAAAATGAAAGTGAAGAAAGTGAAAATGATGGAGAAGATACCAAGGACAATGAAGAGGAGGCAGATGAAAGCAGTAAAGAAGACAGTGACAAAAGAAGTGGGATAAATGATAAATAAGGTAACAAAGAAGATAGTGATGACAAAGAGGAAGAAAATAGTGACCAATATGAACATGACAGCCATGAAGAAAGTGATGACAAAGAGGAAGATATAAGTGAAGAAAGTGTTGATGAAGAAGAAATTAGTGAAAAAGGCAGTGAAACAAAAGGTGGACAAGAAGGCAAAAGCAGTGAGCTAGATGAAGATGAGGAAATCAATGACAACCCAAGAACAGAGGTAGATTATAAAAAGGAAAACAATGATCTAGAGCATGAAGAAAGGGTAGATGACAGTAGTGATGATAAGGACAGTAACAAAGAAGAAAACGGTGAGCCCAATGGTAGTGATAAAAGAAGAAGTGACAAAGATGAAGATAACAGTCAAGAAGAGACAGAGCTTGAAGGTATATACAGTGGGAAAAACAGTGAATACAATGGGAAAATATGTGTGGGTATAGACACATATAATGAGGCAGAAAATGACAGTCATGGTGAAGAAGAAGATCATGACACTGCTCATGAAAAAAGCAGTGATAATGAAGAAACAAATTATGAGGGTAAAGACAGTAGGCATAACAAAGATGAAGAAAACAATGAAGATGCCTATAACAGTGACCCCACAAAAAATGCAAGTAGTGATAAAGAAGCAGAATTTGAAAGTGAGTATAGTGGGCCAAATCATGAAGAGGAGGACAGTCATGAAGATACAGATGTACAAAGAAATGATGAAGACACCTCTAATATTGAAAATATAGAGGATGAAAATCATGAAGATCTTGAAAATGATAGTAGCATGAGAGAAAATAAAAATGCCTCTCAAGAAGGCAGTCAAGAGAAAAGTGAGGAAGACACACATATAGAGATCATCAATGAGAAGACAAACAACCCTAAGGTCACCAATGATAAAGGTATTCAAATGAAAATTGTTGCAACTTGTACTCTCACTTACCAAATAGGATCAAGGCAAGTGTTTGCTTCCTCTAAGAGGTAAGGGACCTTGCCATCGAATTTAGCACAACCATTGGGCAAGGGTAAGCAAAAAGTGAAAGAAGAAGAGGAAGATCATGAAAAAGAAAGAGAGTTTGAAATCATTCACATAAACAGTGATGATGAGAATGAAAAAATAATTTAAAACTCCCTCCTCCAAGACAGGAATGCACAAATCAAGGACTTGGAGGCTGAATTAGAAAGAACAAAGGATGTCATTCACTTTTATCAGATGCAAAACAAAAATGAGTGCCCAACAAGCCATCCATGAAACAAGAACACTCAGGTACCAGAAAGAGGCTCAAAGGGCCAAGGTGAAGTTGGCATAATTCATGGACACTTATGAGGAGAGTAGTGATAAGGAAGGTCAAACTAGAAGGAGACCTAGAACTATGGGTCTAAGGAAAGCATTGGCAAAGTAGAGAGAAGAAGAATCATCCGAGGCAGAACAACTTTCTCTCCAAGAAATCCTTGCAATGGAAATTGAACATGATAGGGAATCATGGCTTGAGAGGGCTAACATACAACTTGAAACCAAGTTGTAGAACGCCAATAGAAACTTCGATCTACAAAGAAGAATGGCTAAGCATTATGCTCAAAGAGACCAATTTGCAAGGTAAGAACTCAAAAGGGAAAAAATTGAGATCCAAGAACTAAAGGAGGAAAAGGACCAAGCTAGCCTTCGTATTTTGGCTCAAGCTTCTCTACAAGTCTCCCAGGACCCATGAGGCACTTATCTACCAAATTTGGGAGAAATTGGATAAGTTTTTTTTTGCAAATTTTGAGGCTAGGAGCGCAACACACCTGGTGCTACTCTCTTTTTCAGGGCATCTTCAGGAGGAAAGGCTTGCATTTTTGGATTCCTCATCATGAAAATAGCATGCTCACCAATTTTTAGTTCAATTGTAGTTGTTTTGGTCCTCCAAAAGGGTCAAAAACACCCAATTTTTCACGATTCTGCCTGCTTTACAGGACATGTGCTGCGCTCCTACCAGTATTGGAATTTTCACTTTTTGGACAGGTTGTAGAGGTCAGATCAGAAAACCAAGGATAAATATGGGAAATAGACTTCAATGGCTTTCCAACAAGCTATCATGGAGCCTTATCCGACATTGGGAAGGCATTCAAAACACTGATGTAAGAAGACCCATTTTTTATGTTCCTGTGCTACGCTCCTAGCATGCAAATTCAAATTTGACACACAGTGCTACGCTCCTGTGGTTGACAAGTCAGAATGTGCGTTTGGCAAGTTTTTTTAGGATTTTCAGAGCCTAAAGGTCAATTTAATTGCTAAAAATGGTCGGAAAGATATTTATTTTAGATATTTTTGTGCCTTGGGCCTTGCAAGGCCTCAAGGACAATGTAGATACTTCTGATTAGCCAATAGAATTCTAGATGCTCTATTAGGCTTTCCTTCTCCTTGATTGTTATATAAGGCACAAGGAACCATTGTAATAGTGGGCTTTTGATGTGTTTGAGAGAAATACATGGTTTTTGGAAGTTGAAGAACAATTTAGTGTTGTGGAGCTTGTGGATGATTTTCCTTGGTTGATAATGATGATGGCTTGCTTGCAGGATTCCTGAGTTTAGTTAATGGTGATGTATCTCTTATTTTTTCATGTTTTCTTGTTTTCTTGTTTTTCATATGTCCATATTTCTATATTGCAATAGATCAGAAGAGTATAGGATGAGAATTGTTGTTTGAGGCACCTCAGTCCTCCTGTTTGCTATTTTCTTCATGTTTTCTTCTGTTGGGTTATTTTAAGGAATTCTTAGTTACTCCTTAAACCCACCTAAGCTTGTCTATTTCATTATTGGATTAATATGCTATTTTACAAACATGATTCATGGTAAGCCCTGCTTGTTTTATGCTATCTAAACTCTGTCTTGAAATCTCTCTTTGATGTATTGAATGATTAGATTCAGCCAAGGAGGTCTTGTTTCGATCTTGCCCTTTGTAGATGCTTATCAGTTTGCCTCAAAGTTATTTATAGTTTAATGAATGATGTTTAGGCATTCCCTCTTCATTTATTGATGCTATTTGTCTCTCATATGTTTTCAAATATTGAAAGTAGAATCATTGAGTTAGATAAGTTGTCTTACTTTATTTGTTCCACTGGATTGTATATCTTGAATGTTTATTTGTTTAAAAGTATTTTCATTGAGTAAATGGTGTGTCCTATCTCATGACTAGTATCTTTTGCTTATCAGTATTTAAGATCTCTCTGTTCATAGGTATTTGACAAAGGATTCTTAACTACCCTTTTCCCTACCTTGGTTCCCATACTTATTGTCCATTTCACCTCACACATAAAATTTAAAGATCCATTAACTATAGTAGATTTGCCCTGTGATGTACCCTGATTCATTATTGAGATATCAATGACATCATAGACTCCATAGCCCAATTGATTTGATAACCTCTCACTCCACCTATCCTACTTGATCATCTTACCCAACCAAAACAAAAAATAAATCTACACTTAACAACTAGCCTAAAATCAAACTCTTAAAGCAAACAAGTTCACATCCTTCGCATAATAGAGAGAGCCCTCTCTGAGTCTAGGAAGGCTAGGTCCTAGGACTCCAAAGACTGTTCTGAAGTTACCCTGTGCATTTGGTCTACCAATCTGCTAAATCACATGACCCTAACACAAGCCAGTAAATATTGTCAAATGCCACAGTCTCTGTCGACTAGTAGCTGAAGTGATGGATTCACCAAAAGAAGATACTTCAGGATGGGAGATGGGCATAGAAATGTACAATGTTCAGCAAGTTCCTTCCACTAGTACAACCACGTCTTGCTATTTGGATATATGACAATAAATAGTATAAAATTTGAAATTACTGACTAGGTGACTAAAAAGGTTAGTCATTGCAACTTTTCCAAGTGAAATACTACTAAAAATGAGCAATCTTAAGTGACCCGACTAAAAACGACTAACATAAATGACTAATTTAATCTCAGGTTAAAATATATGAATAGAGAATAAGTAATACAACTAAAAATGACTCACATTAATGATTAATTCAGTGTAGGAACAAAAATACGACTACTTAACAAGTACTACAATAATATGAATAAGGCATTTATGTTAATCATTTTAATTCACTACAAAAATTTAAAATTACAATTGATAGGGGATTCAAAGGTTGTTATAGATTGGTTGAAATGTTATACTGCCTCAAACACATATTTAGTGATAGAAATTCGATAGTCTCTATTTTGAAGATTCTTAAAATGTACCTCAAAAATCCATACTATTTTTTTCCCATGCCCTATAAAAGAGAATATTACTCCTTTATATCGTGTTCACAAGACTCCTACATGTTCTTAGTTCCAGTCACTCTTGTACCATGATATTTTTTATTCCTGTATGATTTTCTCAACAAACAATACTTCTCCCTTTGGGAGCTTCATTACTAGCTATAGAAAATAGTTAGTTTGTAATGACTTTGGTTTTTTTACCGTGAATTGTTTCTCCTAGCTTATATGAAACCCTTAACTACCTCTACTTTAATGTATAAATATTTTTATCTTCTTATTGTAATATGTTTGGGTTCACCCCCTAGGAAAAAAGGTTTTCATCAACACATCATTACTAAATTATTGTCCAAATGGTGACCTTGGTTCACATATATATCGTTACAGCTTTGGAAATGTTATCTATGTTGGGAATACTTTAATTTTAAAATGCATCCAAAACAGATATTGAGAACAAACAACTCATCATCATTTCTTTGATCCATTTTCTATTGATTCTAGTTTTTCTTCACTCACAAGAAATGGTGACCATAGAGCCCACCAGTGGTGATGTCGCAAATAAGATAAGCCCCATGAAACTAAGTTCATATAGAAAAAATTTATAGGGCTTAAGCAATTAATAATCCATGCAATCTAATGGGGTGTCGACAGAGCTCAAGAAAAGTGCAAAAGCAAAGGGTCCTTTTGATTGTGGATAGGGAGGTCGAAGGGTGGGGGACTGCCGTTGAAGGTGGAAATGAAGAGGAACCCCCCTCGGTCTCTACACATATCAAAGATAGCTATGAGGATTCCATGAAAAATTAAGAACAAAAACATATATTTCCTCATTATCATCATTAGGGTATTAAAACCTATTATTTCTATTTTCATTCTTATTTTCATGTTCTCTTAATCATTCTCCCTTGGGATTCTAAATTTTTAATTTCAATATTAAAATTACGTTACTCAATTATTGGTGACTTAAATTTTGAATTTAAATCTTAAAATTACATTACTCAATTATTGGATTCCATAATATGTGTATCTGTTGTGACAAGTGCTTCATTTTGTTTTTACTATAAACTTATTGCTTTATAGAAACTGATTATGCAATTATAGTTATATGGCATTGGAGGGAAATTATTTCGTTTTATTCATATGGAAGCATACAAAGATGGATCCGGGAAGGAATAAGCTTAGGTTGAGGGTTCAAGGGGCTAAACGTAGTCAGCGTCTATCTAGATATACCTTTTTTTAGGAGAAAAAAAAGATACCTTTTCATTAAAGAATTTTTTTTTTACTTGGTCTTAGTTATTATCCATAATATTTAGTTGTAAATCAAAAGGACTCGAAAATCCTCCAATAATGAGCTAATTAACCCCCCCTGCACAAGGAAACAATCAAAATATTTCGAAAATGATAAGGCAATGAAACATCATCTGTTGTCAAGAACAAAGAGAAAAAACTGCAAAATAATAGAAAAAGTATGTATCTCTGGGATAAGAAGGGAACCTTTGGAGCATAGAAAACAGAATAGTAAGCTAACTAAACAAAAATACTCCTTGAATGTGAACAACCCTTTCCTCAATGAGCTCAAAGTGCATTTTCCCTAACAGAAGCACCAGGGCACACTTGGAGAGGTAGTCTGCTTCGAGATTTTGTTCTCTAAAAATGTGCTAAAATGAAATCATAGAGAACAGGGCCTTTAGTACTCAGATCCTCTGCATCCAATTGAAGAGGGATGGAACCTATAAGGAATTCATATCTTGGATCAAATGTATTTTTGAGAGAGAATCCTCGACTACCAAGAGATTGTCAGTGCTGAGCCATTGAGCTACTTGTAATGCCCCCCATAATGCAAGAATTTCATCCCTACAGTTGTCCTCAAAGCCGCCAAACCATCTAAACTGGTATGAAAACCCTTGATTAACGTGGAGAGTGACACCACAACCACAATGACCTCCAACATATGCCCCATCGAAAAAACAGATTAGAATTTTTTTTGACAAGTTAACTAGCCTAATTGACCTAGACGATTCCTTAGGACTCCAAGGGCTAGCTTGCTAGAAATGGGAAACAATATGAAGAGATGATAATTAAATTTCAGGAGTAATATCTTCAAAAATGTGTTCATTTTTGGAGTGCCAGATGCCCAAAATATGAATAGGGGGAGAGTCTTGTAAACCTTGGAATGGCGCTCCCAAGAGAAAGTCCTAGCAATGGTTGAAGAATTGTCTCACCCAACATAAATCCCGAATAGAGAACAAAACTCTTTCCAAATATTCATTGCAAAGGGGCAGCGAATAAATATATGTAAACAGTCATCCAAATCTGATTCATATACGACACAACAATCAGGGCCCACCATGCCTTTCTTCATGAGGGTGTCCTAGATTAGTATTCAATTGTAGAGTATTAACCAAGAGAAATAAACAAGTTTGAGGGGGGAATCCAAAGACCACAAATGTGTAGAGAGAAGAGCCTGGGATAGATATTACACACATGAAGTGATATGTTCATATACTTTTGAAGCCACAATCTTTCCTTCAATAATATGAACCCCCCTGACCAATTTGTCCCGACCAGGAAATAAGGATATTCCAGCCTCAAAGATATTATCTTGATATGATTCCCATTCTGCTCCAAATAATCTAGGGCCCTAATTTCCCATGCATGTGGCCAATAAGTGTTTTTCAATAGAGCTTAGGGGCCTCTCCCAATGCTTTCCAAGTTGGAAAAAACTCTTTCGTTTAGAGCATATATTATGCGGGATGAAAGAGAATGGATTCCATTCATGCCTTTGATAACAATATTCCTTTAAATACCAGTTTGAACAGATCACTTATTCAGTTGTGAGAGTGGAAACCACGATGATCAAAAATTTGTAAGCGTTTATTGGTGGACCTCCAAGGACAATGCAAGAACGTGTGTTCCTAATTAACATATTTATGTTTGATTCCAACTAAAAATAAATAAAATCTACTGAATCAAGCTATAGCTTTGGCCAAATATTGGTTTTTTTTTCAAAAGTAGTTGAGCTAGGCTAAACTTAGAATAATACAGAGAATATCAGCATGCCCTGCTACACAAGGGATGTAATTCACACATCAAGAACTGGTAAAAAATTCACTTCCTCCTCAATATGGATTTGTTAGATCATTTTCTGGGTGGGAAGGTGACTTGGAGACTTCCCTCGATCACCTGGACCACTTAGAATGAACTTAAAAATGGATAACCTACGACGATCAAAATTTGTAGATATCCCATGAAATTGAGAACATGGGTGCTTAATAAGTGTGGAGTTATTCTTAAGCCTTGAACTTTTGTAGCTCAATTTTTTAAAAATAATATTATATACAACAACACCCATTTTCCTCTTTTGATGTGTGATGAACAAGAAAGCACAAAAAAGTAATAAATTTTGTTGCTTGAGAAAGAAGGCTTCATGGAACATAATACAAGGGCTACCACAATAGAAGCTATGTTGTTGGGTTTTTGAATGTACCATTGAAACGATGATATAAATAATGTTTACCACTATTCCTACTTGGTAAATTAAATTGAACTAGCACTCACAGAAAATGAAAACAGGTGGTATTTATTGATAATTGATAATCTTGACAATATTCTGTGTTAAAATCAATTAACTAAACCATTTATGATTTTCCTTCTGTGAGATTCCACAAAACCTTGGAGCCTGACAAGAAGTTCGCTACAGATGTTTCCAAAATTTTTACCCAAATTATGAGCAATCATGAAAATAGCTTGAGAAAATTATTGATTCAAAAATTCTTTTCATAACATGTTTAGTGTAGTTTAAATCTTAAGTACAACCAATAAACACAATAGGAGGAAGCTTATGATTTCTCATTAAATCCTTTCTAGCATGGAAACATAATTTCAATTTTCCTAGGAAATAATCTAGAAGATTGCATCCTTGTGGCACAACTTTTTTCTTTATTGTAACAAAGCACCTTTGATACATCCCTGGTTAGTGTTAACAACTTCGATGACAGATAATACTCCATTTCTGAAAAAAACCAACTATGATATCAAACAACAATACCCTCAATTACGAAATTGAGAATTATAGTATATTTTCTAATGGTAAGCTATTGGCAATACTAATAACATATGTTTTCAACAGGTGAAATTGTATTAAATAAATTTCGTACAATGGTGACACCAAGTGTTTCTAATAGAAACTAAACAAGGCTTCTAACATATTTTGTTGTATATCATTTTATATACTTGTAAAAAAATTTAATTTTCTTATAACTTAGTACATGTTTCACATAGATTGATTGGTAGTTTATGCAAGTTTATTGTGTAGATGATTGTAATATATTGATGTTGAAATATGTTAATGATTGTAGAGATGGCTATATTCTGAAACAAATGTACTTAAATCAAGAAAATGAGGCAAAGGCTAAAGGAAATTGTCAAACTAGGAGGTAACTCCTCAAATAAGAATGTGTATTAGCTGAAGAATGCATATGTATTTATACATGGAGGTGAGGCTATTGGGATTCATCTCCCAATGACTCTTGGCCTTCCTTATTTCCTAATATTAAATAATATACAATATTACATGTGCACACCCATCCGATAGGATTAGGTTTCAACATTCCCCCTTTAATCAGAAGCGATGTTGGTGAGTCCAAGCATCGATCTGAACTTTTCAATCTTTTCTCTTCCAAGTGCTTTGGTGAAGATGTCAGCAGTTTGCTCATTTGTGGAAAAATGATGTAGATGGATGGTTTTGGCCTGAACATGATGTCGAATTAGATGGTACTTTGTATTGATGTGCTTTGTTCGATCATGGAACTTTGGGTTCTTGGCCAACTTTATTGTAGAAGTGTTGTCGATCATGAGTGGTGTGGAATACATTTGTTTCATCTGCAAATCTTCCAGGATTTTCCAGAGCCACACAATTTCCTTTGTTGCTTCAGCTGCTGCCACATATTCTGCCTCGGTCGTGGAATCTGCTGGAACTAACTGTTTGCGTGATCTCCATGAGACGACTCCTGATCTAAGAATCATGGTGTAACTTGTAGTAGACACCCCTATTTCTTTGTCGCCATCAAAGTCTGAATCAGAATATCCGATCAAGCTGAAGTCGCCTACCTGTGTAAATTTGAGTCCAAAGTATTGAGTCCCCTTCAAGTACCTTAACACTCTTTTTGCAGCAGACCAATGTCCTTCACAAGGTTTTTGCATGAACCTTGAGAGGATTCCAACAGCAAATGAAATGTCAAGTCTGGTGGTGGTCAGATAGATAAGACTTCCTATAAGTTTTCTATACTTAGTTGCATCCTCAAATTCCTTCCCTTCTGAAATAGATGTAAGCTTCAAGTTTTGTTCCATTGGAGTGGTTAAGGGATTACAGTCATCCATGCCAAATTTGTTCAAGAGATCTCCAATGTACTTCTTTTGAGAAAGAAATATGAATTTAGGATGTTGAATTACTTCAATCCCCAAATAGTAATGAACATGACCCAAATCAGTCATTTCAAAACCTTTCTTCAATTCTTTCTTTATGGATGCAATATAGCCGCTCATTATTTCGTGTTATCAAAAGATCATCTACATATACCACAAGATATACAACTGTTTTTCCAACTTTCTTAACAAACAAAGTTGCATCATCAAGATCAAAATGTTTGAAGTCAAGTTTCAGAAGATTCTCGGTTAATTTCTCATACCAGGCTCGTGGTGCTTGCTTGAGGCCATACAAGGATTTTACAAGTTTGCAAACTTTGTGTTCTTGACCCTTTACCACAAATCCTTCTGGCTGGGACATATAAACTTTATCCTTTAGATCTCCATTCAAAAAAGCTATTTTTACATCCATCTGATGGACTTTCCATCCATTCTGAGCTGCTAGGGCAAAGAGAGTTCAGATGGTGGTCCATTTTGTTGTGGGAGCAAAAGTTTCTTCATAATCGACTCCTTCTTTTTGTGCGAAACCTTTTTCCACAAGCCTGGCCTTGTGCTTGTCAAGTGAGTCGTCTGCTTTGTACTTGTTCTTGTAGACCCACTTACAGCCAATTGGTTTCGTTCCCAAAGGCGGATCAACCAGCTTCCAAGTGTCATTCTTTATCAAGGCATCATACTCCTCTTACATCGCTTCTTTCCATTCATCACGAGAAGCGGCTTCTTTGAAGGAAGTTGGTTCATGATCTGTAGACAAACTCAATTCATAGTTATAAGCAATATCCATATCAACAAGAGAATCAGAATTATCTACATCGCCTTCGATTTGTTGAGTGAAACTTCTTGTTCCTATTTTTCCAACCTCATCAGGATGAACATTCTCAAGTGTCTTTGTCAGCCATTTGGGAGGACCTTTCTGAGATGGCCCAGGCTGGTCATTTGACTGAGTTGGGATCGATTCAAGATTCAATCTCCCAATTCTTTCAATCACATCATTCAATGTGTCATCCATGGTTGTTTCTTCATGTGGGGGAGATAGTGCTTCAGGACATGATTCCACAGTTTGATTCAATATTGGAAACCCCCCTTCAAGATGTGGAATCACATTATCAAATTCTTGGAAGGACTTTGCATGTGTGAATCTATCCAGGAAATCAAGTTTCCGCTCAACAACCTTGTCACTCTTGGAAGATTCAAGAAATATGACATCTCTTGCTATTACAAACTTCTTATTTGCTTCATCATATAGACGATATCCTTTGGAGGTATTGGAGTACCCCAAGAAGATACATTTTCGACTTCTAGCACCAAGTTTGTTCCTTTGACCCTTGGGTATCAAGGCATAACAGGTGGACCCAAAGACCCTGAAATGCTTTATCGAAGGAATGTGGCCATGCCACTTTTCAAAAGGAGTTTTGTTTCTAATTGAACTTGAAGGACACCTATTCTTTATGTAAAAAGCACATAGAACTGCATCAGCCCAAAACATCAATTTCACATTCTTGAAAAATAACATGGAGTGAACCATATTTAAAATAGTTTTGTTCATTCTTTCAGCTACATCGTTCTATTGTGGATTATATGGCACAGTTGTTTGATGTTTGATTCCATGTTGACGAAGATAATTTTCAAATTCGTTTGAAGTGTATTCTTTTCCATTATCAGTACGTAGAGAGCCAATATGTGTTTGTGCATCATTTTCAATCCATGCATGAAAATTCTTGAAAGCTTGAAAAGCATCAGACTTATTCTTCAATAAGTAAATCCAACACATTCTGGTGTAGTCATCAATAAATGTCATCATGTATTTATTTCCATTTGCGGAAGCAATAGGCATAGGGCCACATAAATCTGAATGAACAAGCTCAAGTTTTCTATGTGCTCTGGAGTGTGAATCATGAAATGGCTGTTTGCTATGCTTTCCTAGAATACAAGCATCACATTCCTTAGGTTTTCTAGGAATTGTAGGCAATCCATTAACACCATTTTTCTTCAACAAATGAAGGCTTTCATAGTTTAAGTGTCCAAATCTAGCATGCCATAAAATACTTGATGGGAATGTACCTTCATCATGATGTGAACTAAATGCAAAGTTTTGAGCATGAGCAGATGAACCTTTCAGCTTCAAGAGTCTCCCTTCTTCTATTCCCTCCATGACAAGTGAGTGATTTGATGCTTTTCTGACCTTTGCCTTGCCATCAAACAAGTGATTGGAGTGTCCTTGCTGGCGGATTTGGACCAAGTACAGCAAGTTTCTCCTCAACTCAGGGAGGTATAGAACCTCATGTAGGATATGATTTGGAAGACCAGGCAACTTAAGCCTGACTGTGCCAAGCCCTGATGGCTTGAGTTTGGATTTATCTGTGAAATATACTGCTCCATCAACTTTTTCAGTGAATTCTTCAAAAAATATTTTCTAAATGTCATGTGACATGTTACTCCTGAATCTAGAAACCAATCATCTCTCCATGAAGTAAATGAAACATCAAATAGGTTTTTAGTTTCTCCATTGTTACAATGTGCTAGAATAGAATGAGCTGATTCAGGTGCTTTACCTTTGTCTTTGTCATTAGTTTTACCTTTGTCTTGATTTCTTTGCTGCTGAGTTTTAGATTGTCTGCCCCCCTTTTCTCTGAAGTTTCTTCTTCGTCTTCTACCATCTCTTCCTCTGGATGAATCTGAAGCATGTCTCTTTTCTCTCTGTGCCAAGTATGCAGCCTCTTTAGAAGATGAAGGGACTGTCATCTTCTTTTGAAGGAAGAGAGAAAAAAAAACTTTGCTGGAGAATCTCTTTTGAAGGAGAGAAAACAAAAACACTCTTTGCTGGGAAATATACTCAGTTTAAAAGGACAGAAACATTGCTAAAAATACGAAGACTGAATTCTGCACCAAAAAAAAATATGTATTTTTTTTTGTTTGAAGAGAGAAAATTTATATGGATGAGTGTATTGAAAATGTGAAGGGGTGGTATTATGAATATGGGAAATGGTATTATAAGGTGGTATTGTAAATAGATATAAGGGCGGTATTGAATATGGGAGGGGGCGGTATTGAATCATAGGGTGGTATTGTATGGAATGGTATGACAAACGTTATTATGGTGGGAGGGAGGTATATTAAAAGGATAAATGAGGGAGAGGATATTAAAAAGACAGCGTATTGTACTATCACAACGTATTAAACTATCTGTGTTAAATGGGCGGGTGTATGAGTCGTTGCAGGTATATATATGACTGTATTGATATATGGACAGAGGCAGCGTATTACATATATGGAGGGCAACGTATTATTATGAATGGTGGGCAGTGACAGTGTATTAAAATAAATGTTGACAGAGAGCGTTGTATCAGTTGAATATAATATTACATATTCATGTATAGAGCACTGTAGTAGGGGCGTAATGAAAAAGAGGGAGCGTCATGTAGTTTGGAGCAGCGTTTTAAAAAATGGAGGGGCATATTAAACAGACAGAGCTTTGTATATATTGAATAATGGACAGGGTGATGTGCGTGGTAACTTTAATGGAGGGGTGCTGAGAGTGTGTGAGGATTATGCTCAGAGAGAGGGACGAGATTGATGTGGGAAGGCCGAGAGGCCACGGGAACGAGTAGAAGGGAGGGCGCAGTCAAATGGGGAGTTGAGTTGAGTGAAAAGGTGTTGGGAAAGGAGAGCGTTGGAGAGAGGGAGGCCGAGAGGCCGTTACAAAATTTAGGAATCGGATCTTTGCAGGACTGCAAAGGGGGCTGCAATTTGCAGTGTTTCAGGAACTGCAGGATTGCAGAATCTTCAAGATCTGCAGGAGCTGCAAATGTCAGAGCTATGCAGAGATAAAAAAATGCAGAATAACAATATAGAAATAAGTAGGAGCAGCAAAAACTATTATTAAAAACTCACTGAGCAAAGGAGAGGGAGTTACACCACAGGCATAAATTCCAATAGTGGGACTGGCTCTGATACCATGTCAAACCAGGAGGTAACTCCTCAAATCAGAATGTGTATTAGCTAAAGAATGCATATGTATTTATACATGGAGGTGAGGCTATTGGGATTCATCTCCCAATGACTCTTGGCCTTCCTTATTTCCTAATATTAAATAATATACAATATTACATGTGCACACCCATCCCATAGGATTAGGTGTCAACAGAAATAGATCATTTCAAGATGGAGAATATGAAGCAACATTGGCACACTATGCAAGTGCACCAGAAATTTCCCCAGAGGATCCTAAGGCCAAGGAAGTATGTTCAATGTGTTTTTCCAATCATGCTATTTGCTAATACAAACTGGTATGTTGTGTTGATAGCACGTCTTGTTATATTTCTCCTTTTGGAATTTTTGTTTAGTTTCATACCAAAGAAATAGAGAGAGCTGTTATATGAGACCTCTTTTAGTACTACTGAGATATTTGTTAGTGCAACCAATGCCTATACAAATACATTTAAGCATAGTCATCCTAATAAGACATGGATATTTTTGTATTCAGATGCATTGGTCTTTAATGATGCAATTTGATGTAATATTATCTTGTTGGTGTTGTGCCATAATTTCAAGCCTAGGTATAGCTTGTAATTTATTGTAATTTATTGTTATGTTGGTACCATGTTGGGGAGTTTTGATGGGAGAGAAATATATTTTTGCATGGTAAAACACTTTACTGGCGTGCACCCCTTTTGGCACACATGTTGATTTCGTGCTCCTGTGGGATGCCTTACATCGGTGAAACTGGTTGATCCATTAATCAAAGAATTCATGAACACATCGTTGGCCTTAAACATAGTAGATTACACTCCTTTTCCTTATCAGAGCATGTTGAAAAGGAAAAACATCTCATTTTCATTGAATATGCTAAGGTTATTGTGAGAATTGACCATTTCCACCACCGTAAGTTGAGGGAAGCCTTAGAAATTGAAAAGAGGTCAGTTAACCTTAATAGGGAAGATGGGTAGAGTGTTAGTAGATGCTCGATTCCTACCCTTCATCTTAGTTTTTGTTTTTTTTCCTCCCGCCTGGTTCTTCCTCTTGTCGGGCCCTCTTTTTCCCCCCCCTTTTTGATTCTTTTTTCCTTTGATCCTCTTGCTCTCGATTTCTTTCTCCCTTTCAATGTTTTTTTTAAGATTATAATTAATTCATTCTATTTTTCTTTTTAACTATATATTTATAATTATTCTCGATAAATAATGTAGCTATTATATTATGATTTAGCTTATTAAAATTACTTATTAAGTAAGAAAATATGAATATTAAATTATATTCAAAATTATATAACATATAATTATTAATTAATTCAATTTTAAATTATTATAAATATTAAAGTATAATAATAATAGTAATAATAATAACACAACTATTAATTAATTCCATTTTAGATTAATTAAATTTCTTATTCTAGTCAAAATAGTTGTTATTTACAATGACTAGTTGGAGCTTTCCTTATCTATTTAAATTGGTTCCTAGATCAGATTTCTCATCTTGTCGTGTTGATGAAACAAACTGGCTGATTCGAAACGCATTGATATACTATGTTTAGATATGACTATCACCAAAATATTTCATATATATTTTATTATTATTTTCTTGAGTGGAGGGGCCATCCCCTCAGTCTTGTAGTTTTTTTGGCTACATGTGGATTTATGTCACACTATTTTTTTTTTCATACATGGGAATTTGTGGTGGGAGGCAGTGACGAGGGCACCCTTAGTGGTCATATTTGATACTTGATCAACCTTTTTTGAATGCCTTCTTCTTGTTCACATGTGTGAGGAGGTTTGCATGCTTCCCTAGGGTGCACTCATGTGGAGTTGGTTGATCATTCAATATTTTATTGTTGTTCACTCCTTTACACATTCCATAGTCTTATAAATCCTAATTTTGGATATCCCCCTTGTTGGAGAAGGTCGAACCTAAACAGAGAGGATAAGCTATTGAAGTAACAATGGGTATATTTCCTGAGTTACATAAATATGACAACTTTGTGCTTGGGACTTTACACTTTCGTGGGTGCTAATTTTTCTTGTAATGGATCAAATTTATTCATGGATTTAAATAGTTATAAGAAAAATGTAGAAATGTTTTTCTCACAAACCCACATAAGGGGTTGAAACAATCAACAGTAAAGAATACAAGCCTTCATCATTTATCTACCTAATTGTTTAATAATAACAAGGAAACATCACTAGAAATAGATATATTTTTCTTATAAATGTTTAACACAATTATAATTCAATAGTTGATAAGAGAGAGTCCCCCATGAATTCCTATTCAGTCAATTCATCTTCTATACTTGGCATAAAAAAATTGCTAGGTCCTTATAATACTAGTGTATCCCCATATTATTATTGTTAGTATAGCCCCCGTATTTTTATTTTTGTGCTCATGTAGTCCCCATATTATTATTATTATTGTGCCCCATAGAAGCCCACTATTGTTATTTTTGTGCCCTTACATTGTTATTTTTATGTTGACTAGGATTATATTGTGACCCGTTGGACTCCTATATATAAAGAGGAGGTTTTTTCATTTGTATCATCCAAGAATTGTTTATTTATGTAATGTAAAGGAGGTTTCCCCATTGAATAGGCTTATTTCTAAGTCTTTTATCTATCTTTTCTTCTATTTTGTGAGCTGGTTTCATAACATTGTTATCAGAGCTCTGGATTCTAGGGTTTCGCTGCTTCAAACACATCATTTCCGCATTTTCACTATAACTTTTTTTCTACTAAGATTCAGAAGCTAAAAATAAAATCCATTTTAAAATAAATCCTGAGAAACATTGTATACCAATTTTAGACCTTGTTTCACAAATTTTTTGGAGATATGATCTATGGAAGTTAGGGTTTTTGCAAGCTCCTAAATTTCACCTCAAATAGGTGACCAAGGGAAAATCATCCTAACTTTCGTTTTAGCCATCGAATTGGAATTCTATAAAAATTAGTCGAAAGTGCACATAATTTAATTTTGTTTATATCGATTTCAGAGCCAGAGGTCAAAAAAATGACATGTGGCATGTTGTACAAGTTCGCCCTACTAAACCAACCCATAATTAGGTCATTGTGGGAGATCAGGCCTAAATTTTCCTTAAAGAATCCAAATTAGGTATGACCCATGCAATTGGAAAGAAGACTTAGTGGGATCCAATAGGACCAAAGTTCATATCTTATAGATCCAAAATTACAGAGATACAACATTTTCAATATCGAGCTCCTCAAAATCAAGAAAAAAGTGTGTATTTTTTTTTTCTTAATTGAATAAGTCTTGTTTGAAAATTAGTTTGAAGTGATTCCAAGGGCATATTGATATATCAATATTGGGTTCTAAAATTCTCCCCAAAAATAATTCCACACTCATTAAGCCCTCAGAAGGCTCTACTATCACTCGTGAAGAAGAAGAAGTGCAACATGATATATCAAAATTATGAGACCAAGTGCAAAAAATTTCGGTCTCGCAAAGAGTAACAAAAAATGAAATGGAAGCTAATATGGATGGTTTGAAGAAATACATGAAAGGAACGGAATATAAGATGGATGGTTTTAATAATGGCATGGAAGCTAAGATTGATGTATAGAAGAAAAACTGAAAGGAAACTGGAATACATGAAGAATCATCTAAAAGTAGACATGGAAAGTTTGAAGGAAGGTTTGACAAAGCTCCTACAAGAAATGATTCCTAATGAAGAAAAGGTAGTAGAGGAAACTCATGATGAGAAAAAAATAAATATTAATCATGATTTCTTAAGCTCTAACATTGGATTGAAGACCCACCATATTCCAAAGATCAATATGAGGAATTTTGATGGCAAGGATCCCATAACATGGATACTACATATGGAGCAATATTTTGATCTCAATAATGTGAAAAACACACAAAAGGTATGTATTGCAAATTTATATTTAGAACAAAATACATTTGTATGTTATCGATAGTTTTTCTCTAGTAAACACATTGTCACTTGGCCGATTTTTACAGAGGAAATGATAACACATTATGAGGATACTAAGAGAAACACCTTATTTAGCTAATTTATAAATCTCAAACAAAAGGGTTCAATGGTGGAGCACATTGAGGATTTCAAAAAATTTAATATAAGGGTAAAGGATATTCCACAGGAGCACGGGACTGATGTCTTCATAGGGAATTTAAAGGATAATATCCAACATGAGGTTCGCCTTTGGGAGCTTGATTCATTAGAGAAGGCATCCAGGTTGGCAAGAAAAATTGAAAGCAAAATTTGGAAGTGTTACTACCACTCACATCTATAAATATGGAAGTGTTACTACTCCTATACTTTCAAAACCTACAAGTTTGACACCACAAAAATTGGAAGAAAAAATAACAAAAGGTTGTTGCTATAGTTGTGATATAAAATACCCTAAAGGTCAAAAGTGTGTTGAGAAGAAATTATTTTACATAGATTGTGAAGAGGAGGAAGAAAAGGAACAAGAAAATTCAAAAGAAGAGGATATACAACATGAACCAACCCTAGAGGAAGAATAAATGAATCCGACCATATCCTATAATTCATTGGCATGAATTAATATTCCTCAAACTCTCAAGATAGAAGGAAATATCAAGAAGAAAAATGTAACAGTGTTGATTGATTCGGGTAGTACCCATAATTTAATTCATTGTAAGGTAACCAAGGAATTTAATTGCTTCCTATACCCAGCACCAGAGTGTCTAGTGATTGTTACAAGTGTAGGAACTATAAATTTCTCTGGAAAGTGCCATAATATCAAGCTAACCATGGGGGAATATGTATTGAATAGTCCAATTCTCTCCATTCCAATGCCATGGTGCTGATGTTGTACTAGGAGAAAAAGGGTTACAATCTTTTGGGATGGTAGCTTTTAATTTTCAAGAGCTTTTCTTGAATTTTTTTTTCAGAAGGAAAGGAAGTTGAGTTATGGGGTGTCACAGGGAAGCTAGGAAATACAATTAGCTCTAATTTCATGACAAATATTTTGAAGAAATAAAAACAACGCGTAATTTCACAATTATTCTCAATAGAGGTTCAAACAAAAAAATCATCTATTTCTCCAGATCTCCAAAAAGTATTGTACAATCATTCCAAGGTGTTTGCAACTCCCAAAGGAATCCCACCTATTTCTGATCGTGATCATACTATTCATTTGATTCCTGAAATTTTTCCTCCAAATATCAGGCCTTACAGGTATCCTTATGCTCAAAAGAGTGAGATTTAACATATGGCTGCAGATATTCTAGAGGATGGTATAATTAAACCTATTCAAATTTCTTTGTATTGGTGCATAAGAAGTATGGATCATGGTGCATGTTTCTGGATTATAGGGAGCTCAACAATCTCACTATTAAAGATAAATTTCCCATCCTTGTCATTGATGAATTATTGGATGAATAACATGGGGAAATTTACTTCACCAAGATGGATCTTCGTTCTGGATATCATCAAATTAGAATGGAGATGAATACATTTTGAAAACAACATTCAGAATTCATGAGGGTCATTATGAATTATTGGTCATGCCTTTTGGCCTTACTAATGCACCTTCCACATTTCAAGGTTTGATGAATTCCATTTTCAAACCCTTCCTTAGAAAATTTGTGTTAGTATTTTTTGATGATATAGTAATCTACAACAAGTCTTGGAAGGATCATGTTCAACATGTTGACAGGGTGTCAAACTATTGGAGTAGAAACAATTATATGCAAAAACATCCAAATGTTTCTTTGGAGTACAAGAGGTGGAATATTTGGGTCATATTGTATCTCATGAGGGTGTTACTAGGTAGACCCTAGCAAAATTAAATCCAAGAAGGAATGGAAAATCCCCACAACCATAAAGCATCTTCGAGGATTTCTATGGTTAACATGGTATTATTGCAAGTTTGTTAAGAATTATGGGAGAATATTAGAACCTCTAACATCATTACTGAGGAAAGATGCATTTTCTTGGAATTCGGAAGAAACTAAGGCCTTTGAAAATCTTAAAGAGGTAATGTGACAAGCACTGGTCTTAGCTATGCCAAAATTCACAAAAAAACTTATTGTGGAATGTGATGCATCAGGAAATGGAATTGGTGCAATTTTAATGCAAGAAGGAAGACCAATTGATTTTGAAAGTCATCCAATCAAAATAAAGTATTTACTGAAACCTATTTACGAGAAGGAAATGTTGGTAATACTACATGCACTAAAGCAATGGTGACCTTACCTAATGGGAAGACACTTCAAGGTAAAAACATTTCATGATAATCATAAGTACTTTTGGGAACAAATATTATCTTTAGAAGAGAAGAAAAACTGGATCACAAAAATGTTGGGTTATGAATTTGAAATCATCTACAAAAAAGGGAAGAAAAATATTGTTGTAGATGCACTCTTAAGAAAGGATAAGGATGTGGAAGCAATTATTTGTGCCATTTATATTATCCAACTTGAGTGGATAACCAAAGAAAGGGATGAGTGGAATAATGATGAAGATTTGTGGAAACTCATTCAAAATTTTCAGAAAGATCCTAGTACATATGAAACATTTAGCTAGAAAAATGATTCATTATGGTACAAATATTGCTTATATATTTGTAAGAATTCCAAACTCAAACAAAAGATTCTTTTGGAATTGCACACCTCTCCCTTAGGAGGGAAATCATGATTTTAAAAAAATTATCGTAGGGTCAAGAACATTTTTTTTTTGGGATGGCCTTAAATCTGATATTCAAAATTTTGTGGTAGAATGTTTGGTTTTCCAACAAAATAAAGTTGAGATAATTAAGACCTCGGGTTTGTTACAACCTTTATCCATTCCAAGTCAACATTGAGAGGAGGTTTCAATGGATTTTATCACATGTTTACCCAAGTCCGAAGGAAAGACTGTCATCATGGTGGTAGTTGACAGATTTACCAAGTATGCACACTTTTGTGCATTATCTTATCCATTTAAAGCAATCACAGTTGCTACTACATTTATGGAAACAAATCAAAAGCTACATGGAACCCAAAGATCATTGTAAGCGACAAAGATCCCATTTTTACATGAAATTTTTGGACATGATTATTTTCCTGTTTGAGTACTCAATTAGCTCATAGCTCATCATATCATCCTCGACCTGATGGGAAAACTGAGATAGTGAAAAAATGTTTGGAAGGATATCTTCATTGACTTGTATCTGATAAACATACACAATGGGTCAAGTGGTTACCTCTCGTTGAATTGTGGTATAATACTTCCTTCCATACTACAGAAAAGATAACCCCATTTATGGTACTTTATGGATATCATCCACCATCCATCACATCATATGTAAGAGAAAATTATAAGGTTCAAGCAGTGGAAGATCACAGTGAGCATCAACAACAATTTCTCCAACTCTTAAAGGATAACTTCACTTTGGCACAAAATCAAATGAAACAATAGGAAAATCAACATCGCAGTGAAATAAGTTTTGATGTAGGCGACCGGGTATTTTTATGGCCAGAACCATACAAACAAATGTCCCTCAAGCACGCTAACAAGGATAATAAATTATCACCAAGTATTATGGTCCTTACAAGGTGTTGCAAAATATTGGTAATATGGCATACAAATTGGAGCTTCTTGAATCTTCCAGAATGCACCCAGTTTTCCATGTTTCATGCTTAAAGAAGGTTATAGGTGACAAGCTCCAAGTTCAAAAAATATTTCCAAAACTTGACGAAGAAGGAAAAATCATATTGGAACCTGAAGAAGCCACAGAAACAAGAACTCGACAGTTGTGAAATTAATCAATTTCAGAGTATATCATCAAGTGGAAGAACTTACCTACTAAAGATTCGACATGGGAGGATGATAATTTTATATAGTAGCATCCAGAACTACTCAAGTTTTGAGGAAAACACTTGTTTGAAGGAAAGGGCATGATGGGTCCCTATAATACTAGTGTATCCCCATATTGTTATTTTTAGTATAGCTCCCTTATTGTTAATTTTGTGTCCATGTAGTCCCCATATTACTATTATTATTGTGCCCCATAGAAGCCCACTATTGTTATTGGTGTGCCCTTACATTTTTATTGTTATGTCGGCTAGGATTATATTGTGGCCCATTAGACTCCTATATAAAGAAAGGAGGTTTTGTCATTTGTATCATCCAAGAATTTCTCATTTATGTAATGTAAAAGAGGTTCCCCCCTTGAAGAGTCTTATTTATATGTTGTTTCTCTATCTTTTCTTCTATTTTTTGAGCTGGTTTCATAACAAAAATAAATTTTATTACAGATTAAAAATTTGCATATGATATCCTCTAATTATTATTGACTAAAAATTTACATATGGCTTAGCCTAGATGTAGACAAATTTTAAAGAGATATTTCCTCTAAATATTATATAGTTAATGAACTCCTCAATGGACTTGAGACTGCTTCAAAAGAATTTTTCAGAATGAAAACCTCTTCTCCAACAAATTCAGTGGTTATTTATCTGGATTTTTCAACTGAAGGAACTAAAAAAAAGATGAAAAGATAGAAAATTATTTGAACTTTGAATCATGTAAGGGTTTAGCTACAAGTTGAGTTCCTATGTCCATTATTTGGAGTAGCTAACAACCATAGGCACTCTCATACCTATAAATTAAACCTAAAATTTTCTCAATCCAAGGATAGTAAATGGGAAAAAGCAAATTAGAAGTTAGAAGTGACATACTTTGATTATAAAAGATTACATCTCTTCAGAATTTATTTTTTCAAATCTCCAATAGCAGGAGGTATTTGCAGGTGAACTTTCTCCCCACACCTTAGTCAATTCCTCATGCATAAGGCACAACAGGAAAAATCAAACTCAAGTAAGAATGCTAATGTTTTTATGCCTTTGTGAAGTTGTGACAAAAACTACAATTTTCAATCAATTTGATCACACATAGTTTCCAAAGTTTTGTGATTTTTGACCTATAAACATCATTATCTTTTATTGCAACATTATTATTGGTTTGGGATTGTTCTCCTTCATTAACATCTTGCTCTCGGTGGTTGTGCATTTTCATTTTTTTAAACTTATGCTGAAAAGTAAATAGTTTTTTATTCCCTTTTAAATATTTTAATTGAAAGAAATTATATCTTATTTTCCTTGCGGAATCTAGATAATAAGGTTCCATTCATGTTTTTTACATAGGGAAGGTTTCATAAAATTTGCAGGAAGAGCATAAGTTATTTACTCTGCATGGTCCTTACACATAGGATTGGGAAGTCAATGGAAGTAGAGAACTTGATTCTTAACTCACTATGATTGACTATCAACTAAAATGTGAAATAATTGTAATTTTAAACTTCTTTGGTTTAATATTCACAATTTTCAATGTTTGGAGAATTATTAATATGCTAAAACTTATCCAATATTGGTTAAATGGTGCTAAGAGTTGTTGTAAGCCCCAATATCTTCGGGAGATAATTTATGCTTGTTTAAGACCTATATAATGTTGATATTATGGTTAATCCTCACTGAAGATCACATGTCAACCTTATATTTGATGTATTTATGGCTTACAAAACCTACATATCGATAATTAATCAATTTTATTATATTTTTCTATTTTTGGCTAAGGCTGACCCAATAAACCTCTTGGGGCTAGCATCCAAACCATAAAGGAGGTGGAAAAATAAAGCACACTCATTCACTCAAGTTGATTATTGATAAATGCCTAAGGGCGTCCTTCTATACATTCTCTTTAATTTGGAGATCTTGTGTTTGGTTATGGTGTGATATTCTATTGTAATGTTGTTCTAAATATGTTGTGTTTTTCCATTGAGTATTAGGGTTTTATGAAGTGTTCATAATGGGTTTTATATATATTTTATGATATCAACATTGTATCATAGCTAGTGTGGACTTTTCCTTCTCTATCCAGCTCTATGCAAAGGTTTCTTCAAATATGAAACTAGGGTTTCAATACTTTTTGCGAGGAAAAGAAATGGAGTTATAGGGTTTTTATCCTCTCTTTTCCATTGCCCTCCTTCATTGGAATATTTTTGTCTTTCTAGTGGGTTAAGTGGGATTTTTCCTAGATCTGTGCCCTTTTCTAGGATGATACACTCATATTTTCTCTCTTTTCAGCCAAAGTTCTGCAGTTTTTTGGACAACACTAGTATTTTTTTAATCTATTAAAGGAAGATGGATTTTTCCTAGTCTCAATTGGGAAACAGACCCAACTATCATATTTTCAATGATTAAATAAAAACCCTTCTTAGCAGCAAGGATTTATTCATATATTTAGAGAAACTGCTTCTTTATGAAAGTGATGACAACTATGACCTTATATGTCTAAAGAAGGATGTAACCCTAGGGTTGATCATTTTTATGTGGAGCTAGACCTTGTGCATTGAAAAAATGACTAAAAATATTTTTCATAGTGAACACTACATCATTTAACTTGAAATTGAGCTCTCCAATCACAAAATGGAAGATTTCTCTATTGTTGAGGAGTTCATTGCTTGGTCTATGAACCTAAATATTGAAATTCTTACATCTTGTCGCTGACGTAAAACGGATTTTGATTTTGAATATATTAATATTTTCCTTAATAATCTTTCCCTTGCAATTAGAAATTTTACTATCTTTTGTTACAACATTCCTCCTTTTCTCAAGGCACCTACATCACCTAATTAGCAAATGTGTCTTTTAACCTTATATAGTATCACAAAATACCTCCTAGGGATCAATCCCATTCTAATGCTTCTACATCCCCATGCAAGGTTTATTTTGCAAGGGGAATTCCAAAATATTTAAGGAATTAGAGGACAACATGCTCTTATTACAATACGGATGAAAATTCCTTCAAGAATTCAAATCATATTCTTTACATTTCTCAATTAGTCGAAGGTGCCTTTTTTCCCCTTATATATATGTTTGAGCTATTGATTTCCTAGGATACTTATTGGAGTTGGCCAAGATATGAAGAAGAATTAAAAGTATTCCCTTTGAATAGGTCTCAAATGTTTAATAACATTTTGACTGACAATTTTATTCACCCCAATTGGTTAGATCAAGATTTTGTGGAGGATACTTGGTGTTTCTTGGACATTATTGTAGTGATTCTAGGGTAGTGGTTAGTGAATGGAAAATTTACTATTGGTTGGTTGGGATTGATGATTCACTAGCTAGGATCCTTTCTCTATGGAATTGGATCAAGCTCAAAATGATACAAGTTCACAATGGTATTTCTAGTCCCACAACCACTAATTGTCTTGGGGTGGCTAAGTACTACATTTCCACATCATAGTGCGTTTTAGGATTATACCATGTCAATTTTCCTTCATTTTTCTTTATTCTATTTCATTTCACAAAATTATATCGGTGTAAAACATTTTTCGTATTCTAATACAATAATTCTAAAATGCTTCTTGCTTGTCGTCATTATTGATAAAAACAAGGATGAGATGGAAAAATGGAAGATTATGCAAAAATATATTGTGTATATGTAAGTTGAAACTAAGCCATGGCTTGATAAATAGAAATAATTTTAGTAGCATAGTGGAAAGTTGGCTCTTATTTATATATAAAAAATTTTCCATTTTGTTGATTTCAACTTGTAACTTTTGTATGTTGAACTATAGATTAGGAGGAAGTTAATTTCTTGAGGAAGAGTAAATATATTCTCGTTGTTTGATGTGTGCAAGTGTTTCTTGAAGCTACTAGTGTTGGATACAACTCCTCATATTGTTGGTCCAACCATTTCCTTAATGAGAAGATTGTTTGAAAAAAATGTAGTTTATATCTCGGTTCCATCTCTATGTAGAAAACCACCTACTAGAAATGGTTTGACACATGTGTGCAAAAATCCTCCAACAATGTCATAATATAGGCTATATCTCTTTCTTGGATTACACAATTTCACTATTTATATCCTTTGTGTGTATAAAATTAATCAACTAATGAAACACATAAAATAATACCAGAGATTTAGAAAACTATATGCATGGCAGAAAAGGCCATAGCCTTGTTGTACTCCTCATTCTCTTATTATTAAAATAATTTTATAATACAAATAAATATATGAGGAAGTTTGTCTCAAGATAGTGCGTCTATCTTGGAAAACATGGTTGAGAAAATATCTCAACCACACACAACTCTAGGAGCCAAGTTAAGTGGAGAGAATATCTAGGCCTAAACTAACTCCTAACTAAGAGGAACCAACTCAATCTAGAAAATTAGTTATAAATTCATAATTTTCAATATTTAATTAATTTAATTATATTTTTGGATTTATAATTTTTTTCTCACATGAGGGTGAGGCTAACATTCCCCCCCAAATGATAAATCCAAAATAAGAATGAGGAACCATCTTCCAAGTTCTCATGTTGATCCTCAAAAACATTGCCTGAGAAACTGCCCAAGTTGGATGCCAAGAAATTGAAATTTGAAGAGACCATGAGTCAGTTGCATGTCTGATTCATCTTTGAATTTCATTTGACAACTTCATCATGTGCCAAGATGAAAAAATATCCATCTGTCCTTTGCTTGAAATAATCATCCTTTGTCCACTGACAAAATTTAAGAACGCCCACTGGCGAATCTGCTGATGATGATCGCCCACTGGCTGATGATTTTGATGATGTTAAAAACAACTCACTGTTTCTTTTGATGATGATGTCAAAAAGCACTGACTACAGTTTTCGAAAATTTCTCACTGCTTCTTTTGTTGTCGACCGCCTACTGGTGAATTTTTTTATGCCTACTGGCTGATGAATATGCCCACTGGCTACTTTGTTGGTGTTGTTGAGACTTTCAATTTGAAAACCACCATCAATTTCATTAACATTTTTCCCCCTTTTTCAGCTGAAAGGAGAGACAATCATCTAGAAATTATCTAGAAATTATGTCTGAACTCCCCCCCTTCAAGTGTAGGAGAGTTTCACTGGTGTACCCCCCCGTTCATCTGCACGAGAGTACCATCTTCATTTGACTATCGGCTTCAATAAGTGTGATTGAATTTGGTTGTATAACTTATAAAATATTTTAACTGTTGAAGACTATTCCCAAGGATCAATCCATTCATAATTGATCTTCAATCTAGCCGGTTGGTTTTGGTTGCAAAATTTCTCTGATGAATGATTCGACTAGCAACAATGGCAACAAGGATGGAGATCAGAACAATGATCTTCCATATGATTTGTTCTTGGATAATGTGAGCATTTTTTTTTGAGTGCAACTTCGGTTTACATGCATGTCGATTTGTCTGAAAATTTCATAGAATTTGTTGATGTGATTTGTTCAAGAAAGCCTGCACTGATGAACATGATGGGCTTTGAATAATCTGGGATATGCAAGTTGCCGTCATTTTTTTCATATCCTAATCCTCGTTGATTTCTGTTACTTTTAATTTCTTCCCATGGCTTGATGATTGTCTTGGAATATAGTTGAACAACTTCAACACTTAAAGTTGTTTGGATGAAAGGCTTGGAATCATAGTTTTTATCTGTATGGGTGAATGGCTTGGAAGCATCACTTTTATGTTGCAACTCATTTCTTTTTAGTTGTGAATCTAATTGAAGGAACTCAATTGTTTCATTTGTCTGTTGTAGATGCCTTGAAATTTCAACAAGAGTTACTTTGCTGATTTGTGCCATGTCTTCAACAATTGATAGGATCAAATTGTGAAGAACTTGTAACAACTGGATGTGTTTATGAATTCAGGCTCTCTTGTCTTGAACTTACTCACTTGATTTGAACTTGTTGGATTGAATTTTCTTGCTTTATTTTTTTCTTGAATGACACGCTCTCTTGCGTTGTTGCTTGAATGACACGCTTGATTTTTTGCTTGAATGGCACTCTTGTTGGTACTAGCTCGCTTGTGCTTGCTTTCAAAACTTGTTGAGTTTTATGGCTTGCTTTCTTGAACACTTGAACTCATTCTTGGTTGATTACGATAACTTTCTTGAACTTTCTTGATTGCTTCGCTGGCACTTTGTACTTCCTTGACTGTACTCACTTGATTGTGCTTATTTGAAAATTAAGGGTGTTGAACACTATTGAAAATTCACCCAAAAATGCTTACAATGATTTTAATGATTCACTTAAAACAATGAATTCCCTTTTCCTCTTATCAATTCAAAACTTGGATGTCAGTTTCAACCTATAGTGCACCCTTACAATCCAACTCAATTTGAATTTGATTACAAGTTCTTAAATTTATTCGCAAGAATGTTTATGTAGACTTTGATTTGAAACGCTTGAGTTTGTAGGTTCAATAACTTGATTTTATTGAGTCAATTTTCTTGTTGAGGTAGAATTTTGATGTTGGAAACTTTGATTATGTGTTGTAATTGCACAAATGCATTTGTTGAGGTTCATTATCCTTCCTCGCAACTACTTAATTATAAGTGTTGTGCTTTCTTGCATCGATCTTTGTGTGTGTGTTAAATGAGATCATTTATGTGTCAAAACTAGACACAAATCATAAGCAACATCATGAAGCCATAAAAACACGTGCCATCATAAACACACACATGGTGTACCTAAGATCCCCTTATTCAATTTCAGGCAGATCTAGAACAAAAGAACAATAAAAATGTCTTTATTAATCATTGAGCACATCAATCTTTTAACTTTACAACATTTTCACTGAGACTTCTCAAGTAATGAGAATTCCTTCGAAGAAATTTGTCTTCAAAAAAATCCTAAAGGTAAAAATTTTACTTCAACAATCAACTTCTACTTATCACTCCAAATTTACAACAAAAGTCAATCCTAATCACTCCAAAAACTTACTTTCAACAGTCAACTTATCACTCCAAGAATTACAAAAGTTTTAATGCATCTTATCGCTCCAAAATTTTTTAAAAATTCACTTCTCTCTCCAAAATTTCCTCTTTTCACTCCAATAAAAAATAGAAGGAATGATTTTTTGCACCCACAATATCATACTCCACAACTTTTCTTTCACACTTGTTGGGATATTCTACTTCTTCCTTGCTTGGTGGATGCTGGAAAATATGGTTATAGACATTCAAATAAAGAGAATAACAAAGTTACAAATTCAATATTTTGAATCCAAATTCTAAATATGGATTTGAATGTATAGTCGATGACTGTGAATTAGGAATGTATTTTGTGGTTGTAGAAATTTTGTACAAAATGGAACCTGGTTTATTTTGTAGATGCCCGCTCAGATTTATTGTTTTCAAATATGTGATTAGTGGATGAAAAACATGAGAACCGGGTTGTCTTGCAGTCTGTAAATGGTACACAGATAACTAGTTAGAGAAGAAGATATTTAATGGGCCAGGGAAGAAATGCAATGTAAAATTTTGGTTGAAGAGAAATCATTTCAAAGAACATGCACATGGGATAAAGGTGGAGGATGGTTTACCATTTATATTGAATGAAGCACTTGAATTCACTCCTGTGTTCTCACCTATGGAATTGGTTCAGAGTAACCCGTGAGCTATTGAGACATCTTAATGAGACTTCAAAAAGAATGGCATGGCATGGAGTTTCGTTGCCCTCTCTGCGACTATCATATCCCTTCTACTGATGCGTCTTAAGATATAATATGCATGGCTCCATTGGCTACTATTATTTATGTTATTGTAATGTCTGCAATTATGAGAAACCATCTCAACATCTAAGGATTATCCTTTGATGCCTACGCAGTTCATTCATTCACAGTTTGGAAAAAATTTTATGGACTAGCACACAAGTATGTTCATGCATATACACAATTCATTGAGCTCAACTACTCTAAGAAATTTGAAATTCTCTGGTCAACCACACGCAACTCATATGAAATTCAACGCCACACATTGACACTTCTTCGTCATCACATCCATGTCCTCCAACATGTGATCAACCGTTCCCATGTAGCATTAATTTCCTAGTTTATTATCTTATGGGTTTGGTGATACTTCCACCTGGATCGTGACTTCTACCCATACATGAAAATTATCTATTTGGGTCCATTTAGTTTTCAATTAGCAATATAAGAGACTAACATTCACTCATAAGCAACATGGATCATTTGGTTGTCCTCAGCTCATGGCCCCATCATTCTGTCTCTCTTACCGCTTTCGCTCTAAAGTCTGGCACGTCTATGTCTTGCCGGCACACTGTTGGTGTTGCAGCGTTATTGAAGAGTTCACATCCTCATTGGAGCTTAGTAGCGATTTGGCTACCATTATGACTACAACTCTACACAGTTTTCTCCATGTGCATGCTTCACGAGTGTGCGCATGTCTCGCACACACACTGATTTCAACAATGACCAGTTCCCCACAACACAACCAAGTTTCACCTTACAGCTCTAATACCACCTGAAGAAAATTAATCAACTAATAAAACACACAAAAAATACCAGAGATTTAGAAAACTATACATGGTGTAAAAGGCCATAGCCTTGTTGTACTCCTCATTCTCTCATTATTAAAATAATGTTATAATACAAATAAATAGATGAGAAATTTTGTCTTAAGATGGTGTCTCTATCTTGGACAACATGGTTGAGCAAATATCTCAACCACACACTAATATAGGAACCAATTTAGGTGGAGAGAATCTCTAGACCTAAACTAACTCCTAATTACGAGGAACCAACTCAATCTAAAAAATTAGGCATAAATTCCTAATTTTAAATATTTAATTAATTTAATTATATTTTTGGAATTATAATTGTTTTTCTCACATGAGAGTGAGGCTAACATTGTGGCTTTTGGGCTTGAGTATCATTCTTGAGCTCAAAGCCACAAATTTTCATTATAGTCTCTCCCTTTAGCTTGTTTTCTTTAATCTTTTTTTATTGCATTTTCTAGACGGTTCATTCTTTTTGTGTTAATAATTACAGTATACTTTTTTGAAGAGGTGAAAGAATAGATTCACCGAGAATTTGATATGATACCATAATCTGCTTGGAATATGCTTTACAAGGCAGCCAAAAGCACATTGTTTGGTCTAAAATGCGGATGCAAATTAGAGTTTCATTTACTATCAATCCGGGTAAGTAAACTTCGAGGATCATCCAATATATATGAACTTAGAGAAAAACTAAACTAAGCTAGGTGAAGAAATGCCAAAGCTCCCTTACAGGAGGTTGTTCATTAGGATCTCCAACACCTATTTAGATATTTAATCAAAATTAAATCTAAAGACATTGAGATAAGTGTAAGAAATATTAAGGCTCCCTTACAGGAGACTGTTCATTAATATTTCTAATCATCTTAATCAAAAAACTATTTAAACTAATGAAATTAAAGCACTTAAACCTAATTCTTATTGATTGCAAGAAATGTTAAAGCTCTCTTACAAGAGACTATTCATTTATATCTCAAGCATATAAATTAGAAACTTAAACTAATGAAATCAAACATTAAATAATAAATCAGATTCATTGAAGGAAACATTATTAATTTCTTACGAAAGGTCATTCGTTAATATTCCAAACATATGAACCTAATAATTTAATCTAATGAAATTCACAAGCAAACATAAAAGAAAAGCCTACTAAAATAAAAGTGTACTTGTTAGGCAATGGGGATCCTTCCAAGGATTCACAAGCACACCAAAAGAAAAGTCAAATGTAGAGGATCAAAGAAGCTCTGTATTATTTATCATCAATTGCAAATTGCAATTGAAACCATTACATTGATTCTCCAATCTAACTTCTCACTACCAACCTAATATTACAAAATGAAGAAGAAGTTTAAGATTAGGATTAAAAATCAAGATTATGAATGAAGGAGATAATACTCCTATTTATACAAAATCTATGATAAAAAACTCATAAATGTAAATCCACTATTCCCTCCTTTGACCCACATATTTCTCAACCAATGGTGACACTTAACCCTATCCTCCATGAGGTCCATGATCTCCTCAGATTCGAATTTGAACATAGAGTGACACATAAGGGTGCCTAGGAAGCTTCTTTTGTACCTATACATGTCAACAAACTGATTCTAATTATTAGGTATAAGTATAAGCATATTATTTTCTAAAGTTTAACCACAAATCCACTTTAAAATGTTAATAATTAATAAACTTTGGAAAAGCATAATTATAACCCAATGATGAGGTAAATGTAATGATGTGGAGGTGGAATGAAGGTGACATGAAGGTAATATGGAAGTAATGTGAAGGTATTGGTGAATATATGGAGTGAGAATAGGGACTATTTTGAGGCCCAACATACCCCCAAACTGAAGGTATTGCATGTCCTCATGCAATCTATTACATTACTTTTTGATACTTGAGCTTTGGCTTAAACTCTGCATGATATCATTTACTTAACTTTTGCAAAGTGTTTTTGATGAACTGCAGCTTGGTTGGTTCTTGTGTTTCAACCATATTTTGTTTGTTGCATTCAATTTTAATGTATGATCTTTGCATATTGATAATGTGATTTTTATTGCAGAGTATTTTTTTTGGAATGCATCATGGTTGGTTCTTGTGGGACAACCATGATTGTGTTGGAATCCAATTATCTTTTAAGAAATTTTTGAAAAGCCATTTATATGCTCATGATGATGTAATAGTAAATATATTTTGAAAGTATGTGGGCTTTGAATGTGATATGAATGTTTTGAATTTTATATGAATGTGAATGCATTTCCCCCCTCAACAGATGGTTTTGGAAATTTGACAAAATGACAAAAAGGAAGTAAATTTTTTCCAAAAATTATCATTCTATCTTTTCAAGGAATTAAATGGTTAAAAGTTAGAAAATATCATACCTTAACTTAGCCTTTCAAAAATGGATGAGATTTGTGCACGTGTGGCTGCAAAATTGTGTTCATAGTCTTCTCTACTTGGTTGTGAAAATGGTGGATGAAATTGAAAAAGAGAATATTTTATTGTTGCTGCATCTGCTGCTGGATATTCTGATGAATGTTCGTAATATGCTGATGAATGCGGCTGAAAATGCATAAGGCTTGGAAGGTAAAAAAAATTTAGAATTTACACTTCCCCCCTAGCCTTATTTATTGACTTGTCCTCAAGTCATTTACATCAAAAACTGAAAATTAATGAAATTAATTCTACGTCCTCTGCTACAAAATGATTGATCTTCAAGTCTTCAATGCTCATTGGCACAATTCTTGTCATGTGAATAAATGTTTCAGTGTCAAACATAACAAATTTTTTTTAATTTAGTGGCCATTGATGGATGCCACTAGTCAACACGAGAGCTCCCATTTTTAATGTGGATGACAGTCAAGATGCCCCGAACACATATTTCTAAGTATGAATGATTTTGTTGTTGTCGAATACTCAGAAGATCCAATGAACAAGGAACATTGATGTATTCCCTTTTTTTATTGGCATGATAGCTTGCCCTCAAGGCAATCAAGCTTCAAGGTGTTTTTAGAAAAATATTTAGAATCAAGGACTATGGACTCAATGGTGTATGGAAGCAAGGTTTTATTTGCAAGTGTAGGAAAAAAGAAACTGACAATGAATATGTAAAGTGGACGAAAAAGCTTGTAGATGAGCTTTGTTGGTTTTATTGGTGCATTAGGATTGAAGAAAATGTAATGAAGTGTATGTGATAATGGAAAATGGATAATGACTCTTGTTGGAAAAGAAAAAGAAAAAAAAAATGAATTATGGCATGCAAGCTTTCAAATATAACAAATCTGCTCCTTAATTCTGGACTGCCTGCTAAAATAGCTGAGTTTTACCAGAATTGACCAGCCAGTTGTAGACGCCGAATTCAAGTGTGGATAGGTATTTCACCATCCTTGTACATTTAGGAACAAACACAGCTCTTTGAATTTTTCTAATCCGTCATGCAACATGTCAAATGATTAAGCTATTACAGGAAGTTGCAAGAACTTGTAATTTTCCGGAAATTTCATTTATGTTCATGGAATTGTTCTTTAGAATTTCTCATGAAATTATTCTTTTGAAGACCAATTGTGCGCACAATTAGTTTCCTTAATGATCAGTTGATTATTTGAATTCTACAAAAAAAACTTGGCATAAAAAAAAAAACATTATTGTGGTCAACAAGGAATGGCCAATTCCTTGATGATTCTTATGCAAAAAATAATGCCAAATGAAACATATTATGGATAATTAAAAGCGTAATTTTAGCCCAATTCCTGATGTTTATAACTGTCCATTTTTTATAAAAATAGAGGTGCATAATTTCCTTCAAATTTCCAACTTTCTCATGGTATCTTGAAAGTGACAAGTAAAACAAAATTTTCAATTCCACGATAATACATTATTTGATGAAGTGGCTTTTTTTTTTTTAGAAGAAAAATTAATTGTTTTGATTTTTTATTTATTTATTTATTTTTTGAATTAATCATTTATTTCTAAATTTTACTCTATCACATATAAATCAAATTTACCTACTGAAAAAACAAAAAAAAATATGTTCAACCTAAATTAAATTAATATTAACAATATACTAAAATAAAACCTTAATCAATCTTTCTCACCTAGGATTGTCTATGGAGAAAAATACTCACAGCAATATATACTTCGGCTCGTTCTATTTGTGCTTGAATTCGATCTCTCAACAAGTCAACAGCTTACTCCTCAAATCATTGGAGAGCACTCTCTCCCTTCATACTAATAGACTTGTCTAGCTTTATTTGCCTATATTTCCAAGTGGTCTGTATTCTTATAGCTGCCCATAATCTTCAGTATAGGGATTGATATCTTATCACTCCTTGAACTCGTGGATTCCTCATACTACGACTGAAGTTATTGGTGACATATTCCAGATCTGCGGTTTCGAGAGTGAAGGCTTCAACATTAGTGGTGCATTTGACTATTCTGCTTGAAAGTGCCCTTTGACTTGTCCTTCTAACGAGATTTTTCTTTGAGTTTGATCTCATTGCAGCATTTTCAATGCACCATGTCAACAACTCCTCTCCATATAACTGGCTCTAATTAATTATAGCTCTAAACCCATCATCCCCAATGCTCTCTAGCTTTCTGTAAAATCTCAGGATGGATATTGAGGCGGTATTCCCCACAATTCAAAACCTGAAGCAAAGAATACCCTGAGTGCTTATCTTGAATGATTCCTTACAATTCATGGCCAAGACTGTTAAACTGGCTAAACATAATGGCCATATCCATGCCCTGAGTCATGGTCGGGACTGCTACGTCATAGGAGCACTGCTCAGAAAATCCAGGCTTTCCTGACTTCTGAACCTTTTTCATACACTTCTTGAACTTTTCATGGTATTTCACATTCATCATTTCTCAATGCATTCGTCATGGAGTTTGCAGCATGCATCAAGATCGTCGTAGGGCTCCTCACTGGGCAGCCCATCCATCCAACGCCACATTATTTACCATATCGAATTCCAAGAGAATTACATTCCTGTATGATGCACACCCTACTACAATTTGGCTACGAGGTTCTGTTGGCCTTGGAAGCCCCAAAAATTCCAAAGCAATGGAATATGTGAGAGAATAAAACTGTGACAATAATTATAATGAAGGTGTATGGTGGTTTGGAATAACTTGCGCTATTCCTCGCACTGCGTCCCAATTCCATCCTCTACCTTTTTCCTTGCACTGCCTACCTTTACCTTGATTGATTAAACAAAAGAATTTTCATGAAACAGCACGAAGGCCCACCAAATTCCCCTACAAATCTATCCAAAAAGAGACTCCCAACTCTAAGGGAGCCTAGACCTGTTTGTTGAGAAGCCCGAACACGTAGCTACAGAGTTGTAAGGGACTAGATAGGTCATCGAGTGTCCCTAATATACAGAAAGAACATAAAATTTGAGATTTATAGTATGATATAGGCAAACATAACTCCATCAGTGAATCCCTCTAAATAGTGATTCATCCAAGGAGCTCTCCCCTGTATGCGCTGAGAAATTCACACATATGCAACAAGATAGCTGTGAGGGTAGAGAAATACCAAGTCTTCCAGAGTTCTGCTTCAACCTTCTCCACCGATTATTGCAGAATGCATAACAACCAGCCACTCATATTCACGTTTGAATTTCCATCATAATCATCAAATCACTCCAAATAAGGCTCAATAATTGGATCTCATAACTAGATTTCATATTTGGATAATGGTTGAATAATTAAATATATAAAATTAGCACAAAATCAAACTCATAATCTCCAAATAAATGTCATTCTGTCAATGTCTGACATAGCATTAACAAGAATAGAATTTTCCACATCAAATGAGTGAGATCCCACATCTGTGGTGATAGCCTTTTGACCAATTGTTGCTAGGTTCATCTATCAAAATAAATTGATAATGATGGGTTCATCTCTCGTTATTTGAACAGATTCCAGAGCAAACTGTGGTGGCTTTCTTGGTGAAACAATTAATATTGGCTGAAGGAGGTTAATGTGAAGAATATTCATGACGCAACTTTGGGTGGGGAAGATCCATATTCATGGGACCTGGAGGTATTTCTTATGAAGGCCTTGCTTTCATTTTGCCCAGTTATACTAATGATGGAAGTTTTTCAGTTGCATTGGGATTGCAACCAGATCATATGATTCGTTTTGTCAAAATCTTGTATGAAATCTAGATTTGACTTTTGTATAGGATTCAGGAACTACAAATCGGAAAATCAGATTACATTATTTGTTTGGAACTGTAATTAGATTGAAGTACAACAATTTTTCCTTCAATGAAAATTGAATATGGAAAAAAAATAAGATAAACAAACATGGAGAATTGTACTCGGAGTCCATGAGGGCTTATTGGGGGTCCAGGCTAGAGCAGGGTTATGGGATTTGGATGAAGATGGGGTTGTAGTGTTATTACATTTCTGATCCTTCAGACTCTTGGATGATTTATTACCGGAAATATTTAATGCTAAATCAAAATCAAACGCATAACTGTTGAGAGGCACAGCTGCCTTCTGGGCATTCTCAACCCTCCTTCTTCTTGAATTCATTGTCTCATCACCCGAATCAACTTTTCAGTTTCCAAATCTATCCCAAATCATGGATCCTGAAAATCTCTAAATTAATTTATTCAGCAAACCCAAATAAAAAATTAAAATAAACTTACACCCCTCAAATGATGGGATTCATCAAAAAAATCGATTGTTTCTCTTGGATTGATTTGCAGGCGAATTTTCACACGAGGAAGGGAAAGGAAAATATTATTTCGATGTTGCTTTGGATTCGAAATAAGCATTTGGATCCGATGGCGTTGCCGACTTGATGGGTTGGATTTATGGACCTGGGCCCTCTAGTCATTAGTAGATAGCTCCAAATGTTGGGGTTTCTCTTATTTTCTCTGATAGCTCCATACCCGAGTGTCTCTATTCGTAAAAAATTGAATACACCTGCATATGATTATCTCCTTAGCTTTTGTATTGTCCAATAATCCAAAGACTTGTAGCAAAATCCATCTTAAATAGTTACCAGTCCCAAAACCGTAACAACATGTGCATGCCCTCTGCAAAATATGTATCTAGCGATCAAAATTCATAACAAGAACAATAGAGTCAATTACAAGAGAAAAACAAGGACCATCTCTCGATTGCAATCTCAATGTCCAATAGAGGTTGCAGAACTTTGGTCAAGACTTTGAATTACAAGAGGACAAAATAAAGTGAATATAGTCTTAGTGTTCAAGGGGACAATTTGGCATGCAAGTCTAAGAAATATAGCCATTGAAAATTAGGAAAGTTCACATGAGTGAAATAAAAGAAAATAGAAGTATGTACAATTAAGGTAAAGAAGTTGGCTACAGTATTCAATTTGAAGATTGCAGCAGCTCAAAGACTGTTCTTAAGTTTTTGACATACCCATTATTAGAACGGTATAGGGTGATCATTCTTGATGAGGCACATGAGAGAAAGAAAAATAACAGGTACCGGTGTGCCATTTTGACAATGCAGTGAAAGATCCAGTGACGGCCACGAAGAACATATTTCTACAAGAGAAGATTTTTTTTATTAGGACTCAAACAATCGATAGGAGATCTGCATTTAAATTTTTGGCAAGATTTATTATTAGTATTATTTTTTTTAATAATTCAATAGATTTTATGATCTTCCTGATCGCTCGTAGCATAGGAAGAAAGCATACTAATTTCTTGAATTAATTTTATTTCTGTAGGTTAGCGTGGATGGATAATAAACACAATTAAGATTTTTGATCAAACCTCGCATTATCTACATTCTTTCTGCAATGTTGTCAGGGTGTTTAGACTCTCGGAAGACAAAGCTTTCCGATAATCAAGCTCCTGGCTTACTCGTGATACAGAAACAAGATATAGCAATGCGATGATGAAGCAACTCTTACTATGCCACTGAATTTATTCATTTATTCATGATGATTTATTATTATTGTTTTTTTTTGAAAATAAGACTAAAAAATTCTAACGAGCTCGGTTATTTTCCTAATTTATTCTATCTAACTTGCTTGAAAGATTTTTTATTTCCTAGGTAAAAGAATGCTTCCAATGAAGCCACCTACGGACTAAGAATTTGAAAATGCTCACATCAAGATTTAAATTTTTTACCTTATGATTTGCAAGAATGTGAGTAACCTATCTTATTTTTGGAGTTTGCGCAAGGTTCTTTTGGAACCAGTCTTCAAGATTATTCTTTTTCTCCAAAAAGTACATGTTTAACGTATTCAAATTTCTCATCCATAGATGAATTAGTAAGAAATGGGGTTTTAAAAAATGAATTTGAAACTAAGTATGAAAATAAAAATAAAAAATCTCAACTTAAACTCCTTTATGAAGATCCTGATGTCACCAGGTTTCACAAGTTAGTATATAAAAAGAAATTGCAATAAAAATGTCTTCCTAAGTCTATCTCTAAATCATCCTCCCCAGAAACGACACCAAAATGTTTGGTCTAAAATGTGGATGCAAATTAGAGTTTCATTTACTATCAATCCGGGTAAGTAAACTTTGAGGCTCATCTAATATATGTGGACTTAGAGACAAACTAAACTAAGCTAGGTGAAGAAATGCCAAAGCTCCCTTATAGGAGGTTGTTCATTAGGATCCCCAACACCTATTTAGTTATTTAATCAAAATGAAATCTAAAGACATTGAGATAAGTATAAGAAGTATTAAGGCTCCCTTACAGGGGTCTGTTCATTAATATTTCTAATCATCTTAATCAACAAACTATTTAAACTAATGAAATTAAAGCACTTAAACCTAATTCTGATTGATTGCACGAAATATTAAAGCTCTCTTACAAGAGACTATTCATTTATATCTCAAGCATATAAATCAAAAACTTAAACTAATGAAATCAAACATTAAATAACAAATCATATTCATTGAAGGAAACATTATTACTTTCTTACGAAAGGTCATTCGTTAATATTCCAAACATATGAACCTAATAATTTAATCTAATGAAATTCACAAACAAACATAAAATAAAAGCCTACTAAAATAAAAGTGTACTTGCTAGGCAATGGGGATCCTTCCAAGGATTCACAAGCACACCAAAAGAAAATTCAAATGTAGAGGATCAAAGAAGCTCTGTCTTATTTATCATCAATTGAAAATTGCAATTGCAACCATCACATTGATTCTCCAATCTAACTTCTCACTACCAACCTAAAATTACAAAATGAAGAAGAAGATTAAGATTAAGATTACAAATCAAGATTACAAATGAAGGAGATAACACTCCAATTTATATAAAAGCTATGATAACAAACTCATAAAGGTAAATCCACTATTCCCTCCTTTGACCCACATATTTCTCAATCAATGGTGACACATAACCCTATCCTCCATGATCTCCTCCATGAGGTCCATGATCTCCTCAAATTCGAATTTGAACATAGAGTGCCACATAAGGGTGCCTAGGAAGCTTCTTTTGTACCTACACATGTCAACAAACTCATTCTAATTGTTAGGTATAAGTATAAGCATATTATTTTCTAAATTTTAACCACAAATCCACTTAAAAAAGTTAAGAATTAATAAACTTTGGAAAAGCATAGTTATAACCCAATGATGAGGTAAATGTAATGATGTGGAGGTGGAATGAAGGTGACATGAAGGTAATATGAAAGTAATGTGAAGGTATTGGTGAATATATGGAGTGAGAATAGGGACTATTTTGAGGCCCAACACACACTTTGTGAACAAAGGCTCTCACAATGAGATTCATTTCGCAAGACTAATAAAATAAAAATAGGAAGGGATGTATCATTTCAAATTAATTAATATTCTCCTTTCTTCCATATGCAACTTCCATCTTGGTCTTGATTCATAATCACAGATCCTTTGAAAGAGGTGAGATAAGAGTTTTGATGGATAACTCCATCCACTCCTAGATAAAAGTCTTCAAAATTATCATTTTGGCATTGAATGCCTCTTATTTCTCATTAGAAAGTTCCACTTGAGCCTTCGTATAGTTGTCATCTCTGGTATCACTTCTTATTGCCAACTGAAACATTTTTTTATAAATCAAGAGAAATGAGTGCAATTTTCTCCTTCCAAAACTTTTGTAGCTATAAATATTTACGGTTTTTGGAATATTTATTATTTTTTTTTTGTTTTTCAATTTTGGAAAATCAACAATATTACCACTATGTGAATTGTTTAATTTGAGGACTTAAGTGAGACAATTTCTCTTGCAGCGATTTGCAGATGCAAAGGACGCTAATCAGTGGGCTATGATTGAACTTATAAAAGGACATGGTAGATAATCTTTGGTAAGTTTACTGCTGCAATGTAAAAAAATTTAAGTTCATATTTATTATTAACAACTTGACCCTTGATATGTGTTATGATTCTCATGTAAGGTATTCCATCCTCTCTCTTTCTCTTTTTTGTTTATCATCAACATTAATTTATTCTATTTGAAATTTAAAGGAAAACTTGCCCAGGATTAGTTTGAAATTCTGAAAGGAGTGTAGCATTAGCGGACTAATCCTATATTGATGAATCCAAGCAACATGAACTTTTTTTGGGCTTTGAACCTTCACTAAAAATTAGTATTTGGAACTAATCAAGTGTCAAATTACGACATACATTATGTTGGGGCACCTTTTTAAAACTTAAAAATATATCTATTGAATATTGGATATATGTTCTTTAGCAATTACATTTATATTTTAACTTGTAATGAAATTACATTCATGCCTGAGAAATTAATATTGTAAACATCTAAGGTCTATTTCATTCCAAATTTTAAAACTCACTTGTTGCCATGCAACAAAATGTATTATAGTTTTTGGACATTATCTCATCCCAATGGGATATTGTTTATATAACACTTCTTTTTCAATGAAATGCGTGCTAAAAAATATTTAGTGATTGGAAAAATTCTTTTCTTTTTTCTAGAATGAAGCTCACAATTATCACCACTAATTTATTAACACATTTAGGATTTGCACAAAACTAATTTATTAACCTCACAATTATTTGAATGTATCATCATCATCGAACACAATTTTATATCCTTGGTGCTTGTGTTGTTTTCTAAATATTTGAATATTATGATGGTGTAAGGGAAATCATGGTAGTTGTTTGGAGGCCAAGATGAAACCAATCAATCATCATGTTAGTAGGATGTTTAATTCCTTTGGATCCTAAGGATCGTGGCATATTGGGGTAGGTTACTCACCCACATGTATGGGTAACCATAGGAAAAAAAAATCTTCTACGATTCAAATTTTCAGCTAGCTGTCGTGAATGATTTATTATATGTTTTCTTTTTCTTTCCATTTGCTTTCATAAGCTATTTGCAGCTTGATATTTTTGGCATGTAACTTAGTTAGCATGATTGTGCCTAAGATTTTCCTAAGGTGTTATTTTTTATGGTGATTTTTTATTTTCTTTGTTTATACAAGTCATCTCACCACATAATGGCCACTATCGCCCAACTAAAGAAAAAATGTTCGGGTTTCTTTCTTTTCTATGGAAAAATGACATTGACATTGCTGATGTTGAGGTATATGTCATTTAAATTATTTATAGTCTACTTTAACTTATATTTAAAATTTCAACATATTTCATGTCTTATACTCTTCATTATATATTATTTCATTTTCAAAAGAAGAACTCAGCTTTGATGGTAAGAAGCAGGAATTGAATAAAGAGGAGAAAAATAACACTGGAGCCACAAATGCAAAGAGAGAGTTAGAGAAAAGAACCAGTCTAGTGATCCCCTTAAAGCTCATATCTTGCATGAGACACATATATAAATAGTGATGGTCAAGTCTTTAGAGTTGGTGAATTTAATTACACTTCCTTGGAAACACATTGATAATGTTTTTAAGTGATGAAACAATATTTCATGTGTAAATTGTAGTCCAACCAATATTAAGTTCGAAACTCATATGGTAATATTTGACATTTTATATAATATAATTTGTGGTTGAAATTATTTATAGTTGCACTTGATATTATTTAGTATTTAATTAACATATGTAACTTTGTGTTTTCATATTAAATGAACATGCATATTGTATGACATTTTTTTTAATTCAGTTGCAAAATCATACTAATTGATTTATGTTGATTAATAATGAACACATAAAATCAATTTAAAACTACTAAATTAGTATTTTGTATTGATTAATGATAAACACAAATAAAATGAATATATAATTAAATTAGTTGTTTTTTAATGATTATTAATGAAAGTAAATGAAACAAATATAAACTACTAAATTATTAATTTAAATATTGAATATGAAACTACTAAAAAAATGTAAATGACTACAGAAAATGATAAATTGTGATTACAAATGAAGACTAAATTTTGCATATATACGATTACTAGTAACTAATTTATAGTATCTTATAACACGACAGAAATTTAGTCATATTTCTTTGGTCATTAATTGGTTTCAAATGATGACTAAAATATGCATATATATGACTATTAGTAGCTAATTTACAATATCTTATAGCATAACCAACATTTTGGTCATATTTCTTTGGGAATTAATTGGTTTTCTTTGGTGATCATATAGTAAAATATTTTGTTGTATATTTGGTCATTAATTGTGACAATTAATGACTAAATTAATGAACAAATTTATGAATAAATATACTACTAGATAATAAAATTGAGACAACCAATTAATGACTAAACTAAAAACAACTAAAAGTTGGTCGCGTTATAAGTTACTATAAATTAGCTACTATTGGTCACCGACTGAAAAATAGTCGTTTATATGCAAATTTTAGTCTTTTTTTAGTAATTAATTAGTCATTTTATACTAGTGAATATTTAGAGAATAACACCTTGTCATCTCATTTATCGAATAAAAAAAAGAGGGCAATACGTATTAAAGCTTTATCATACCAACTAGTGCATGTTGTACTCTTTAAAAAGCATTATATTGATGTCCTTCTTAGGTGCTTAGAGCCATAAGATTAAAAAAGGATTTTAAAAGATATGCACGACAACCTAACAGATGGAAATTTTGTGGGTGATACCACAACTCATAAGGTCATGACGGTTGGTTATTATTTTCCTACATTATTGAAGGATGCTCATTCATATGCTCGAAAGTGCCCTATATGTCAAAAGTGTGTTGGTCATGATCAAAATTCAATTGCTCCATTGCTACCTATGGAAGTTGAAGAACCATTCCAACAATGGTGGATAGGATGTTATCAGCAAAATATTTCCTCATTCGTCCAAGCAACAATGATACATTCTAACCACAACCAATTATTTCACTCGGTGGACCGAAACAATGCCATTAAGACAAGTCAATGATTAGGAAGTCATCCAATTTCTCAAAAAAATATCATAAACAAGTTCTACATTCCTACATCTCTTATCTTCAATAATGCAACTTATTTTTCTTTGTTAAAGATTTATGAGTTTGCATAATAATATGATATTGTTTTGAAGCATGCATCTAACTACTACCCATAGGGAAACGGTTTGGTTGAATCCACAAATAAGAACCTTATCTACATTATCAAGAAAACTATATTCTCCAAGTAAAATAATTGGCACAATGCTTTAGTGAATGCATTATGGGATAACTGTGTTTGAAAACATCTCCATACATCCTTGTATACAAAAAATAATTTATCCTTTCGTCGAACATTTACATTCTCGCCTTGCATATTTCACAATATTCTCATGGAAAACCTTGTATTCTTGTTCAAATTTGGATATATAATATTCTTATGCTTGAGGAAGAAAGGCTCAAAGTGAAATAAAAGTTTTCCATCCATAAAAATTGAATCAAGCTTTGATTTGATAAGAAGTCCACATGGAAGAAAAAATTTAATGTGGGTGACTTAGTATTGAAGTGGAACAAATCCCATGAAGAGAAAGGGAAGCACACCAAGTTTCAACCTTTGTGGATTGGATAATAAGCCATTATTGAAGAGCTTGACCACAATTATTACAAGTTTGAATATTTATATGGTAGGACTAAACCTCTTCTCGTCAATGGCCAAGACCTTAAAAACTACTTCTAGTAGAAGCCTCAAGTTTCATTCCTTTTGTACAATTTTATTTCCTTTTCTTTGTTCTTTGTTTTGGTTTTGTCTTGTCCCCCTTTGCTTTTTGGTAAATTTCAATAAATAAGACCTGTGTGTATGAATGTATGTATGGCTGAAAAGGACTATGTGGCGAGACAAACAGGGATTGTGACAGCCACAATGCTTGATTATTTGTTATTTCTTCTTCTTTGTTTGCGATGTTCCTAAAGTTGAGTAACGTATAAATGGATAATAAGATACACTAAAGAGGAATTATTTGAGTGGAACCATGACACCCACATCTATTTATCATCCTTATTCCTTCACTTGGTGTTCTTCATGTTAATCCAATAAAATAGAGAAGGGTCATTGGAAAAACCAATGGCGAGTAAACCTATATCAGAGGTATATATACGCTTCTCTGAAGGAACAACATCTTCTACTCTCAATAAGTCAGGATCCATATTCCTCCTCATTAAATAATAAGTTTTTAAGCAAAGTTATATAATTAAAATAAATAAACGGGAGAAGCAAAATTCTTCCTATGCAGAGAGGTCAAGCAAGTAACTTTGTTGAGGTACTTAACATCCTCGCTGGAAACGAAGAAATGCTTGTGTTCCTATAGCGACTTCATCGGGGTATTGAACAAGCCTACTAACAGTGGAGCAACACCAGAGATGAAAACTAAAACTCTTAAAATCTTTAAATCGTAATTACATATTACCCTTCTCCCGAATTAAACAAATGTGAAATGGAGATAAGTGTTGTGCGTTAAATCAAGAGAGGGAATGGTGGGTACTATATCCATAACCGGGTTAAATGGGGAAGTAAAGGAAAACCCTTAGTGAATTAATACAACCTAAAGGGCCAATTCTTTGATGAAAAATATTCCTAGACATAGAAGTTGAAGTTCGTCCAGTTTGTTTCCAAGTGTTGTCATTGCTACAACGCGCTAGAAATTTTGCTATATTCAAATTTTGGAGCCTACCCTTTATCATGTGAGGTGTAACTTTGGTTTTCAAGAAAATTTTCATGTTTATTCACATATGATAAGTGCCCATGTTCCTTTCTAAGTGTCATCACAACATCAAGAGTAAAAACAATGCACTTTAGGGTCATAATACACTTTATGGTCACAAAATGACACTTTTAGTCGCAATTACACATACTTTGTTTATTCTACTTAGAGAATGTTTGTAAAATGGAATTTTGATGTATAATTCTTATTCTTGGGTCCTGTCTAATTTTATTCGATGAGTTTATTTGTTTCAAACTTTATTTTTCTCCTAAATCAATGTGTTTTTTAAGGTTGCACCCTCTTAGACAAATAATTTTATGACTTTGTGAGCTTCCCCTCTAGGGTAGGAGAGTGAATTGCACACTCTTAAGGCTTATTGGAGCCCCCCTTCTTAATTGTAACTATGCCATGTTCCTATAAAGTCTTCCTCCAGTGCACAACACACTCCTAGTCAACAACTCCTCCTAATTGTTGCTTGTTTTTGTGCCTTGCACCCAGCCTTAGACTTTAACTTCCAGTTGAACACACTACACACTCTTAGTGGGAAGTGAGGCCTCCCTTGTGCCTTTTTCCTATGCCCTGCACCATCCTTGTGTCCGTATCTTCCCTTACAAGTGCACAACGCATCCTTAATGAGAAATCATGTTGTCTACCCCTTGTTGTTGCACCTTGCGCCCTCCATTAGGCATTCACTTGTTAACTATTTCGCATCTATGTGAACTATTACGCTTGATGAATAACGGTTATTTCTCATGATGTGCATGTTTATTTATTATATTAGTACTAATACTTCTCTTCTAAAGGCTCAATTTTGTTCCTTTCTAGTGAAATAACCTTGATACAAATTACAAATAAACATTTTACAAGACATACTTGCTTTCTCATTCAAAATTACATGTTCATCTCTCACTTGTGCTAATAGTCGCAACCAAGGAAAATATTTAAGTAAATGGTAGTTGGGCCATATTTTTGGATGGTAATCCTATACCAAATGGTGTGAGGTATGGTTGGGACTTCATATCTGATATATCCCATGTATGTTGAATATTCCAACACCGTCAAAAAATTATAAATCAACATCTACACTGAAATCAATGAATATAGTGCTAGCAATCAAATAGGATTAGGAAACAACAACTATACTAAAATAAATTCATTTAAATCAATACATCTAATGCTAGAAATAGAACTTGATTAGAATTTAACATATTTTATGAAATAAGTGCTTTTAATGCAAGCAATAAAATATAATTAGAAATCAACATCTACAAATAAATCAATGCATCTAGTGCAATCAAATAGGATTATAAATCAATGCATATAGGGCAAGAAATCTTCTTCCATTTCTCTCCCCCCTCCATCTATATCTATATCTCCCTCCATATCTCCTTTTTCTCTCTATCTCACCCCACAAAAAACACACACTCACTCTCTTCATATCTATCTACCTTTCCCTCCCTTCCTCTCTCTATCTCTCTCTACTTTCCTCTCTCCCCCTTCCATCTATATCTCTATCTACCTATGTATCTCATTCTTTGTCTCTCTATATCACCCCAAAAACATACACATTGTTTCTTTATATATATATATATATATATATATATATATATATATATATATATATATATATATATATATATATATATATATATCCCCCCCTCCCCCTCCCCTCCCTATCTCTTCCCCTTCTCTCCCTCTCTCTAACTATTACCCTTCTCTCCCTATGTCTCCCCTTCTACTCTCCTCTCTCTCTCTATCTCCACCTTTCTCTCTCTATGTATTTCTTCTTATTTACCTCTATATCCCCATCCAAATCCATATATGTCTCTCCCTCCCTCTCAATTCCTCTCTCTCTCTCTCTCTCTCTCTCTCTCTCTCTCTCTCTCTGTATATATATATATATATATATCTCCTCTCTCTCTCTCTCTCTCTCTCTCTCTCTCTATTTATTTCTTCTTCCCTCCCTATAAAGTTCCTCCAACTCCATCTATATCTCCCTCTCTTTCTCCTCCACTCTATCCTTCTCTTCCTCTCTCCATCTTTTTGTATCCCTCTTTCTCTCTTTTACCCTTCTCTCCCTCTCCCTCTCTCCTCTCCTTCTCTCTTCCTTCACTCCTCCTCTTCTCTCTCCCTCACTTTATTTCCATATTTCCCTTGTCACTTCCTCTATGTCTTCACCTCTATCAATCTAAGTATTTGTTCTTCCCTCCCATATATACTTGGAGATAATATGCATCCTAACATATTAATATATATTATAATATATCAAAATTTATATTATATTAAAGTTAATATTACATTAATCAAAAATTAATAAATTTAATAATATTAATATTCCCTCAATCAGGGTGAGAGTTTGTGAAGTAGTCTTACTGGGATCTGATCCAAGGACGGTGTAATTATGAGGCATAATGAAATGTGGCTGAATGATGACCCTCATTTACTTCCTTGTATGTGTAAGGTGGAAATGGACATTGCAAGGTGTATTGTGAGGCACGCGATCCGATTAACAAACTTATTTCATAGGTCTAGCTCAATATTTTTAGTTTGGTCGATTGTCGTGGTATAGTGTCTCCTCTAGGTTCCAAGGGTGGTACCTACACATCTCCATCTCCCAGTTTATGAGCGTTTGGTGTAGGTATGTCCTTTTTTTTAGCCCTAAATTCATCCTCCCTACTCTGGTTAATTGTCATCGTTTGAATGTTAATATGGTTGTTTCTAAGTTAAGGGGACTAGAAAGTTTCGAGGGTCCCTAGGCTGTATGTAAGACAAGAAATTTCAATTCTAATTTCTAACCCACACACCTTGATAGTCTCTCTGTGTATTATGGTATATGCTTTCTCTGATGGATTTTTATTCTGAAAATAATGTTGGGGATTTAACCAATGTTTTGAGTTTATGGTATTTTTCTCAAATCATTTCCTTAATGATAAATCAGTTGCTTGAAGTGGTATGGGGGATCTATAAGAAGAAATACCATGCTTGGCAGATAACCTCAATTTCAAAGGATCACTGGGAATTGAAGGAAAACAAAGGAAACATGTTGTGTCAGGGCTCGGTCAAATATGTGAATTATATTTGGTTTTATGAGTCTCTTTTTTACTATTATTTTTTCTTATGTCTTCTCATATTTTCATGGATACACCATTTTTTGTCTTGTAAATCTTTCATGCTAGGTTGTCTCTCTGCGAGCTGGTTTCTAGTTCGGTTGGGCTCCTAGATAGTAGATGCTGGGATTATCGGATTCTAGTTTAGTGTGCCCTCATGTGTATTGCAAGTTAGCCCTATGGCTTGACCATCCTCTCGAAGAGGGAATTCAAGATGAGCAGACCAGGCTTAGAGACGAAGCAAAGGACGCAGTCTAGGTGCTGGGAAATCTCAACCTATGCAACCTAGGGTTTGAGGGTGCCATGGTATTATTAGGAAGACTCGGGAATTTTCTCATGCTTACCATATTAATACACTTCCCCTTGTCCATTAGTTGATATTAGATTGGGAATCAAAATTAAAACAACAGTTCGAGAACACCGACCCAAACTTGGAGGGATGAAAGTATTTGGTCCAGAATCTAAGCCATTCTCGAGGAAGATATACTTAGTTTCAGCAGCCGATTTATTATATTGGATTGTGAAGAAAATTTTTCGCAAAAGAAATGGCATCCATTTCTGTTGATACATCCAAACCAGATACAAACCTGCAAGAAATTCACAGTGAATTTCAATTGATCTAACATCAAATTCAACTCCAAAATGTTCATCTCAGTCAGATCGAGAAGCACATCCCTTGCCTCCCTCGGACTGAGTTGTCAGGCTCTAGCTCTAGAGATCTGGTGCTTATCGACTCCTCTGATGAGTAATTGGATGATTAAAATGGCCATTTTTTGTTAAAATTTTGAGAATTTTACATGATGGCTTTACGTTCTTTCAATTATTGTTCAAGGTCCATAGATATTAGGACAACTAAGGATATTTATACTTATATTGCACTGCTAGATAGATTAAGACTCTTTAAATTTGGGATGGATTAAAATTTTGTTAGATGGCCAACAAACTTGGTTTCCTAGTGGGTGGGATGATGCCATCTAACCTTGTTGGATGTGTATGTATTCCTTGGATACTTTTTGAAATGAAATAGAAAGAAATTACCAAGATTACAAAAAAATATATTATTATTAATTTTTTAATGTTAATATAATATTTCTAATTTAATATTAATAATAATAATATTTTTTTGTATTAATATTAGATTTAATGAGGTTTTTACACGACATGATAACAAAATTTATAATAATATTTGGAATTTTAATGTGGTAAAAACTGTTGTGGAAGGTAAATTTATGATCCATTCAAATTCAAGATATATGATAAGGAATATTTTGAGAATGAACATACATACTTGCACATTGCCCCCATATTGGCCTGTAGAATGTGACTTTCCACGCAATAACATACAAAAATTATAATGTTGTTCATAACCTAAATCTAGTTGAATTTTCAATTTTAGTAAATAATATCAAATCAACTTGTTTAAATTATTGATGGATTAAACTTTATATATCCCTTGATTATAAATTTTAAATTATGGGATTAGGGGATTCACATAAGGATTTGAAATTTTTATTTTAACAAAGGTTTAATCGAGCTCAATAGCTTAATTGAGTCTCTGGTTAACCACATAAATGGATCGATCTAGGGTCTAGGAAACCCCTGATAATTTTATTTGAATTTAAAATTTAAGTGCTTGATTGAAAATTTTAAGCACTTGATCAAGCTTCTCAGGTCCTAAAAACCACAAATTTAGCACCCCTTCTGCATATTTCTTTACAACACCATTTTGTACCCTAGCTAACTTAAGGAAACATTTGTTCATAGATGGCAGAGTTTATCATGTTGGATTCATAAAGGAATCCTCTATCCAATGACATATGAGTTTGAGATTTTCGAATCCATATGATATTTTTCATCTAATTTCTTTTAAACATGATGCTTGAATTTTTTTGAACAATTTTAAAGAGGTTGAATAAAAAATCAACAACATAAAATATACACAAGCCAAAATTTGAAAAAAAAAAAAAACCATTCTCTTTGTTTACCAATCCTCTTCAAAAGGATACTCTTGGTTTTTCAATTTACACGTATCTTCAAAATGCAATTGAAATATTACTTAGACAACTTCTAAAAATAATAAAGATATAATTTTGTATAAAAAAATAAATATATGAAAAACTTAGTTCCCTCCGTGTATATCATGGTTTCTTAATATGTGTGTGTTAGTGTAACATAATTTAGTCTAAAATGTGTATTTTTGATACCTTCAAATTTTCACACATATTAAGAGGTATGTGTGTGTTTGTGTAACACAACTTAGTCTGAAATGAGTATTTTTGATATATATATATATATATATATATATGGAAAATCAAACATATTATAAGACACTAAAATTTTTAGCATTTCATTACGAAAATTGACATATTTTAAAACACTAAAATATCATTACGACAACAACATAATTCTCTACAAAGTGTTTTTTAGCTCAATCAAAATTCACAATGATCATATCAATTTTGAAAACTTCACTTCGATTAAAGAACAAAATTTTGAAATTTCATGGCCACATTTAACCTAAAAATATAATAATATTAATCTAAACAATTATTAAAAAATAATAATAATTATTGTTATTTTAAATTCTCTAGACTTTTCCTATCTTCTCAACTTTTTATATTTCTTTTAAATCTATAATTATTTTGATAGGTTTAATTTATGTTTTTATAATGGTATGATACCAATATAAAAGTTCATTAAAAACTTTTGTTTTTCTCTACATTCAACACCTTTGTCTCTTTAATAATATATTTCACTTAAATAAATTAATAATTTATATTTAAATTATATCACATTCCATTATATATTTATTTTCAAAATAAAATAATTGTGTTAATATTATATCAGAATATTTTTGTTATATATTATTATTTCTCCACTATTATGTTAATTTTATATTATTTTTTTTATCAATAAAAACATAGAAAATCAATATTAATATTTTTGAAAATGTATATAATTTAATATTTTTTCCTAAAATCATTACTTTAATGTTATATATTAGTTCTTTCCTATTATGTTTAAAAAAAAATAAAAAATGAAAACTTAATATTAATAATTTTGAAAAGATATATAATTTATTAAGACAATATTTATTGAAAAAAATAAAATATAATACAGTTATTACATAAAATATTACCATGAATTAATTTTAAAATATAATTTTAAATATGTTAAATTAATTAAAAAAATTTAAAAATTTTCATAAAAAATTATAATAAAAATCACTATAACCAACTTTTAACATATTTTACAACTAACCCAATAAAAAACATTGTAACTAATTTTTTAACTTGTTTTTACAAACTAACATGTTTTGACAATGATCATTCATGTTCTACTTTACAGGACAACCACTACTCAAGAAAAGACATTACACACTAAAGCCAACACATTTAAAAGTTTTGGCTACCCATTTGAGACTAATTATGTACCATACTTTAAAACACATAATTCAAAGCGACATCCGGAAAGGTATGGGTGCACACTCATAATCAATTACTCAATGTATAAAATTAATGTTGTCCTTTGTATTTTCAATTGATTATATAGAGTGGGAGTTCATAGTGTGTTTGGATTATCAAAAAGAGATAAAGATGGAGTGTGAAGAGTTTTTCATTTTAATTCTCATGCTGATATATAAGATATGCATATACCTTTAAAAATATTCATTTTCCCTTTATTTCTACTGCACTTTCACCATCCTAGTCCATTTTTATCTTCCTCTTATCTTCATCACCACTTTAATAAAAAAGTCTCATCTTCATAACACTTTAATAAAAAAAAGTCATGTGAACATCAACTGTTTTCCTATTTTGAATCAACTATTTTTCTCGTAATGCCATCACTTTAGTTAAAAGGATCCTATGCTAACTTGTTCGGTTAAAAGGATCCTATGCCAACTTGTCATGGTTGGTATTGGTAAAGGCAGGCCAGATAAAGTTGTAAGCCTAATTATTATATCAATTCATAACTTCACATATCAAAATTGTTATTATTTATCATTATTCCAACTTAAGTGGCTTTGGAATATACATGTATTATATCAATTCACAACTTTACATATCAAAATTGTTATTATTTATCATTCCTTTCTAATTTGTCATTATTCCAACTTAAGTAGTGGCTTTGTATTATATTAATTCACAACTTTACACATCAAAATTGTCATTATTTATCATTCTTTTCTAAATTGGCATTATTCCAACTAAAGTGGCTTTGGAAAATATTTATTTGCTATAATTAAATAAATATTTTCCAAATTTAAGTGTGCTAAGTCTTTTATTGCACATTGTTACCGTGTGTTTTTCATCATCAAACACACTCAACTTGATAATATATTCCACATTCAAATGGATAATATTATGATGCAATTTTTTGATATATTTAGATAATGTTATGATGGAATTATTTAGATATATTTTAATAAGTGTTTTTTTTTCGAAATATTTTATTTTATTTTGAATTTTGATATTTATTATTATTGGTTAAACAAAAAGTGTATGATGTTTCAATAATTTTATATACATTTAATTCACAATCACATAAATTAATAGCATGTATATTAATGATCCTTAATTGCATGTTTATTAAATGTATATAATTTTATATACATTTAATTTACAATCACATAAATTAATAAATTAATAACATGTTCACAAAAAATTATAAATGATGAACATTGTGCTAAATAAAAAATTAATGATTCCTTTTAAAATTCAAAATCAAGAAATCAAAAAAGTATTTTCAATATAAACAAAAATACAAAGTAAGGAAAACTACTTTTAAAATTTTTATAAAAATTATTTACTATTATAAGTAACTTATAAACCAAAGTACAACCCATAAATAAAGACATAAATCATTAAATAATGATTTTTTCAAAAAATGTAGGAACTAAATATTACACATATCATGGTATAATTACTCACTAAAAACAAGTGATTGAAATTTTTAGATAGCTATATTGATAAGGTAGGGTGGTTAGGGTGGTTCCTTAATAGTCTCTCCCTCTCAAAAGTAATGTTGACCTCAAAATTAGAGGTGTGAAAATTATGATAAAATTTTTGTTGGTTCCTATGTGGTATCTTCAAGATATATATCTTTCCAATGGACCAAGGCTTTCCAAACAATGTAGTGGCATAGATGACTTTGTCTCGTGGCCAATATTGTTTTTGGTTGTAAAAAATTGAGTGCTTCTTCATCAAGTTCTAGAAAGCTACTTTGAACTCAAAAATTTTGTCCCATAACCTTCTTCAAACAAGAAACATGGAAGACTAGATGGATCTTGGAGTGGGAAAAAGAGCCAATTTATAAGCACCTTGTCCAATGTGTTTGAGGATATAATAAGGTCCATAGAACCTTAACACAATCTTCTAGTGGCATTTGGATTTTAGAGAAGTATGCTTATATGGATCATTATGAAGAAACATCAAATCCCCTTCAATAAAAAAAAATGTAAAGATCGATGATGGTTTATGAATTTATTCATCCTATTTTGATCCAACCATGCTCTATGTCGAGCACAAATTTTCATAGTTCTCCTTACCAAACACAAAATTCAACAACATTTTATGTCAAATGCAAGGTTCATAGTGAAATTTATATACACAACTCTTTACATTATTTGGCGTTCCTATTTAAATTTTCTTAACCATAAAAAAATGGGTATGATAGCCTCATATGTTCAACCATCTCCCAAGTTGCTTGATTTGGTCCAAATTTCTTTCACCACACCTTGACCTGCTTGATTACTTGATTCCGAAGCGCAATCTGCCTCCGATCTAGAATGCACATTAGCTCTATCTTGAATAATCCCTTGAGTTCCACTTATATCACAAACCAATCAACAACATGATTATAATCATGTACATGTTTTTTAAGTAAAGAGATATGGAAAATATCACGAGCCTTCACTGTGGAAGGTAAGGCCAATTTGTAGGCCACTGGCCCCATTCTTTTCAAAATCTGAAGTGGCCCACAAAATCGTGGTGCCATATTGGCACAAGACCCAATCCTTAAGGAACTTTTCCTTGATATGATGTGAAGATAAACATTTCCCCCTCACTTGGCACTCCTTGTGCATCATCTTATGATTTTCATAACTCTTCTTCCAATCCTTAGCTATCTTCAATTGTTATCTGATATCAATTACTTCATGTTCCATTCCCTTAAGCATATATGGTCCCATATGCACCCTATTCATTGTATCATTCCAACTGATTGGTGTGTTGCATTTCCTTCCATGAAGAACCTTGAATGGAATCATTATCAAAAAATCTCGGTAGTCATTTTCAGAGGCCCACTCTACCAAAGGTAGAAATTATTCCCACCTCCTTGGCTGATGTATGGCATACATTCTACACATTTGCTCTAGCACTTTGTTAACTTGTTTAATATATCCATCCGTCTAAGGACGATATATTTTAAATAAGGCTAAATTTGTCTCAAAACTAGAAAATACCACCTTCCAAAACATGGAGGTGAACTTAGCATCCCTATTCAAGGTGATATTTTTGGGTACATCATGCAATATCACTATTTCTTTTATAAAAATTTGAACAATGTCACTTGCTTCGTAAGTAGATTTAATAACAACAAATTGAGCTACCTTTCTTATCTTGTCTTTCAAAACCATTATGTCATCATGTTTCCTAGCTATCCTTGACAACCTGGTGATGAAGTCCATTGAAATGACTTCCCACTTCCACTCTAGAATGGGGATTGGTTGTCGAAATTCCATTGTATGTCTATGTTCCACCATAACTTGCTAGCACTCCAAGAATTTGGAAATGTACTCAACCATATCCCTTTTCATTCCTAGAAAACAGTATACCTTTTCATCGTCATTATCATTTTTCAATAACCTAGATGACCAGGATATGGTATTTTATGAAACTCATTGTTGGGCCACAGGAATTTCATCCTTTTGAAAATTTCTTACGCTTCTCTTTCACTCATTTTCCACTTATCCTCACATAATTACACTACTATTCTGAAATAAAAAACCATTAAGTGAAATAAATAAGAAATAAGGTAAAAAATGGTAAAATATTCTGTAGAATAACATATATTTTTCTTTGTAAACTTGAGTTGATTTGCAGGAGATATAGAATTTGACACAGTCTACAACCTCACTAATATTCTGCAGCTGAATCCAAGGTTTGAATAGATCACATGGAAGGAAGATCAACCAAAGAACATGGGAATATTCCAAATTCCACCTACGTGGATTTCCACCTATAGGGCACAAGTAAAAGAATATCAATTGACCGTAACATCAAAGTCAAACCTTCCGTCAAACCATGATAAGGTGCATTCAATATATACCTGGAACCATAACATAGTTTCAAGCGAGTGAGATCATGAAGGAATGAAGAATATGAAGGATGATGTGTTTATTCACATGATTCGATTCCTTGATAGTAAATCATGTTAATTAGAATTTCAATGGAATTCAAACACCAAGATGTTGATTCATAGTACTAGTTTCTAGCAATTAGTTTCTTAGGGTGTATATTTTTAAACACTATAAAAATGATTCACTCAGAAGCGAACCATATGTTGGATATGCTCAATATGCTCAATGTTGTTATTTTTTAATATTAGTGAAGTTATTTTGATTGTGCGTGCATTTTTCAATTAATACAATTCTATTTTATGGTTACGCCTTCATGACAAGAATTGGTGTTTGATGAGTAAATTTTATATTTTTTCCATCTATCATGCACCTCAAGAGGCCCCCCTGTTGAGTACAAATTTAGATTAGTTTTCCTCATGTTTACTTTATGCAATATATATTATCTTTCATTATGTTTATCTTCTTCAAGGCTTCTTTCAAGAATTTAGTTTAAATGCTTTATTTTGCATTGATCATTTACATATTGTCTTTTACTCATTCAATTCTTGTTCTTCATCAAATACAAGCACTTGAATAAACCTCTGAAAAATAACAAATTCATTTATTACTTGTTTCTTTCTATTATTCTTTTGCTTCTGCATTTATTTTACTCTCAGATTTATAGATATTGCAGAGACATGAATGAAATTTAAACTTTGACCACACACACTAGTCAATTCAAGTTTAATTTGATCTCATAGTTATATTTTATTTCAATTCAATCTTTTAGAATAAGCATATGTTCATTTTTATGGAGTAATTTGTCTTTATTTTCCTTAGCATAGAATTGAATTGCTTCTTTAGAAACAAAGTTTAAATGCTTTCCTAGAACATAGTTTTCAAATGAGTTCTCATAAAATATATTTTGTTACTTTCATATAATAGATATATTTTCATATTCATTAGAATGGAATTAAAGAAGTTTTCATAGAATATACTTAAGAATAGATTTTAAATAATAACTTTAAAATATTTTATAAAAACAATATAAGAAGTTAGATTGTTTTCATAGCATAGAACTAGTTTCATAGAATATAATTGCATTTATTCTTCATAGAGTATAATTACACTTTCATTTCACATAGATTAAAATTCCATTGCTTTCTTTAGATTAAATGCTATTGCATTCTAGAATAATAAGTGTCTTTCTTTCATTGAATAAATCTTTGATTTTCATAAGAAATTGTGTGTGCTCATTTTGGATATCATTTCATGAGTAGGATTTTATTTTAAATTTCCATCTTGTGATTCCTATCAATAAATTATATTTCCTCTTAAAATTGAAATTCAATTTCCTAGAATATACTGTGCAAGTGTGCTTTATAAGTGTACGAACTTGGATTGATAATTTGATGCTAAGTAATTTAACTCATAATTGAATTACCCAAAAAATTTGGTGTCGTTGCTAGGGAAGTATACATAGGCATTAGCTTTTAGTTTAGAATTTATTTTTATTTCACATAAGTATGATTAGAAAGAGAAGTGAGATGATAAGTAAGAACCTGTGCATCATAATTGTGAGGTTATTCCTAGCCAGAGTTGTTGCAATAGCATTTTATTTTAGTTGCATTCATTTTTAGATGCATAATTAAAAATCATATTAAAATTCATTTTAGGATGCATGTATAGGGAAAGATACTCTAGGGGTAGATTTGTTAGAGGACATAGTTCAATTCCATCGTCACCAACAACCCCCACTAGACCACGTGGTGCATTTAGAGCCACATCATCATCCATATAAAGCATTCCATATTTTGTAGGTAGAATAAGACTTCCCGAGGTACAAAGATAAGAAATTATACCTAGAGAAGAACCAACTTTATCTATAGAAGTAGTGGTAGAATAACTTAATTCTTTAGCCAAGGGAGTCGTCTTCCTTTATTCAACAAGTAAACAACTCATTGGACAATAATTAGAATTACCTAGAAAAGAAGGAGAAGAATAGGAAGAATAATGAACTTTTCCTAAAGAACCATTGGTGGAGGAACTAGAGGAATACAATCTAGTTGACGAGCCTTACATAAGCTCTTATGAATAAAAAATGGCATAAGGAGAAGGATAAATACATGATGGACACACATTGATAGGAGGAGGAGAAGAAATACCACCATTTGGTGGAAGAGGAGGTAGCACGCCTTCTCTTGGAGGTCGTAGAGGCGGGAGAGGAGGAAGAGGAAATTATGGAGATAGAAATGAAGAAGAAGATCCCTTCGGATTTCCTATTCAAGATATTGGAACTACTATTACTATGAAAAACATCTCTCCATATGTTCTTCCTAAATTCCATGGTCTAAGGATAGAGGATCCAGAAGCATTTCTCTTTGAATTTGAAGTATTATGTAGATCTTATGATTATTTGCTTGATGCTCAACATTGAAAGATGGGGCTCTCAAATGGTTTATGGGTTTAGTAACTAATTCCATAATGACATGGGATGACATGAAATGTTTATTCTTAGAAAAATATAAGGATTATTGTATACATCGTGACCTTCGAGAATAATTTTTTTAAATGTCTCAAAAAGAAGATGAAATCCTTAAGCATTTTGTAGAGAGATTTGCATATAATGTTAAAAGAGCCAAATTGCATAATTTAAGATGATACATTAAAAACTCTCTTAGAGATATAAGGGATGAATGGTTTTATCTTCTTAACCTCGTGGGTAAAGGAGATGTGTATCAACTATAATTTGAAGATATTTGTGAATTGTGAAAACATATCTCAAGAGGGAAGACAAAATGTGGCAAGAATCCTAGAGATCTAGTTATGTCAAGAAAAAGTAATTTGCATCGGGAACAGTAAGTTGAGAAAAAATCAATAGTTTTCCTGATAACTTTAAAACTGTTATTATTGGTAATCTTAGTGAACAAATTGATTTCCTGAGAATGCAAAAAAAAAAAAAAAATATGAAAATGTTTGTCTTTCTTTATTCTATATTAGATTTAGAAAGATTAAACATGCATTACAAGAATGTCCTCTTGACAATATTTAAATTTGTGTTATTTATGCAAAGACTCATGCTAGAAAGGATTTTTCTGCAATACCAGGGTTAAATGTTGTTTACCAAGAACAAGCTAGAACATGTCAAGCACTAGAACAACTTTTCTATGTTGCTCCCTAAAATATTTGGCAACCTCATTAACAAGTTTGGCACAAGACCCTAATGAATTATTTCAACCTTATGCACAACATCGAAATAATTAGAACACACCCCTACCTTGGAAAAAATTTCCACCACAACCTCAAAATTCATCTTGGTCATAAGGATGGCCAGGTTCCTATGGTATAAATCCACAATACCCTCAATCTTTCCCACAATATCCTCAATATTGACCTCAACATTATTCTCCACCTCAACGTCCACAACCTCCCAAATCTCAATGCCATCCTAAATTGAATATAAGTCAGCCAATTCCATAACCATCTACTTCATTTCCTCAAATACCAAACCATTACCATCTACATAATTTCCTCAAATACCAAACCAATTACCTACACAACTGCTTCCTAACCCCAATAATAAATAGCCTCAACAACCCACTTACAATGTTGAAGTCCAAAATTTTCAAACCTACATGATAGCTCCTCTAGATTTAAATGATATTTATCTTAGATTTGGGAGAGTTTTATGAAACAAAACACCTCTTGTCATTCAAGAATATAAAGAGGACAAAACTCCTGAAAGGAATATACTCCTCAAGAGGAATAAATTCATAAACAAATATATGAAAATGAAATAAGACCAACTCCTACAACTCCTCTAGTTGAGCGACCCTTGATATTCTTACAAAACCCTCCCTTTCTAGAGAGATTACAAAAGGATAAAGGTGTAAAGAAGAAAAATATTTTACCATATTATAATATGTTAAATTAGTAACTTGAAGAATGTATTCATGACAATCAATTTTATTCAAGTAATAAAGGAAATTCCTATTTTGCAAAAGCAATAAAGGAGTTGTGTATTAAAAAACCTGAAAGAAAAAGGAAATAAATATAATAAGTACAACTCATAGGGAAAATTTCAGAAATTATGTTGGGAAAGTCTACAATTGAAAAGTACTTAGATCCAGGAAGTCCCATTGTAAATATTCACATAAATAACGTGAAAATCCCAAATACATTGACTAACTTAGATGCAACTACAAATGTCATAACAAAGAGTAGTATGGATAAATTAAGATTAACTATTCTTCACTATAATCTAATATATTTCAAATACTAAACATATTTCTTATCAAACCAAAGGGTATATTAAAGGATGTATTAATATCCCTAGATTCATGGGAGTATCTAGTGGATTTCATGATATTAACTCCAAGGAATAATCTAGGATGCCATCCATTGATACTAGGTAGTCCATGGTTAGCCACAACCAATGCATTTATTGGTCGTAGGTCCGGTGACATGTTTATTTATGATGGAAATTCAACCAAAAAGTTTACATTATATCTACTAACAATAAAAATAACTAAATAGAGAATGAAGAATGGATTCAAGATGATGATGAAGATTATGAAAATATTCAACCAATTTTAACTATGTCAAAAAATGTTGAGGAAAATCAATTAATGTATCTAATGGATATACATGATTTTTCTCGATATTGTTAACCAAATTATTATGTGCATATGTTAGATCGAAATTTTCAAGAAAATTGTAGTATTGAAGACATTTCATCTCAATAATCCAAACTCTCATTAAACTCAATGGAAAATTTTGGCAATAATCTTGTAGAGATTAACCGGGGAAAAGCATTAAATATCAGTAATAAGCTATAGGAATTTCAAAAAGAAAAATTGATTAAGATGTTGCAAAACCACTCCTCTACATTTGCATGGGAATATACAAACATGAAAGGAATCAATCCAAATACATCCATGCATCATAACTATATAAAATATAATAACAACGTAAAATTTGAAACGGGAACTATAAACTCAAAATGAGAACTCTAGCAAAAAAAAAACTCCAAAAAACCATGAAAAAATAGTCTAAAAACGAAAAATGTTGATGCTGGAATACTAGAATGCTGGAAAACCTTAAAATTTTGACTAAAAAAAATTTAAAAATTAATACCTAAATGAAAGAGTCAATATTTGAGGAGTAGTTTTTTTTTAAATGCTAAAAATATGATGATTTTAAAATCTTATCCTAAGACAACTTGACATATTGCAACAAAAATTTAAAAGACGACCATAAAATTGATACACGTTGTAGGCAAACTCGACCCATTGAAATGAAAACTTTATTCTCCACCATGAAATTGACATATTGTGCGGGCGGAGTCTATCTTTTACAAGTAAAACATAATGGGATCGGCTTGCTAGTCAAGGATCGACACATATCCTATAGGAAAGCATAAAATAAACAATATAATAAATAAATATATAAAAATGAAAAATATAAAAAAACAAAAATTTAAACATTGAAATGAAATGTATAAAAAAACCACAAAAAAGTTTAAAAAATAATATTAACTAAATAAAAATATATCTTAAAACATAAAAAAATGAAAAAATAAAACACGATAAAATAAAAACAAATAAAAAATATTGAGCAAAATAAAAATAAAAAGACACAAAAAATTAAAAAATAATAGGAAGTAGATAATAATATATATTAGAACATAAAAATAAAATAAAAAACATGGAAAAAAACACAAATGTAAAAACATATATGAAAACCACAAAAAACAAATCTAACATAAAAAATAAAAAATAAAAAATAAAACAAAAAAATAAATAAAAATCTACCAAAAAAATAAAATTAACTTAAAAAAAACCAAAACAAAAATGAATAAACTATAAAAATTACAAAAAAATATTTCAAAACAAACATAATTAAAAGGAGAGCGAGAGAGAGATTAACCTTAAAAAACACAAAAAACAAAAAACCAATTTTAAATAATTAAAAAAAATGATATTTTTTTTAAACCGTTAAAATTAAATTAAAAACAAAAATAATTAAAAAGATTATGCATATACTTCCAACCCACTACATCCCTTTAGGATATACAAACTGAAGGCAGTCCCCCAAAGGACCCCAAGGGACCCCCAATTGGGACCAAATGCCCACATGGTAATCCTACTAAGTCACTATAAGGCCCCATGGAAGGCCCTATTCCCCCCTTTCGGCTACACTTAGAGATCCTAGTCCATTAGGATATAAAGCCTCTATGCCCCTTTAAGGGAGTCTATAAGGTACTTCTATGTCATGCCTTAAAAGTGCCTTCAACGGTCCTCTATGGCCCTCTTAGGAGGCCTATATGGTCCAACCCCTCAAGTTAGGTAAGCTCTCCAGTAGGAGATGCCCCTCAGGAGGTCACCATCGACCTGAAGCGATGCCCTCAAGTTAGGTCACTGGTTCATCATGAATTCTGCGATGAAAATTTTCTACATTAATACTTGGGTCTGCTATGAATTCTGTGGTAAATATTCTACGGTGAAAATTTTCTACATTCATACTTGGGTCTGTGGTGAATTTTCTCCATTAATACTTGGGTCTGCGGTGAAATTTTCTCCATTAATACTTGGGTCTGTGGTGAAATTCTGCAGTGAAAATTTTGCGGTGAAATTCTACGGTGAATTTTCTTAATTAAAGGTCAGCTGTCCAATTTTCTGATATTCAGGTGCACACATTCCTTATATTTCTCTAATACATATTTTCTCATATATTCTCAAGTATGAATAATTCACCCCAGCTACAAAATATTACCAAAGGTAGACCTAGCACAGTTACTCTACAGATCCTGTATTAGTATATAGATTCTTTGGAGAAACGTAGAGAACAAAGAGAAATCAAGCTACAAACCCATTTAGAAGCCATGATGGAAAACAAATTCACATCTCTTGAAGACAAGATCCAAAAACAAATAGAAAATAAAATAGAACTATTGGAGAAGAAAATGGAGGCAATGGAGACTAGGTTGCAAGTCATAGAAAAACAAAACCAAGATACGAACCAAACATCCCAACAAGGAGATGCTAATAATATAGAGAGTCTTAAAATGAAGGACATGATTAAAGAACTACAATAAAAAGTTAACAATAGTCTCACCCTAAATAGTGAGGCAAGTAAATTAGATATCAAACCAATTAAAGATGAAATGAAAAAATTGAATGAATTAGACCATGAGCGTAACAAAAGGGCCTTGAACCTTTTAATCTTCGGTTTGAAAGAGGAGGTAGACGAGGATACTTTAGCCATAGCCCAGACAAAATTACATAATAGATTACAAATTGAAACCACGTGTCTCATAGAAGCAACAAGGTTAGGGAAATTAACTGAGAATAAAGGAAGGCTGATCCGAATAAAGGTGAGCTCTACTGACCATAAAAATGACATACTTAGTAAAACCTCAAGTCTAAAAGGAACGAGAATATTTATAAAAGAAGATCTCATTCTAGAAGATCAAGCAGAATTAAGAAAGGAGGTTCAAAAAGTAAAAGAAGCTAGGAAGGAAGGAAAATGGGCAATAATCAGAAATAGATGTTGGCAATATGATGCAGAGTGTTGTCCTTGTTGGCAACCCACTTGATGAAGATGATGGAAACCTACTTAATGAAGTTGTTCTTGATGCTTGATGAGTTTACTAATGATGTAAATCTGATGTTCTACAAGTAGCTCAGAAGTACCAGAGAAAGAAATATCAGTAAGGGCTAGAACAATGATGAAAAGTGTGTGTCACAAAGCATACGCGGGTTTGTTCAGGAGAAGTAGCGTATGCACGCGGAAAAGTACGTGCCAAGTTGCGTATGCCCTTTTTCACTCCAAATTTAGAATACCAAGGGGTTCTTACCATGGTATTGACCCATTGTATTGAGCGCTGGTTTGTCTATTTGATCCCGTCCAGGAATACCATCGGAAGTGGTGTGGTTTTGGCTCATGGTATTGACAAAGGCTAAATCTAAATAAGGAGAAGAAAATCATTGTGAAAAGGGTGCATGAGTCTGGATTTGAATGAATACTTCACTCTGAAGTATGTCTGAATGGAAAGGGTAACAGTTTGATGATAGATCTGAATCTGTGATGCACCTATGAAGAAAATGATGAAGAAGGGAATCTAGATCTGAAATGTATATGTATTTTCTAGATCTGTTTATGGATTGTTTAGATCTGTGATGAGGCGAAATACTTTCTAAAGTAAGGGATGAAATCTAAGTTTTTTATCTGATCTGAAGAGTTGCACAGTCCTGAAAATTTACAGATGTATACGCAGGTTCGCTTCAGTAAAAGCGCGTATATACGCGGGTATGCTTAAGGAAAAGCGCGTATGGGCAGAAAGGATTTTCTGGAGAATGCACTGAAGTATACGCAGGTTGGTCTGCATGAAAGCGCGTACATACGCTGGTTCAGTGAAGTAAAATCGCGTATGGAATCTAGGGTTTTACTGAAGTATGTGGTATGAAATATCTGATCTATTCTGCTATTTTATTGCTATCTATCAATGATGTATTCATACAGAACTGGGTTGTTTGAATGATGAATATGCTGCTGATTATGTTAATTGAAGATCAAGTTGTTGGTTGATTGGTTGATGATTCATTGAATGAATTGATGGGGTTGTAAGTTTCAGTTTGATGAATGTTGAGCTTAAATGTGTGGAGTGGGTCTAGTCTGAAAATATGATGAAAAGTGGCCTACAAGATGTGTTGTATGGAAGCTGTTGGATCCAGTATGAAAATTGATGAAACGTGGTCCATGGTGGTGCTGAGGGTTGTAGCCTTCAGTCAGGGGGTTGTAGCTCCCTTCCAAGAGAGGCTGGTAAATGAGAGCAGGGGGTAGTGGCTCCCTTCCAGGAGAGGCTGGTAAATGAGAGCAGGGGGTAGTGGCTCCCATCCAGGAGAGGCTGGTAAACGAGAGCAGGGGGTTGTAGCTCCCTTCCAGGAGAGGCTGGTAAACGAGAGAAGGTTGTAGCCTTCTGCAAGTGGGTGCCTGTGTGCTGGTATGAGTCCGCGCCAGTACATGGTTGTAACATGTTTTCTTTATATAGTAAATATTTAAGACTGAGACGACGGCAGCGGTGGTTTTCTTCCGACTTGGGTTTCCACCTTAAATCCTGGTGTTCATGTGTGTTTCTTATGTGTGATGATTTACTTTGTTCTTACTGCATATGTTTACTGATTATTAAACATCTAATGAATGAATGATGGAATGATATAAGTGAAGAATTATCTGCATAATAAGATTTCTGGACATACGCATGTTTTATTAAGGATATCCGCGTGTATACGTGAGTTGGCTTTAGGAAAGTCGCGTATGGGTTTTGAAGTAAGAAAAAGTAAAAAGATTTGAGTAAGTCCTAAATACTGATTCACCCCCCCCCCCCTCTCAGTATTTTTCCCAAAAATAGAAAAGCCATTATTTGAGATAGAAACCAAAAAGATAGTAATAAATAGCAATTCAGCATGCTTTGAATTCTTTCTTGGAACTTTCGGGGCTTTCCATGGAACAAAGGCCCCAAACTAAGTTGGATCTCAAATGATATTGATGTTATATTTCTTGTTGAAACTTGGGAGCACGAATAATCTAAGGTCCCTAACATAGATGGCTTTGCACTATGATCTACCTAGAACAAACGATCCTCCCGTAGAGGCATTGGGGGCATAGCTTGCTACATTAAGAAGAACATCTCCCCCCATGCTAGGATTTATAATAATGACCCTTACAACCAATATATTTGGATTGAGATTACTGACATTAATGATAAAAAGACCTACATAGCAATCTATTATTTTTCCCCCATTAATTCTAACTTCTATAAGAAAAATAATCTAGATAAAAATAGTCCTTATAATGGTTTAGAGAATGATATTTCTAGCCTAAGGAATGAAGGTAATATCATTTTAGTGGGTGACTTTAATGCTCGAACTTCAAACAACCAAGCCATTCTTCTAAGCAATCATTCCAACCCAATCCTCTTTGGTTAGACGAAGACCTTACTCTGGCTAGCCAGTACAAAAAGAGCTCTAAAGACCTCGGGGATAATTTGTTTGGGTCAGAGCTAGTCAAGCTCTGTAGTGCTTAGGATCTCATAATTTGCAACGGTCTAAATAAGTGGCCCAATTCTAGCCAGATGACTTGCATCCATTGGCTTGGCAACAGCGTGGTAGACTATTTTATTTCCGATCTCCCTTTATACAATGAAATAATAAGTTTTGACATCTTAGACGACCACGAGCCTGACTCTGATCATAGGTCTTTACTCATAACTCTCAATTTTGTGATGCATAGAGATCCCATAGAAGATCATCCTTATAGTCAAAAGAACTTAATCTTTGATAGAAATAAAAATGATCTGTTTCTAAATGAATTAAAAACTAACTTGCTTCCTTTATCTAGTATAGACAACATAGATGACCTTTATCATAATTTTACTACAACCCTCTCATATTCTATTAACAAGTTCTCAATTGAAGTCTCAAGTAATAAAAGAAATAACAAAACCAACCCATGGTATGAAAAATATTGTAAAAGTGTGAGGAGAGAAATTAAGGAATTTGTTGGTGAATCTCTCAAAATTGACAAGATAAAAATCTACAAAGCCCTAACTAAAAGGAAAAAAAGGAAATATATTCGTAAAAGACAAGAGAATCTCTTACACCTCTCTAAGGTGGCTCCTAAGAAATTCTAGAGGCAGATTCTAACTAGGAAAACTAATGATAATAATAAAATTGCTTTACATGACTGGAATTACTATCCTAAAAAGCTTTATGAATTTCCAAATGTCAGGGATTTTGAAACCCTGCTCACAACGAAAGAATTTTTCTCACTAGAAGACATTGATTTTGGGGTTAAATGCCTGGAAAATGGGAAAGCTAAAGACATTGAAGGTTACCAGGCAAAAATCTTAAAAATTGGAGGTCCTATCCTCATCCCCCACATCCACAAGATTTTCAACCAAGCAGTCAAGCAAGGGTTCCCTAAACCTTGGACTCAGAGCCTCATTATCCCTATTTTTAAAAATGGGGATACAAATAAGCCCTCTAATTATCGGACAATTATGATCAGCCCTCTCTTAGCCAAGTTATATGGTTTTATTTTGGAAAATATGTTGAGCATTTGGCTTGAAAGTGAAGGTAAGTGGGCTAAATGCCAAGCGGGTTTTAGAAGGCAGCACTCAACAATGGACCACCTCGTTACGCTTAGGATCATTGTGGAGGAATGCTGCAATGATAAATCCAATCTCTTCTATCGCTTTGTGTACTTTAGAAATGCTTTCGATACGGTTCCTAGAAACAACCTATGGAATAGATTAGAAGAGCTAAATGTTCCTTTCGAACTAAGAGCGGCCGCTATAAGGTTATATTAGAATGTAATTGCCAAGTTAAAGAGCAATGAGGGGTGGTCGAAAGATATTAAGTGTAATATCAGAGTTAAACAAGGTTGCCCCCTCTCCCCTACCCTATTTGGAATTTACATCGACAAGCTAGAAGGTTGTTTAGAGGAAGCAAGATATGCTGGCATGACCTTAGCTGGGATAGTCATCATCCTTCTTCTCTATGCTAACGATATTGTTCTTCTCAAAAGGTGCCCATATGATCTTGATAAGCAACTTATACTTCTTAAGGATTTCTGCTCTACCATGGGTATGTCTGTTAACACTGACAAAACAAAAGTTATTATTATCAAATCCAAGAAGGACACTTACACTAATTTTATGTATGACAATAGTAACTTGGAGGAAGTTTTTTCTTACAAGTACCTAGGAATTGATATTCATCACAAGCTCAAATGGAACTATAGCATTCAGAAAAGGATTAATGGGGGGTGGAAAGCTTATTTTGGTCTTGAAAATAATTGTAAAACGACAAACCTCATAATGTGGGATAGAAATAAGTTCCTCTTTGAAACTTTAGTCACTCCTGTTATCTTATATGGATGTGAGGTTTGGGGTTGCAGCATCTCTAGAGAATCTTGGAGAAAGATTGAGCAAATCCAGAAGCTTTTTATAACTTATAACCTTAAAATTAAAAACAATACACCATATCCTATTCTCCTTATAGAAGTGGGTCTTTCCCCTATCGAGAGCCTAGCTATGACTAGGCTTCTGTTGTACAAGCACAAGCTCAATAGCATAGGAGGCCATAGACTTCCTAAGCTAGCTTTAAATTCTAGCCAAAACCACCTAAGGCTTAAACAAGGTTGGTATAAAGACACCAGGTCCCGGTTAAACCATTGGGAGATCTACGAGAATGTTGCATTGCAAAACATTAATAACATTAAAAAAATTGTTACTTCTAAGTTCAAAGAAAAAATGTGGTGTCAGAAAGATCTAGCAACTAAAAGAAAATTAAGATATTATAAGGAGGTCATCAACCCCACCCTAGAAGATCAAAAGTATCTATCTATTTTAACTAGCTCAAAGAAGAAAATTAATATAGCCAAGATTAGAGCGAACTCTCATGAGCTCCATAGTGAAACAGGTCATTGGACAGTTCCTTGGATGGAAAGGATTTGCCATCTCTGCGAGAATATGAACATCGAGGATGAAAATCACTTCCTCTTAGAGTGCCCTATGTAAAACCACATTAGAGCTCAATTTCATAATCTTTGTTGCAATACTGACCTTCCTAGCCTTTTAAGATATCAAAATTACAGTGAGCTTGGGAGGCTTCTTTCCAAGCTTTTTGAGCATAGGAATAAAATCTTAAATCAAACTAAATAACTCTTTTCTTTGGGTCCGATAGACCAAAGATTGGTCTCAGTGGACATTAACCACCATCATCATCAAAAAAATAAAAAATAAAAATAAAACAATAGTTAAAAAATAAATTAAAATAGTAGAAAAAAAAAAACAAAAAAAAAAAAATTTGAGAAAACATAAATTAAAATTGAAAACACAAAAAATAATTTTAAATAAAAAAAAAAAACACAGTTGAAAAGTAAATAATAAAAGGATTATAATTAAAAACAAAATATAATAAAAATAAATTTTGAAAACTAAGTTAAAAGAAATTAAAAAAAATATTAGTAAAAGTTAAATTAAAAACAAAATTAAAATTAATGTCGCCCAGCCCAGCAGTCGAGCCATGGGAGCCACGCAGAGTCTAGCTTGCTTCCCATGGCCACTCGACCACTGGGCTGGGCAGCAGTGGGAGCTGCATGCATGAATCACACAGTTGCCCAGCCTAGCAGCCCAACGGCCCTGTGCCGACAGGTCGATTCTCAAAATAAACCTCCGAGCCGAGGGTCACTCGGTCACTAGGCTAGAAAGATTTAATTTTAATTTTTCTTAAAAATTTATTTTAATTAATGTTTATTTGAGAAAAAAAAATGTTGTGTAACCAGCTCAAAAAATATAAGAAAAGAGATATCAATGCCTTACAAATAAGCCACTTCGAGGGGGCAACATCCAATACATTACATTAATGAACAATTCTTGGATGATACAATTTACAAAACCTCCTTTCTATATATAGGAGTCCATGGGGCCATAATGTAATCCTAGTGGGGCCACAATGTAATCCTAGTCAACCTAACAATAATAATTTAAGGGCACAATAATAACAATATGGGGGTTACAAGGGTACAATAATAACAATAAGGGGGTTACATTAACAATAATAAGGGACTATACTAGTAATATAGGGACCTAACATGCCCCTCTCCTTCAAAAAGGTGTTGTCCTCAACGCTTGAGTAGCTCTGGGTGCTTCTGTATAAAATTCTCATCCTCCCATGTAGAATCTTCAGTGGGTAAGTTCTTCCACTTGATGAGATACTCTGAAATTGATCGATTTCGTAGCTGTCGAGTTCTTGTTTCCATGACTGCTTCAGGTTCCAATATGATTTTCCCTTCCTCATCAAGTTCTGGAAATATTGTTTGAGCTGGAATATTTTCACCTATAACCTTCTTTAAGCATGAAACATGGAAAACTGGATGTACTCGCGAAGAAGCAGGAAGCTCCAATTTGTATGCCATAGTACCAATCTTTTGCAACACCTTGTAAGGACCATAGTACTTTGGTGATAATTTATTATCCTTCTTAGCTTGCTTGAGGGACATTTGTTTGTATGGTTGTAGCAGTAAAAATACCCAATCTCCTACATCAAAACTTCTCTCGCTGCGATGTTGATCTGCCTGTTGTTTCATTCGATTTTGTGCCAAATTCAGGTTATCCTTTAAGAGTTGGAGAACTTCTTGCTGATGCTCGATGTGATCTTCCACTGCTTGAACCTTCGAATTTTCCCTTAAAGATGATGTGATGGATCGTGGATGATATCCATAAAGTGCCATAAATGGGGTCATTTTTGCTGCAGTATGGAAGGAAGTGTTATACCACCATTCAGCAAGAGGTAACCACTTGACCCATTGTGTTTGTTTATCAGATACAAAACAACGAAGATATCCTTCCAAACATTTATTTACTATCTTAGTTTGACCATTAGATTGAGGATGATAAGATGAGCTATGAGCTAATTGAGTACCCAAACAAGAAAATAACTCTGTCCAAAAATTTCCAGTAAAAATGGGATCTCTGTCGCTCACAATAGCCCTTGGGCTTCCATGTAGCTTTTGAATTATGTCCATAAATGTAGTAGCAACTGTACTTGCTTTAAATGGATGAGATAATGCACAAAAGTGTGCATACTTGGTAAGTCTATCAACTACCACCATGATGACACTCTTTCCTTCGGACTTAGGTAAACCTGTGATAAAATCCATTGAAATCTCCTCCCAAAGTTGACTTGGAATGGATAAAGGTTGTAGAAGTCCTGGGGTCTTAATTGTCTCAACTTTATTCTGCTGGTAAACCAAACATTCCGCCACAAACTTTTGAATATCAGTTTTAAGGCCATCCCAAAAAAATCTTTCTTCATCGTATGGTAAGTTTTTAAAAATCTTGAGTGTCCTCCTAAAGGAGAAGTGTGCAATTCCAAAAGAATATTTTTTTTTAGTTGGGAATTATTACAAAAATATAAGTGATCTTTGTACCATAAGGAATCATTTTTCCAACTAAATGTATCAGATGTACTAGGATCTTGCTGCAACTTTCGAATGAGTTTCCATACATCTTTGTCCTTCTTCCATTCATCTCTTGCTTTGGTTATCCAATCTAGTTGGATAATAGAAATGGAAAAAAGAAATGCTTCCACCTCTTCATTCTTTCTTGAGAGTGCATGTGCAACAACATTAAGCTTTCCTTTTTTGTAGATTATTTCAAAGTCATAACCCAACATCTTTGTGACCCATTTTTGCTGCTCTTCTGAAGATAGTCTTTGTTCCAAAAAGTGTTTAAAACTATAATGATCAGTTTTTACCTTGAAGTGTCTTCCCATTAGGTAAGTTCGCCATTTCCTTAGTGTATGTAGTATTGCTAACATTTCCTTCTCATAAATAGGTTTCTATAAACACTTTCCTTTGATTGGAAGACTTTCAAAAGCAATGGGTCTTCCTTCCTGCATTAAAACAACACCAATTCCATTTCCTGAGGCATCACATTCCACAATAAAGTTTTTTGTGAAGTCTGACGTAGCTAAGACTGGTGCTAGGCACATTTCCTCTTTAAGATGTTCAAAGGCCTTAGTTTCTTCAGGAGTCCATGAAAATGCATCTTTCTTCAATAATGTTGTTAGAGGTGCTTCGATTCTCCCATAATTCTTAACAAACTTACGATAATACCATGTTAACCCGAGAAATCCTCGCAACTGCTTTATGGTTGTGGGGACTTTCCATTCCTTAATGGCTTTAATTTTGTTAGGGTCTACTTTAACACCCTCGTGAGATACAATATGACCCGGATATTCCACCTCTTGTACTCCAAAGAAACATTTGGATTTTTTTGCATATAATTGTTTCTCCTGCAATAGTTTGAGCACCCTGTCAACATGTTCAGCATGATCCTTCCAAGACCTGTTGTAGATTAGTATATCATCAAAAAATACTAGCACAAATTTTCTAAGGAAGGGTTTGAAAATGGAATTCATCAACCCTTGAAATGTGGAAGGTGCATTGATAAGGCCAAAAGGCATGACCAAAAATTCATAATGACCCTCATGAGTTTGAAATGCTGTTTTTGGAATATCTTCAGTCTTCATTCTAATTTGATGATATCCTGAACGAAGATCCAACTTGGTAAAATAAATTTCTCCGTGTAATTCATCCAGTAATTCATCAATCACGGGAATGGGAAATTTATCTTTAATGGTGAGCTTATTGAGCTCCCTATAATCCGAACACATGCACCATGATCCATCCTTCTTGTGTACCAATACTATAGGAGAAGAGAAAGAACTTTGACTAGGTTGAATTATACCCGCCTCTAACATTTCTGCAATCATACATTCAATTTCGCTCTTTTGGAAATAAGGAATCAGGATATATATAAGGCTTGATTTTTGGAGGAACACTTCCTGGAATCAAATGAATAGCATGATCATGATCACGAATAGGTGGGAGTACTTTGGGAGTTTTAAACACCTTGGAATGATTGTCCAAGACTTGTTGGAGATCTGCAGAAATAGATGATTTTTATGTTGGAACTTCTAGTGAGCATAATTGTGCAATTACGCCTCGTTTTTCTTTCTTTAGAAGCTTTTTCATGACATTATAGCTTATTATCTTTCCCAGATTCCCTGCAATACCTCATAATTCGACTTCCTTTCCTTCTGAAAAAATTTTCAAGAAAAGTTCTAGAAAATTAAAAGCTACCGTCCCCAAAGATTGTAACCATTGTACTCCTAGTACAATATTAGCACCTCCCATAGGAATGGAAAGCATTGGACTATTAAATACATATCCCCCCATGGTTAGCTTGATATTATGGAATTTTCCAGAGCAATTTATAGTTCCTCCATTTGCAACCATCACTTGACATTCTGGTGCTGGGTATAGGAAACAATTTAATTCCTTGGCTACCTTACAATGAATAAAATTATGGGTGCTACCTGAATCAATCAACATTATTACCTTTTTCTTCTTGATATTTCCTTCTATATTGAGAGTTTGAGGAGTGGTGACTCCTACCAGTGCATTACACGATATTGTCGAACTCATTTCTTCCTCTTCTACAGCTGGTTCTTGGTGTATATCCTCTTCTTGTTCATTTTCTTCTTCCTCTTCACAATCTATGTAAAATAATTTCTTCTCGGCACACTTATGACCTTTAGTGTATTTTCTATCACAACTATAGAAAAGCCCTTTTGCTATTTTTTCTTCCAATTGTTGTGGTGTCAACCTTGTAGGTTGTGGAAATCTAGGAGTAGCAACACTTCCCTCTTTATAGAAGTGAGTGGTAGGCTTCCTTGTCGCCATAATTTTACATTCAATTTTTCTTGCCAACTTGAATGCCTTCTCCAATGAATCGGGTTCCAAAACGCGAACTTCATGTTGGATGTTATCCTTTAAAGTACCTATGAAGAGATCAATCCTGTGTTCCTCTGGAATATCAGTTACCCTTATATTCAATTTTTGGAAGTCCTCAATGTGCTTCCCCACTAAACCCTTTTGTTTGAGATTTATCAATTGGCTAAAGAAGGTGTTGCTCTTTGTATCCTCATAATGTGCTATCATTTCCTCCGTAAAAATTTACCAAGTGATAATTTTTTTACGGGAGCAAATCCATCGATACCATACAAATGTATTTTGTTCTAAATCTAAAGTTGTAATGCGTACCTTTTGTGTGTTTTGCACACTATGGAGAACAAAATATTGCTCCATCTGTAGTATCCATGTTACAAGATCCTTTCCATCAAACTTCCTCATATCCATTTTTGGAATATGGTGGTTCTTCCCGCCAACATTAGAGTTTATCAAATCACGATTAACATTTATTTTTTTCTCATCATGAGTTTCCTCTACTATCTTTTCACCATTAGGAAACATTTCTTGTATCAACTTTGTCAAACCTTCAATGTCTCCTTTTATATCATTCTTCATGTTTTCAATTTTAGCTTCCATGTCATCCATCTTAGATTCCATGCCAGCTTCCATGCCCTCTATCTTAGATTCCACGCCTTTCTTCAAACCATCCATGTTATTCTTCACACCATCCATCTTCGCTTCCACACCTTTCTTCAAAACTTCCATTTCATTTTTTGCTGCTCTTTGCGAGAGCGAAATTTGGTGCACTTGCTCTTGTAATTTTGATAGATCATGTTACAATTCTTCATCTTCATGAGTCATAGTAGAGCCTTCTGAAGGCTTAATGGGTGTTGAATTATTTTTACGAGGCATTTTTTAGAACCCAATACTGATATCTATTCTACAATATGCCCTTGGAATCAATTCAAATTGACTCTTCAAACAAGACTTATGCAATTCGGAAAAAAATACACACCTTTTTCTCGCTTTTGAGGAGCTCGATATTGAAATTGGATTATCTCTATGATTGTGGCTATTCAATATCTGAAATTTAGCACTGAATTATACCTCTGAATTCTCTTTTGAATGCCACAGGTCTGATCTGATTTGGATTCTCCAAGACAAAGTTATGTCCAATCTCCCACAATGACCTAATTATGGACTGGTTCAGTAGAGCGAATTTGTACGACTTGCCACATGTCACTGTTTCATCCTTTGACTCTAAAATTGATAGTTACGAAACTACAGTCTGTGTGCTTTTGACCACTTTTTACGACACTCAAATCTGATGCTCAGAGAGAGAGTTATGAAAATTTTCCCACGATCACCTCTTTGAGATGAAATTTGAGAGCCTGAAAAAGCACTACATTCCACAGATCATATCTCCGAAAATATTGTGAACCAAGGTCTGAAATTTTTTGATGAGTTTCCTCAGGATTTCAGCTTTGCACCTTAAAAATTTCATATTTTGAACCTTCGTAGAAACAAAGTTATAGCGAAAATTCCACGATGACCTGTTTAGAGCAGCGAAACCCTAGAATCCAAAGCTCTGATACCAAATGTTGTGTAACCAGCTCAAAAAATAGAAAAAAAGAGACATCAACGCCTTAGAAATAAGCCACTTTGAGGGGGAAACCTCCAATACATTACATTAATGAACAATTCTTAGATGATGCAATTTACAAAACCTCCTTTCTATATATAGGAGTCCATGGGGCCATAATGTAATCCTAGTGGGGCCACAATCTAATCCTAGCCGACCTAACAATAATAATTTAAGGGCACAATAATAACAATATGGGGGTTACAAGGGTACAATAATAATGATAAGGGGGTTACACTAACGATAATAAGGGACTATACTAGTAATATAGGAACCTAACAAAAAAATATTATGTTTTATTTTTAATTAATATTTTCTTAACTTTTTTATTTATTTTTGTCTTATGTTTTTCTTATTATTTTTAACTTTTTTTTTAACTTTTTTTTTTTTTGAATTTTAATGTTATTTTAATTTTTTTATGGTTAATTTTTTTAATTATTTTTTTGGTTTTTTTTGTTAGTCTTCTATTTATTATTATTATTATTATTATTATTGTGTTTGCTTTGAAAAAAAAATTGTATTTTTATTTACTTTTTATAGTTTTTTATTATTTTGTTTTGTTTATTTTTTATTTTTTATTATTTTTTTAAGTTAATTTTGTCTTTTGGGTACATTTTTATGTTAGATTCTTTTTTTTTCGTTTTCATAAATGTTTTTATATTTGTGTTTCATTTTCCATATATTTATATTTGTTGTTTTTTTCGCCATATTTTTATTTTCTTTTATGTTCTAGTATATATTATTATCTACTTATTATTTTTTTTAATTTTTTTGTGATTTTCTTTTTATTTTGCTTACTATTTTTTTGGTTGTATTTTTATTTTTTATTTTTTTATGTTTTAATATATTTTTTTAATTAATTTTTATTATTTTTTCAAATTTTTTTTGTTTTTTTTTTATCAATGTTTTAATTTTTTTTTTAATATATATTTTTCACTTGTATATATTTATTTATTATTTTGTTTTATTTTATTTTTTCCCATAGGGTTTATGTTGACTAGCAACCTGATCCCATTATGTGTGAATTTGATTGTTGATTTTTAAGTTTTCGTTGTAAAGGATCAAGTCTGCCCGCACAATGTGTTAATTTCATGGTTGATATTAAAGTTTTCATTTCAATGGGCTGAGTTTGTCTACACTGTGTCAATTTGATGGTTGTCTTTTATTTTATTTTTTTAATATGTCAAGTTGTCTTAGGTTAAGATTTTAAATTCATCATATTTTTAGCATTTGAAATGAAAAACAAAAAAAACTTGTTTGAAAAACCCTTAAAAAACTAATATCCAAGGATGAAAAATAGTAAGAGATAAGACACTTGAAAATTTGTTAAATAATCAACATTTTAAAAAAAATGTGTATACTTAGGACATAAGAACATTTAAAGTGTCAAAATTGTCTTTAAAAAAATAAATGTTGATGTTTTTCAAAATCTGCACAAAAATCATCAACATTTAAAAACAATGTCGACATTTAATACATTAGAAAAAATTAAATTGTCAAAAATAGGCCCTGTAAAAATAAGGGTTGATGTCGAATCAATGCTTTTCAAAATCAGCATGAAAATCACTAACATTAAAAAAAAAAATTACACTTGATACCTAAGATAATTTAAAGTGTCAAAAATATGCTAAAAAAAGTGTATTCTCGATGAGCACTTTTCAAAATCGCATTAATTTTTAATGAAGGAATTTTTTATGATTATTTATGATGTTTAAAGAAGGAATTGTTTTGGGTCATCATATTTCAGGTTCTAGAATCAAAGTGGACTCATCAAAGGTTGAAATCATCTCCAAAAATTTTGTGCCTAAATTTCAAAAGGATGTTTGAAGTTTTCTTGGATTCTTTGGTTACCATAGGATGTTTATAGAATACTTCACAAAACTTGTTTCACCACTTTTCAAACTACTCAATAAAGATTCTGAAATTGATTGGGATTCTAATTGTCAAAAAACTTTTAAATTGTTGAAACATAAATTTTTTGAGGAACCCATTTTAAGAGGGCCAAATTGGTCCCTTACATTTCATATTTCCACTGATGCCTAAGATACAACTTTAGGGGATATGTTAGGAAAAAAATACTTAACTCCTTTTGTTATATATTATACAATAAAAAATTTAACTCCTGCAAATTCGAATTATATCACCACATAAAACGAGTTCTTAGCAGTTGTTCATGCTATCAAAAAGCCTTAAACACTACATCACTATATATGATAATTTTATTCACACTTATCATTATGTTATTAGATATATTATGAATAAACCATTAACTAATGGCGGGATTACTCAATGGATTTTACTATTGTGGGAATTTAATATTACCATTTTAGATAGGCCAGGAAAAGAAAACGCAGTTTTTGATTTCCTTTCCATGATGCAAACTGATAGTACTAATATTCATGAAACTCCTTGGTTTTTAGATGTCAATAATTGTTTGGCTATAGGAAATTTTCCTCCTCATCTATCAACAAAAGAAAGAAAAAGGGTTATCAAAGCTAGTGCACCTTATTCTTTGATAGAAGGAGAATTATAATGAATATGAGGCGATCTCATCATTAAAAGAGTTGTTCGAGAAGATGGCATACTTGAAATACTTAAAGAATGTCATGATGAACCATGTAAAGAACATTTTTCTGACATATGAACTGCATAAAAAGTACTTCTTTTTGGATATTATTCACTTTTTCTTTTCAAATATGCCAAATAATATGTCAACAAATTTGATAGCTTTCAAAGGATGGGGAAACCTATCTAATATAATTCTTTTACAACCATAGGTATTAATAAATCCTTTTTAGAAACTGACCCTAGATTTTGTTGGACCCATTAATCCTCCATCCAAGAAAAATAGGTACATACTTGTTTTCATTGATTATGCTACTCAATTGGTATAAGCTAAGGTACTAAATTTTGCTACTAAAAATGTGTTTGTCAGATTTCTTTCTGAGGATGTTTTCACTCGTTTTGGTGTACCAAGAGAAATTGTGACAGATCGGGTTGTGCAATTTACATCCAAGCTCGTGCAAAATATCATGGAGTGATACAAGATCAAGCATCACAATTGCACTCCATATCATCCATAAGATAATAGACAAGTGGAATCTACAAATAAAGTCCATGAAGCCATACTAGCCAAGACTATGCATCTACATAGAAGAGATTAAGAAGGCAGACTTCCATAAAAACTTTAGGCGTGCTAGACTATATGGAGAAATACCACTTGACATAATTCTTATGAGCGTGTTTATTTAAAGAAATTTCTACTTCCTATTGAATTCCAAGCGGAGAAATACAAGATAAAAAACAATTGGGGCTATATCTATTTGAGGCCCAAAAGAAAAGATTGACCTAGCTAAATTAATTGGACAAGATTAGACAAGATGTCATTGGAAGGAAAAGCATAATTCAAAAACAAAGCACAAGATGGCATGGCAAGTTGATCAAGGTAAAAAATTTCAAACCAAGTGATTGGGCCCGTCTCTTTCACTCCAAATTTAAACATTTTCAAGGGAAATTACAAACAGGTTGGTTAGGCACTTATGAGATAGAATTTTTTTTTACAATGTACCAGTAAGGATTAAGACCATTGATGAAGAAGGAATCACTTTTCTTGTTAATGGGCATAGGTTAAAGCTCTATCACAAGTCCTTGAAAATAGAATAATTTGTTCAAAGCCTAAAAAAAAGTTCTGATTTGAAATTAGTGGAAAAAATTGGATTATTCTCCTCTACCACCAAAAGATGTTTGATTTCTTTCCTATAAAAAATGCTAAAGAAAAACAAAAAACAAAATTGAATGTATGTGTGTGTGTGTGTGTGTGTGTGTGTGTGTGAAAATAAAAATAAAATGCATAGTTTTGAAAACCACCATTAATGGCATAAGTTATGCAAGAAATCGTAGTTGAAAACCAAGACTCCTGGAAACTTGGATTTCCCCTTTTCCTTTCCTCTTTGAAAATATAATTTTAAAGTTTAAACTAATTAGTTTGAAGACTTTGTTTCTCTTTTAATAAGATATCATCAACATCATTGGCATTAGCAACAGAAAGTTTCCTTGAAGAATTTGAAGAAAATCTCTAAAACTGGTAACATTTCATGGCCACTGAAACATTTAGTAGTTGATTCATTCTAAGGAGCAAGCAAGGCATTAGTTTTGGACCTGCAAAGATAATCAATTTCAAAGGCACAAATGTGAGGTAATATTAAAGGTAATATCATATATAATTGGTCAATTTATTAAAGTTTAAGTATAGGATTTTAGATGTATACATGGATTGATTTGCCATTATTTTAAATAAAAGGCTTATAAGAAGCCTCAAATCCTATTGATGGCCAAAATAGATCCATACTTTTCTGCCTCACTTCAAAAATCCTTGATACTCCTTATTCCATTCAGAAAATGCAAAATCAAATCTTATATCACAACTCAACAGTTTTTAATAAATCGATTATGAGTGATTATTATGGGACAGTCCTATTTTACTACAACCGCATAGTATCATCATAAAAATTTCTCTATTATTTTTCATCACCCTCCTCTTTCATTTCAAAAAAACCATTCCATTCATCTCCCACCATTCCCTGTAACAACTATTGAATTGTGATTCTGAGGTTAAGATTCCCTTATAGATATGGGTTTCAAAATCCATCATGAACCTAAAGGAGTAAAGTTCATGGTTTCTTATCCAAAGGTAAAAAAGAAGTTACAGAAAGTTGGATGGTTGAATTTTTTTGAGAAGTTTGAAGGTTATGACACAAACATCACAATTGAATTCAATGGAGTTGAGGAAAAAATTAGGGACATTAGACTAAATGCTATATAATGATTCTTATCAGAGGCTATAGGGCTCTCAAGAGTCAATTAAAATTGGTTTAAATTCCATAAAATTAAAGACAAATCATGTAAATCCTTCCTGCAAAATCCAAACATGGACATATCAACATTCATAAAAGGTATTCCAGTATCTTCATTTAAAATGAAATTTCTTAATTTGTTATTTGTTTTGAAAAAAATCTTAGATGTGAAGGAAAATATGGAGTCATTTTATTTCATCATGCTCGATTCTTGATGCATTTTATAAGAGTTAAATTTTCCATACTATCTGTTAAGTAGTTTGAGGAAAATGACCTTTAATATATACAAAGAAACTCAAGTAATGATGATAAGGCTCTTTATCATCATGTTGTTAGTTAAAATCATTGTTGAAGCGAAATTGAAATCCTGAAATGATAATGGGAAAGACTTTTTGGTGAGAAATCACTTTGTCAAAGTCTCATATGAAGAATCAATTCTAAAAAGAAGAAAAATAAGTAGGTTTCCTTCAAACCCTATAACTCACGAAGAAAAAGAGAGAAGTGAAGAAATTCTAGTATAGTAGACATAAAAAAATGAGGTAGAAGAGACAAGGGACATCCATACTGAAAAAACAAAGCAATTTTCCACACCGTAAGTCCCACTAAAAGTCAGTACAGATACTTGTAGAAAAGGGTCCAAGTATGCCTAATACTACAAGAGGAAGGACTAAGAAGAAGCAAAGTGTTAAAGGAAAAAAATAAAATGTATCAAAGATGGTAAAAACAGTCAAAAAGAAAAATCCAAGCATCATCGTTTTTCCAAAACTAGAAAATAGAAATATCAAAAGGAAAAAAATTTAAGAATCAAAAGAGCCAAAGAATGGAAAAATGAGTCGAATAATTATAAGGAGTATGTTATAGATCTCTAGGAGTTATAATCACCAATGCCAACAACTCCAAAAACAAAAAATCTAGAGAATCATAGATATCATTCACCAATAGGGATACAACTATTTTGAATCACCGGAGAAAGAATCACAGCTGGATAACTTGGTAAATCCTTCCCTTGAACAAAATTTCAATGATGATGTTCCAATACTCAATAGCCATATACAAGTTGATAGTATTCCCTCTCATATGGAACAAGAAATTATTAAAATGTTAAAGGAGGAGATAATTGAACTTGTGATACTAGAAAATCATGTAAAAGGAGAGAATCAGTTGCTCAATGAACATAATGACAGAATGATCAAATGCATATATAATTGGTATCGAAATAAGTTAAATCTCAAGGATGCCAACAAGTTTATCCAACAAAATGTTAAAGGATTGAAGGCCAGAATATTGATGAAGAAACCTAGGTGTTCAAATTCCATGTAGAAGTAATGAGTTCACAGTAACTTGGATATCTTAATCCAATCCTATGAAACAATTCTTTAAAGATCAGTGTTACTACAATTTTGATTTTTTTTCTACCAACAAGTGCATGCAGACATGCAAAACCTTAAGGGCGGGGAATGTTGGGCCACAAGAATTAAATCTTTTGATAGTTTTTTACCCTTCTATTTCACTCATTTTATACTTATCCTCACATAACTACACTACTATTCTAAAATTAAAAACCATGATAGTGATATAAATAAGAAATAATGTATAAGGTCCAATATTCTCTGAGTTCTATATGTTTTTCTTTGTAAACTTAACTTAAATTGCATGAGTTACAAAATTTGACACATTCTGCAACCTCACTAATAGGTTGCAGATGAATCCAAATTTTGAATAGATACCATGCCAAGATAGTTCATCCAAAGCACATGGGAATTTTTCAAATGATATCTACATGGATTTCCATCTATTAGGTGCAAGCAGAAGAATCCTAGTTGACCATAACATCAAAGTAAAACCTTTAATAAAACTATGGCATGTCACATTCAAGATATACTTGGCATCAAAACAGAGTATCAAGTGAGTGAGATCATGAAGGGATGAAGAATATGAAGGATGATGATGTGTTTATTCACATGATTCAGTTCCTTGATAATGAATCATGTGAGCTAGACTTTCAATGGAATTCAAATACTGAGATGTCAATTCATAGAACTAGTTTCTAGAAATTAGTTTCTCAAGGTATATTGTTTTAAACAGTATAAAAATGATTCACTCAAAAGTGAACCATATGTTGGATATTCTCAATACGCTCAATTTTTTTTTTTTTTTTTTTAATATTAGTGAAGTTCTTTGGACTTTACACGCATTGTTGATTTAATACAACTCTCTTTTATGGTTACGCCTTCATGACAAGAATTGGTGTTTGATCAATAAATTCTCTGATTTTTCCAAATCTCGTGTGCCTCAAGAGGACCCCCTAATAAGTACGGGTTTATATTAGTATTCATATGTTTATTTTATGCAATATAAATTAGCTTTCAATATCTTTATTTTCTGCAAGGTTTCTTTCAAGAATTTAGTTTAAATGCTTTTCTTTACTTTGATAATTGATGTACTATATTTTACTCACTCAATTCTTGTTCTTCTATAGATAAAGCGCTTGAATAAACGTCTTAAAAACAACAAAAACATTTATTAATTGTTTCTTGTTATTAGTCTTTTTCTTCTTCATTTATTTTAGTCTCAGATTTATAGATATTGTGTAGACATGAATGAACTCTAAACTTTGAACGCACACACCAGTCAATTCAAGTTTACTTTGATATCATAGTTAGATTTTATTTAATTTAAATCTTTTAGAATAAGCATATGTTCATTTTTATAGATTAAATTTTCTTTCTTATACTTTGCATAGAATTAAATCTCTTCTTTTATTTTCTGCAAGGTTTCTTTCAAGAATTTAGTTTAAATGCTTTTCTTTACTTTGATAATTGATGTACTATATTTTACTCACTCAATTCTTGTTCTTCTATAGATAAAGGGCTTGAATAAACGTCTTAAAAACAACAAAAACATTTATTAATTGTTTCTTGTTATTAGTCTTTTTCTTCTTCATTTATTTTAGTCTCAAATTTATAGATATTGTGTAGACATGAATGAACTCTAAACTTTGAACGCACACACCAGTCAATTCAAGTTTACTTTGATATCATAGTTAGATTTTATTTAATTTAAATCTTTTAGAATAAGCATATGTTCATTTTTATAGATTAAATTTTCTTTCTTATACTTTGCATAGAATTAAATCTCTTCTTTAGAAACAAAGTTTAAATTCTTTCCTAGAACATAGCTTTTAATTGAGTTCTCATAAAATAAATTTTGTTACTTTCATAGAATAAATCTATCTTCATATTCATTAGAATGGAATATAAGATTTTTTATATAATATACTTAATAATAGATTTTAAATCATAACTTTAAAAGAGTTTATAGAAATAACATCAGAATCTAACATAAGAAGTTTGATTGATTTCATAGCATAGAATTGGTTTCATAGAATAGAATTGAATTTATTATTCATAGAGTAGAATTATATTTTCATTTCACATAGATTAAAATTCCATTGCTTTATAGCTTAGAATCCATTGCTTTTTTTAGATTAAATCCTATTTCATTTCTAGAATAATTTGTGTCTTTCTTTCATATAATAAATCTCTAATTTTAATAAGAAAGTGTGTGTGATAATTTTGGATATAATTTCATGAGTAGGATTTTATTTTAAATTTCAATCTTGCAATTCCTTTCAATAGATTATATTTCTTCTTAAAATTGAAATTAAATTACCTATCATATATTTTGCAAGTGTGCTTCACAAGTGTACACACATGGATTGATAATTTAATGTTAAGTAATTTAACTCATAATTAAATTACCCAACACTCATCATAAATAAGCTTCTTCATGTTGTCCATGCAAGGTATATACCATCTTCATTTGAACTTTAACATACCATACTTCGTGAGAGAGAAGTTCTTTCTCAATGATCCTTATGATTCTTGTTGCAGGTGTACTTGAATTTATTGTTAATGTTCATCTCGTTATATTGCATCCTTAATATTGTCTTGGATGTAAATTCACAATGACTTACAACTTCCACATGAACTAACTGTAACCTTCTCCTGAGTGCATCAAATACCTTGTTTTCCTTTCCCTTGATAAGCTTGATTTCAAAATCAAACTTATTAATCATGGCTAACCCATCTAGCATGTCTTGCATTTAGCTTTGGATAGTCAAATAGATACCTTGTCCCTCCATGATTTGACATCAATACAACTTTTCTTCCAAGGAGATAATGCCTCCACAAATTTATTGCATGAACTATTACCACCAATTATAAATCATGAGTGACATAATTCTACCTATTCGCCTTCAACTTTCTGGACTCATACAAAACCACTTGTACTTATTACATTAGGACTCCACCAAGCCCTTTCTTGAAGGAGTACATGCACACTATTTAATCCTTCTATGGGTTCGTTATCCTTAATATCAATGCATGTGTGAGAAAATATTTCAATTGTTCAGAGGTATCTTCACATTCCATTGTCCACTAGAATTTAACTCCTTTTATTTATAGCATTATGATTAGATCCCCAATATTTGAGAAGCTATGAACAAACCCTTGATAATAACCAACCAAACCCATGAAGGATTAACCTATTTTATGTTTTGAGGAGTGGGCCACTCCATAATGGCTTTAATATTTTCCACATCTACAACTACTCCTTTAGAGAAAATTTGTCCCAAATACTAAACTTTTGAATGGAAAAATTCACACTTTCTGAGTTTGGCATAGATATTTTTCTCTCCAAACACTTGTAATATTTCTACTAAATGTTTTTCATGCTCCTCCTCGGTTTTTGAATAAATCAGGATGTCATCGACAAAAACCAGCATGAACTTGTCCAAATATGGACTTAGAATGTTATTCATTAAACACATGAATGTTTTTTCCGCATATGTGAGTCTGAATAACACAACTAAAAATTCATAGTGTCCATATGTAATATTCATAATGGGAAATATCAGTGGTAATAGAATAAAAAAAATGAACATGCAACTAGAGTTAACACAACCAAAAATATCAAGTACACCAAAAAATATGAACCAAAATACCGAGCCATTTTATTATATTGATGGAATGGAGTAAAATCGATAGAAATAGATGAACCTGGGATTGTTACAACAAGAAAATCCAAACCCGAGTGGAATCTAGGTTCCCTAAGAATTGACTAGGATCCAATCCCTCATCTGTGCTAGCCCATAATTCTATTGTTGCTACTGCTAGGCGAGAAATATAATCTTTTCCATCCAAAATGATTTGAAATTTTTGAAACTTTAACATGGGAAACTACTGAAGAGAGCTCACAAATCTCCCAACAGTCCTGCCCCAAAATATTTACAAATTCCTCTCTAAATTCTCCCAATTTTCTCCAATCCCTTTTCCACCACAAATTATCCTTATTTTGGCCCCTATGCAGGCCTTTCCAGTGCCTTTGTGCATCCCCAAAATGGAAAATTACGCCCTTAAAATTTTTCCCCTAATATGGCTTTTAAACTCCCTTAATATTCTAGAGAAATTCCAGGGGAGAATCTCCTCAAATTCCTAGAACTGGACTCTACCCCGTAGCTGTCTCTCACGAGGAGTACCAATTCTGCTTCTGCGCCTCACCAACTCACAAATGGGACAAATTCCCTACATTTTCCTCCATAAAAACCTTACAATGATATATATGAACTTCCCTAGAGTGGCACTCGAAGTCCAGTGAAGAAGGAGGTGATATTATTGTTGGGGAACCTCTGTTCTAAGGAGCACGATTTGACTTGGCCGAGCAACACAAGCGAACTCTCATTTAGATTTAAAATTGGAAATAAAGTGTAACAACCTTTTCCCACATTTACCTAAGCTACCCAGTCCACTAGGATAAACATGTGATGAGAGGATACTATAATTTGATTCAACCTCCAAGGTCACCTTAAGGAAGTGGAACCGACACCACACAACTACACAGACCTTTTGCACCTGCTACAGGACACCCAAGAGCCATCCAGACCTTCCAAGTGGCTAGCCCCTCAGGAAAAATGACCTTTTAGTGCATCAATCCCCCATTCATTCCCTTGATATGGTAAATAGTGACTGGAAACCTCCGACTGCTCGCACAACATGGGCATGTGTGCGACTAGGGACTTTTCCAGGTAGTTCTGAGCTTGTGAACCCGATTTTTGTGCCACTTTTTCAAGCATAAGGCTCATTTCACTGCCAAGAACTCCATGACACTTCCATAACTGAAAGATAACAATGTAATAATGATATAAATGTAATCACTTGAATAAGGAATTTACTATACCCCTATTATCCATAACAGGCATTTTGTCAAACAAGTCACAAATATGCATTCTACAGGTTTAAAAATAGATCTCAATATAGGGGTCTCATACTTATCTGAAATTATATAAGAAAAATTGTTCCCTTATAACATTAGCTACATTATCATCTATTAGGTCATATATTCATTGTTTATTCAATTGCAAGTCAAAACATGATGAGATCCATACATCACCACTATCAAAATACATGCTCATAACCAACATAATAACAATATAAATACAAAGGATACAACATCCATAAATGTAACATAGAATCCAATACATTTGCACATAAAATACCAAGGAAAGTAACTCTTATTCATGAAAGAAAAATCCAACCCGGTATGGGACTATGGTGTTCCACTCGACCATAGATTGTCTAAGCCAAATCTATCTTCAACCAATCAGCCCCATGCCATATTCTAAGCATGAATGTGGGACTCAAACCAAGAGAAACAACAAGGGATTATCAACGTTAAACCACCTCACCCTCATTAATAGAAACTAGCTTTACTACAATCCTTACCAGATCAATAGGAAAAAACAATAAACATGTAATATCAGGCTTTACCATGATCTCCACTAGATCACTAAGCCAAAACAAACATGGATGCCATTGGATTTCTCCACCTACACCATGAGGAATTTTCCTGCCTCTTGGTCTTTAGGATTTACCGCAATCCACACTAGATCACTGGGCCCTAACCAAGAATCCACCGTCTATTATTTACTGTATATCCCATCTCGAGATTCCTACACCTGATGGAGAGCACCCAATACCTCTAGGATTTACTGTATATCCCATTATTCACCGGTTGAGGATTCCTATGCCCACCGAGGCAACAAAAAATCAGGGGTTACTATGCCATTTTTTTTTCTTTCAGAGACCACCTCACTCAGTTTTAAATCCATATGGGAATCCACCTCTACCAAAAACATGAGAACACATCACACCATGGCTTTTTGGAAATGGAAAGGCTAAGCTGAAAACATTGTCACACTTGGAAAAACCCATGCCAATGGTAGCAAGATAACCAAGAACACACATGAAACACCATACATGACAAAACTAGTGAGGAAACCACACATGCAAATCAATACCTACAAAGAATTATGTTTTAGCTGCTTGATCATACTTTTCCTTTCTTAATCTTTGCTTCCTCTTTGCCTTCTTTGCATTTCTGATCCAATGCTGAAATTATCCAATAAAACTCTAAGTGTCCAAGAGTGTCAGAGAGAGAGAATCGAGAGAGAGCTCCAAAACTAAACTGACAAAAGGTACCAACTGATCCTCAAAAGCCTTTTTTATCAATTAGGACTCGATTTTCTTCATTTTCCATTATTTTCCTTTCATTTTCCTCCTCACATGAAACCTGCGACCTTTCACCTTCGTTTTCTCCTAATTTCCATTATTTTCATAAATAAAATGCTAATTAATCCCATTTTGTCTTTCCAAAGCCTTTGTCATTTCCTTTTCCAATTTTCTTAGCCATAATAAACCAAAATGAACACCCACTAGGATTTTTTTCCCAACATTTAGATTGTAATAAGTGTCCCAATAACCGTGGTTATTATTTTTCCTTGATTAAATTTTATTACATGTAATTTACACCAGGGACGTTACAGAACCCTCCCACTTGGGGGAAACCATCCTCCTTGTTCAACCACGCCTATACCTCAACAAATCCCCTGAAAAGAAAACATACTACCCATGGAGCTTTATAACTTAGTTCGATGTAGTATCTAAAATGATCACTCGACTAAGAAGCAAACCAACATGAAAACATGACAACTATAATGGCATGACACCCATACCGCTTATTGGAGCTTTAAAGCATAGCTCATGGTGATATTTGCATCCATATAAATATGTAAATATACCAAAACATCACACCAAAACATATTCCAAAACATTCGCTCAACCAACGTATAAGGATACATAACCCACATATGATCCACCATCTCCCATGTAGCCTCATTTGGCCCAAAGTTCTTCCACTGCACTTTAACCTACTTGATTTCTCTATTCTAGAGCATGAGCATATTTTTCTTCAATATACGTTGTGGTTTCGACTGGAATTCTCCTTCTGGCTTCACCTACAATACAGACCATTCAATCACATGATAACCATATTTAACATAATGTTTAAGCAATGACACATGGAAAACATCATGGAATTTCATTGTTGGAGGCAGTTCAAGTCAATCGGATATTGGCCCAATCCTCTCAATAATATTGAAAGGTCCATAAAACTGAGGTGTCATCTTAGCACATGATCCAATCCGCAAGGATATCTTCTTGCGCTTGATGCACAATTACACTTGCTCCCCAACCTGAAACTCCTTAAACAACTTATTCTGATCTGCGTAGATTTTATGTCTATCCTATGTCACCTTTAGATTCTTCTTAATTACCTGCATTTCATGTTTCATTTCCGCCAAAATTTTTGGTCCAATCAAAACCCTGTTAACTGGATCACTCGAACTGATGGGAGTATTTCATCCTCACCCATACAATGCCTCAAATAGACTCATCCTCAAATATTCTTGATACCCATTGTTGTAAGTAGACTCTACCAGTGGAAGATACGCTTCCCACATTTGTTGTTGATGCATCACATATATCCTTAACATATCCTCCAATATCACGTTGACCCTCTTTGTCTGTCCATATGTCCATGGATGATAACTTGTGTTGAAGGACAACTCTATACCTAAACCCACAAACAAATCCTTCCAAATCATGGAATTGAACTATGCATCCATTTCTGACATGATCTTCTTTGGAACACCATTCAATCTGACCACATCTCTAATGAACACATGTGCCAGATCACTATTTGAATACATAATCTTCACTGGAATGAAGTGTGCTACCTTAGTCAGCCTGTCCACCACAACCATGATGAATCATGTTGTCTAGATGTCCTTGGAAAACCTGTAATGAAATCCATGGAAATGACCTCCCATTTCCTCTATGGAATCACAATCGGATGTAGCAATCCACCTGGATTCCTACACTTTGCCTTTATCTGTTCAAATTCTAAACATATAGCCACAAAATTTTCCACGTCCTTCTTAAAATTCGACCAATAATAGAATTTATTTATTGCCATTAATGTCTCCTGATAGTCTGGGTGACCTGAATATGGTATCGCATGAAACTCCCTCAATATCACCTTCTTTAGCTCACTACTATCTCACACATATATCCTGTCTCTAAACCTGATCAAGCCATATTCTGTGAGACGATAGTCCACATCCTACGCACCTATACCTACACCTATACATGTACCTGTACCACTACCTATACCTGTACCACTGCCTATACCTATACCTGTACCTGTACTCTATTGTAAAATGTGTCTAAGGTCCATGTACTTGACATCTGGTTGACTTTCGTGCAAGATCCTATCTTGTAGATCTGTCCCATGTGAACTCATAATTCTTATATGATTCACCTGTATCCACCTTCTAAGGGAATCTACAACCATGTTCTCCTTTCCCTTGATGAACCTAATTTCAAAATAAAACTCATTGATTATGGCCAACCATCTAGCTTTTTTGGAATTCATATTTGACTGGTCAAATAGATACCTCAGACCATTGTGATCACTCATCAGTACAAACCTCCTTCCAAGAAGATGGTGCATCCACATATTCAAAGCATGTATGATCATTGCGAGCTCAATATCATGTGTCGAATAATTCTGCTAGTGCTCGCCTAGTTTCTATGACTCATAACATACCACCTATCCTTCATGCATAATTACTCCACCAAGTCCTATCTGACAAGCATCTGTACATACCACAAACTCTTTGTTTGGATCTGCAATCTTTAACACTGGAGAATTTGTCAACAACATTTTTAACTACTCAAAACTGGCTACACATTCCTTTTTTCATTCAAACTTTTTACCTTTCCTTTGAAATTATGCAATAGGATAAGCAATCTATGAGAAGTTCCTGATGAACCTCCTATAATAATCTCCCAACAGCATGAAGGACCTCACCTCATCCACATTTCTAGGAGTTTCCCACTTCATGATAGACCTTATCTTTTATGGATCTACTACTATGCCTTCCTCAGAAACCACATGCCCCGGGTAATTTACCTCGGTCCGAAATAAACTACACTTGATAAGCTTGGCATACAACTGATCCTCTCCCAACAATATAAATATTTTTGCTAAGTGTTTAAATTTCATTTTTATAATATACAAATACATCATCAATGAACACAATAACAAAATTTTCCAGATAATGACGCAACACACTATTCCTCAAGCACATAAAGGTATTTGGAGCATTAGTTAAATCAAATGAAATTACAACAAACTTGTAATTCCCATACCCGGTTCGGAAATTTGTCTTGTAGATGTATTCTTTAATGCATATTTGATGATATTTGTATGTAAGATAAATATTCTAGAACAATGTTGCTCCCTTTAGTTGATCAAATAAGTCAACAATCCTCAATAATGGATACATGTTCTTGATGGTTACTTTTTTCAATTTCCTGTAATCAATGCATAATATGAGAGTACCATCCTTCTTCTTCACAAACAATACCAGCGCACCTCACGGTCATACACATGGACGAATGTATCCTTTGTAAATAATTTCATTTAACTGTACCTTCAACTCTACTAACTCTGGAGTGCTCATTCTGTACGATCCCTTTGATGCAGGTGATGCCCTTGATACCAACTCAATAGAAGATTCCATTCCTCTATGAGGCCAAAACTCTAAGATATCTATTGGAAACACATCCTAAAACTACTGTAGAACTGGGTACCTGCTCAAAACATCTTCATCCTCAACTTCCTTACCTTTGTCGCTAGAAATATGCACTGGAAATAACACACACCCTTTTCTGCGACTGCACATTTCCTGCATAGTTGTGACCATCCTAACTAATGTTGCTTTATTCCTACCCTATAAGATTATTTTCTCTCCATTGTCCTCCAAGCACTCAATGGCTTTGTCATAAAAATACACCTTAGTCCTGCGAATATATAACCAGTCCATACCCAAAAGCACATTATATGATCCCAACGACAACACATTCAAATGTGTTGATGTAGGAATGTCGTTAAACTCAAGTGAACAAGCTCTTACTCAATGATGTACTCTTTTCTTTGTACCTATATCCAGGTGCACTAACCAATATTATGCATGCACTTATTTATTCAAACCAGCATATCCACCAAGTCAGTTTTAACATAACAATAATTAGATCTAGGTTCAGTCAAAATAGAAACAACTTGATCACAAAGCTTATCGTTCATTTCAATGATAGATTCATTATGGTCTAACTGCTTATTATCCAACACTCCATAGATGCTGGAATTATTTATCCAACATCCCCAACAGTCTGCACCTCCTCTTCACTATAGATTTGAGGCCTACCACCCTGATTCTGCAAACAATCTCTCTTGAGATTCTCCTTACCACATATCCAACAGTCCAACCATCCAGCACCATCACCTCTATGTTGCTATTGTGACCCATGTCCTTGTCTAGCTACATTGAAATTCTTGTATGGTGCAACATGTTGTTTCTCTTCTGCATATTGAGGCATTTCTCTTTTCGGTTGCCATTTAACTTTACCTTTATCTTTATCTTTTCATTTCCATCCTTGTTGAGATTCATTCTTACTCTTTGAATTATCATAACAGTGCCTCATTTTCCCGATAATTTCTTTGAGTGACCAAGGCTCATCATACTTAATCTGACTCTAAATGCTAATGGTAATCCACTGAAAAATCTATGAGCTTTTTCCTTTTAATCTTTAAGATACGATACATACCTCAATAGCTCCAAAAACTTGGTTGTATACTCCTCATTTTTCATCGATCTCATCTTTAGCTCATATAATTCTTTGGCCTTAATTTCATAGTACCTCTATGACAAGTAATTCTTCCTAAAAATCCTCATGAACTCATGCCAACTCAAGTCCTTTGTCCTAATGTCTTTGACCTATCACCCAATTTACATCTTCCCACCAGATATTTGTTTTTACCTCTTAGGATGATTATATCTACTCTCGCCTTCATATTATCCATGTAATTATGAAATCAAAGAACTTCTACATCCCAAGAATCCAAGCCTTTACATCTTCTGAATTATTCAATTCTCCATCAAAAGTAGGTGTCTTTTATTTTTTAAACTCATCTAGAAAGTATCCCCTATCACTCCTCCTGTAAGGATGATAATGATGGAGATCATAATGCCTATTAGAACCAGAACTAGAGCAGTACATGTGTCCATCACCTCTCCTATCTGGAGTATCTAATAGTCTGCCATCTCGAATTTTTTCATCTCTCTCTGATATGTTCCCACCATGAGATATACTACCATATGATCCATTTGTTATGTCCTCCTACCCATGACTAATCTGAAGTGGCCCCTGTCACTACAATTTTGAAGAAATATGAAGGACTACTTCATTAACCTCTGCTTTTTTCTCTTGTGCCCATATGTTTCTATCATTTTCCACCTTATAACTCCTTACTTCTTCCTTCAAGCTTCTCAATGTGTCTTCCAAGTCAAAATTGTTCCAACACCACACTGCAACTAGGGACTTTTTAAGGTAGTTATGAGCCTGCGACCCTAATTTTTGTGCCACTTCTGGGCCTTTCCGGGGACTCGGGTCACTACCCAGAACTGCATGACACTTCTATAAATGAAATAAAACAACTAAATAATGATATAAATGCAATCACTTTGTGGTAGTGTTTTTGTCACACTAGTCTACCAAATAACACTTCTTTAGTAGTAGGTTGTTTCCTGAAAATATGACAAAGAATATTATGGTGATTTTAATGGATAGACTAGAAACATAATGTTATATAAAAAAATAAGATAAAAATGAAACAAAAAAAACAACAAGCTCAAATAGAGCAACCAAACCAATAAAACAATGGAGAAAACTCCCTTTATTGGTTGTTGGTAGTTTAAGAATACAATGCTAACACATTTGCAATGAGTCCTTTGGGATATGTAGCTCAAATACCTTTAGCAAGGGGGTCCCTTCCCTTGGTTTCCTTGTAATATTCTCCTCCCTCTCTCAAAATAATGTGAAGACAATCCAATGGTGGTGTCCTCTTCCTCACTAGGATGTTGGATTGCGTAGAAGCAATATAGAAAACATGCTAGTGCCTTCATTACTCTTTCTTCAACAATTGAAAGTTGGTATTTCCACAGTAGAAATTTGGCTAGCATAACAATGTCTCATACTTTTCTCTTCCCATGGATTATTTATATAGAAATTTTTGAACTCCTCTTCCCTCTCTTGGCTTAAGAGTGATAGTGACTTAAGAGTAGGACAAGAGATTCCTTTGAGGGTTGCATATCTTTAGGGCGACCTCAAGTCCACTATCCTTGACTATCATTGATAGGTAATCAAGTCCCCAAGTGTGGCAAGTGGTCCCAGATAGTGACTTTTCATCATCCCCAGGACTGCTCGACTATTGAAGGAATATGTGCGCAACCGTGCAAAACTACTTTGTTATTGGTGTGCGACCCTCAAATTTCTTACTGAACCTTAGGAACTTTTAAATTTTTGTCCTTCATAACTAATTTTTGCTGGAAAATATTTAATTGTACCTATTTCTTGACATTTTCTAATGTCTTTTGCTTGTACAATTTTCTGGTATTAACAATTTCCCCCGATGTATGAGGTCTAGAAGGAAACATATAAACAAAATACATCACATCTTTTGTTTTGTCTTAGAGTCTATGTAACCACTTTTTTGAGAGAGAGGGAGAGAGAGAGTAACTTGCTGCAGAGATAAGTATGGGAACCCCATAACTGAATTAAAAGAGTATACCATGTTCTGTAGGAAACCTATAAGTGATAAAATAAGAAATGTTTCTATGAGGTGGGCATTTCCCATGCTCGTTATGATGACTAATTAATATAATTTGAAAATTATTGGTTTTATCAAGTCACATTGTGGTAGGTGACCTGCTACTGGTTGATGATGACAATTGTTGATGCCCTTAAGGGCATTGTTTTTCAACAAATAGGCTAAATGTGGCACCCACATGCATTTTATAGGTATAACACTTTTGGGTGGGGTGCTCGATGTATGCATGGGTCTTTCACTTCTGGGAAATTTCCTGTGCATACTGGTTTAAGCATTGATGAAAGAAATGCTTACTGATACATGGATCTTTGACTAATTGACAGAGTGAAGTGGTTATGAAGTACAATACCACCCTGACATGAAAAATGGTGTTGATGATGAATGTCAAGGGGATCGACGACATCAATGGGTGATGTTAATTCCCATTGTGCAATCCGAGGATGTTCCCAAAGTGGTGGGGAACCATCCAAGGTACTACCTCTATCTTGGAAAATGTTTGTTGGAGTCGACATGAAGGAAGCATCAACTGTCTGAAAGAAGTGTTGACACAAGGGATCATGGTTTCTGGTGAAGCAAGGTGTTACATAGTCAGTTAACAAGATATGATGACAAAAAATGGCTAATAATAATGGTGATGGAAAACTAGCTCGATGTCAGAGTTTTTACTGCAATTTAGAGTAGTCAAAACAATTTATGATAAGGGTAGCCCTGGAGTTGGTAGGACATCCAGGGTATGTGTACATATGATATGACTGATGTGACTGGGTGTGGTAAATACTATGCAACTCCAACAAAGGGTGACTAGGGACTACCGCTAAGTATGAAATGTAAACATATGGGTGGAAGTCTATCTCCTAAAAAAAATATTTGTAAACTTTCCAAAAGAATGTGAAAGTGGTTTGGATGTACAAACACCGAGGCGAGTTCCCCATTAACATGTGTGATCCTGCATGATGATGTGAGGAGAGTGTTTGTTGAGGGTGGGAGCCCATTGGTTGGTCTCGGTGCAGGGGTGATGAGGCAGATAAAATGACAGAGATGGGATATATTTATGAGGGTGTGATAGGCCAATGTGAAATGCGGTAATGTGTTTTTGTTGATACGCTGTAAAAATGGTGGCATGGGAGTAGGGTTTTGATATACGATGAGTGAAACATAATGATGTCGATAATCGATTCATAGAAAAGAGATGGTTCCCAGTCTGAATTAGTTGAACATGGCTCCTGATAGTGAGTGATGGTCTATGAATATGATGGAAACCATGGGAGTTGAGGCTTTATCGACCTGCGAGGGTTTTTATCATGTGCAAGGTGAGGTGATGATAAACATGGTCGAGTGAATGAAGCCTATGGTTTATTTTTTGAGAAATTATATCAGGATATGGAAAGCTTTATAGGGAAGCCTATCATGATGAGAATGGGATGATACCTGCTCTTTTACCTTTACTCCCTTGAAATTTGATTGAAAATAAGGCGACTCAGATGCACGTCCAATACATGTGGCCAATACTCCCAATAAGCGTATCTTTTTACATATAAATGTTTCGGAATAACGTGAATTAAAAAAAAATGATAGGTCATACCTGAGATGCAGTATGGAGGTGAGCAATGGGCCCGAAAATGAGATTTTTTTTTATTTTTGAAAACTAGAACAAGGAGGTCTAGATTGAAGATGATGTAGTTTTGAGCATTGTGTCTCTCACATTTTTAATATTGGATTCCATGAGCTCTAGTTATGGGCTCCCAAAAATGAGAAAAAGGGTGATATATAGGCTAAAATGGCCCAATTTCAGTTCATTTATGTCTTTTGAACTTGAGAGGTCAAAGGCTATGATCAGAGAATTTCTTGCCATTTTGGTCAGCAAGAGCACGAGAGATACACACCGAGAGTCTCAACTAGGAGCCAGATATTCACTCTTTTCAATTTTTCCATTTTTATGGTAAATGGGTTGTACAAGGGTGCATTGTATGGCCCTTCTAATTTTTCTTTAGGGGGACTGCGCGAACGACTCGAGGAGAGTCCCGCAATCGGCGCCTGAAGCTTTGGTCTTCACGCGTCAACTTCACACAAATAACGCTTTTAGACACTTCAACCTCTGTGTTTCTGTGAGACACACATGCAAGGGCAATGCCCCTATTCAAAAAATAAGCATGTCAACCAGTCATGGTGGTCGACGCATTTCTGAGATACACAGGCGGGTAGAATGCATGAAAAAAATATCTCATAGATATGTTGTACATGCATATTTGTATCTAAATAGTGTGTGGTCCTACTAATAGTTTTAACTTATGTTTTTTGAGCTTCTTTGGGACCAAAAAATGATAATTTTTTGGTGTTTTTTTTGTGGCAGGATGTTGTGGAGGGAGAGGGTTTGTCCTATTCTCCGTACCCATGTGGCTCAGGATCCACATGCCCACCAGACTTTGGCGAGATGGGGTTTACTAATGTTTCTTGAGAACCCTATTCTCAGGTCACATGATATATTTTTACGATTCGTGGTTTGTTGTTGGGAACAATAACGGCGGATCATGGTTGCATGTCAAGTTGAGCTTCTGGCAATATTTTTTTGACTCAAGCGTTGACGCAGATGTGGGAGTAACATATCAATAAACCATTCCTTGTATTGAGTAGCATGGATAGTGAATCGATCGTCTCTGATATTGTGCTTCAACCTCTCATCTTCATCCCATATGGATCCATTTGGTTATTAACGAATTTCCTTTAACTCAGTGACACATTGAGAAAATGATTTCAGCCTCTTAAATTGGTCTTTTAGCACAACCTTCAAATCATCAATAGTGGCATTAGGATTCACCAATACATACCTTATATACCAATCCAACGCATGATCTTGGAAAACAGTGGCTAACTGTGATTTCTTAACATCATCATTGTTCACCTGTTGTGCTCTCCATAGAACATCAGTGACAAACCAAAATAGTTTTTTATCTTTATTCTGAATACCACGAAAAGTAAGCAACTTCATGGACGCAGCCATATCCATGCCTGGTGGTGACAGTGGAGGTGGAGGTGGAGTGGATAACTTATGAGATGAGTTTGGAAGTGTAGTGGATGGGATCTAAATTATGTCCAATGACCCAAGGTTATTCTAATCTTGTGAAACTTATTCTTTAGAGTGTGTATAGTCACCAAAGTTACTATTCTATGATTCTTTGTCACTATCATATCTACGCTTGAGAGGACTATAAATAAACCCTTCTTCTGGATCTAGTCGATAATTCCTTCCACTACGCATAGTCGAGCCTCTTCAGGACATTCACTCAATATTATTACACAGAGTACCATGTTCACATAATAGAATTTTAATCCACAACTTCAAAGAGCATAGGAACTTACCTCTGGGACCCTTGAAAAATCTTCTTTCAGCTTCAAAGTAAGATATAAACTGATCAATAACAAACTTAGTTACAAATATTCCCAAAACGCAATCGATCGAATGATATACATCGCTTTTAATCTTATTGCTTGTCTTTTATAATTGTTTTACTAATTCTGAAGTCCACTGAGTGACTGTGTCGTCCTTTTTCATAGGTCTGAAATTCAGTCAATCAAGACAACCACTCATTCAACTCAGTCACAAAGGAAGAAAAGAAGATCTCATGGAATTTTGTATAAATATACTTTTGTCCCAATATTCAGCAGATAATTTATAACTTATATTCTCTTGGATCGCAAATTCAAGGATATTTTTATCAAGCCAATCTTGTAATTTGTTCTGCTTAGGATGCCAAAACATAAATTATCCCTCAAAATGATCTTGGTCCCGACAACAGAACCATTTGTTGGCTTGAGGGGTCCTGACCCATGTTTGTAGTTATTGCGTAACCAACAAACCCTCCAAATACTGGTCCTTTCGGCAGTATCTACTTGTGCAAAACAAAGTCACACCCAAAGTAGTATGGGGGGGTGTTGGAACTAGGTTTCTACACAGTCGGGAATAATTTAATGTAGTTTCCCTAAATAGACTTATAAAAGATAATATGTTTATTCACGCATCAATAGATCAAGAAAACAAACCCTTTGTAGATTATTAGCTAATACTTCATGATATTTGTGCATGGTAATCAGATGTACTCAATCATATCTATTCATCAACTAATATACACACACAATGTACTTCATTCATTCACGTGGATTCAATTAACCATAAATAGAAGTAAATATGCAATAAAAAAACAGATTCTGATATTAATTCAATTAATAGATAAACAACATAACAAATTGCATAACAGTCCAGGTTTTCCAAAATAGTCTTCTTTATTAAGAGATCTAGAAATTTCAATACATTCAGTCCTTTAATACAATCTATCCTTTCGCACACATAGCTAGTGGAGTCTGCACATAGCCAGGAATTAGGTCTCCACACATAGAGAAAGTAGGAGTCTTTCTACTGAAAAACCCAGACTTAGATCGAAATCTTACAAAACATTTAGATGTGATCATTCATTGTCTCTACTTGACTCGATCTATCCATATTTATACTATCTTAGATGCACAGATACCATGGTTTGAGACTCGTGGTTTTCCCTTTAAACCCATTACACTGATTAAGGGACTTTGACCCACCAAAAAGACCCTTTGATTGTTTTGCGCAGTGCACACAACAAAACATAAACAAAAATTAACCAAATTTGCACCCCAGGGGACCCCACTCCAACATACTCCTATCAGTTGGAATGATCCAGTGAAAGGGTATTGATTGGATCATATATGTTGGATGAGATGGAGCAGGAGATGGAGGTTATCAAGAGGAATTTAACGGTATCATAGGAGAAGAAAAATAATTATACATATCAACATAGAGTATTGTTACAGGTCAAAATACCTCCTCATCAGCTCAGAAGGGAAGACAAATATGGAAGAAGTACAAAGACCTAAATTAAACCTATTTCTGCCAGGGTAACGCATATATAGAACAGAATAAGAGCGTTATAACGCAGGCAAGAAATATATTAGTCGCGTTAGTGGCTAGGGCAACGCTCTGTTTACACTTTATGGTCGCGTTACCCATGTTTTAAGTTTGAATTGGGAAAAGAGCGCGGAGAAAGATTTGAATCTCCGACTTTCCCTCACGAAGGAGTCAGTGCACAAAGGAAACTGCAGAAGCACCAGTTCATTATTGGTCATTGCCATAGAAGACTGAACTCCAAGAGAGGAAAAAGCATGGAGATCAAGGAAACATCTAAGCCTTTTCCATTCCAAACTAGTGGAAAGAGAAGGGCAACAATGGCTTTCTCCCTCTCCTATAAGAAGGAGCTGAAGGCTATTAATTCAAGGTCGAAGGATTGCTCAAAGGTTCTTGCATACTTGTGGAATAGAGAATAGTGTGACATTGTGAAGGCCAAGAGTCAAAGAGGCTCCTAGAGAGCTTGTTGGCTTGGACTTCTTCACTTGATAGAGAAGAGAGATTGGGAGACTGAGGAGGGCTTGGTACAACCGATGGTTGTAATCCTCCTTCTTTCAAAATCAATAGAACTATGTTCGTTTTGTCCATTCGATGCTTAATGCTATATTGTTATTTCAATATTTGTTTAGTATGATATGAATGGCTCAGATGTGTATAATCTAGATGTTTATTGTTGATTTAATTGATAGAATACTTGTTATATCAGAAGTTACGCGGGTGCTTTGATTGATTGCAGGATTCAGATTTGGAGCCGGTGAAGAAGGACTCTTGCTTTGCTGCGTAGCGCTCTCCAAAGGATTCTAAAGTTTTCAAAGAGGTAATTCTATATTGTATTCCTTCAAGTTATTTCAAGCTAATATGAACATGCTCATACCATCTTTGTGAACATCATAGCTAATCTGACTGTCTGCCTCGGGCACCGGAAAGCCCTGAGAGGGATATACGAAAACTAACCACCCAAGCAGTTTACCCTATAACAGAATTGGCGACTCCGCTGGGGAGTGTCCCCATAGTTTCCGGACTATTTTTCCCTTTATTTCTTCTCTCCTCTGTTCAGTATCCTTCCGACCATTTTTAGATGCCCAGTAGACATACCAAACGCTTGCAGAGTTCAATCCTGTGCCTGTCTGGCCAACTGAAGAGCTTTTCCCTGGTTAACGCGACCTATGCAGTATATCCAGTGCGTTATAACGCAGTCTAGGCTTAAATATAGTGCGTTATAACGCTGTATTTTCTCACAGACAGAGCATTACCCAGCCAAAAACCCCGTTGTTCACTTCTGTGACTGTGTTTTAGCTGTGGAGTTTTTTGGCCACCAATACCTTTCACAGACCGAATCCCTGTGCTTGTCTGCTAAACTGGCATTGATTATTTATTTCTCTTATTTAGTTAGTGTGCAAAGCATTTACTTTTTTAAAGAGAATTTTTTTTATTTTATATTTTTCTGCATTTAAGCTGAGTTTATTCTGAAAGTTTGGTTCACAGACTATTAAAAGAGGTAGATAGAAGTCTGAATCTTAAAAGTTGAGCTGTGTTATTTACATGTTGGTGCATGGATGATTGAAAAAAGAAACCTCTCCTTGTAGAAACATTGTTCATTGAAGTTAATATTTAGAGCATGTTTTGCATGGTTTATTGAGTCAAGAGTCTCACTATACTTCATATGTCCATTTCCACTCCGCCAGAATAATAACAAAGTACACTAAAAACAAAGCGATAATAAAATCAATCTAATAACTCTTTTTGAGCTCACACAAACAGTAGTTCAGGCTAGGATCTTGGGTTAGAAAAGTGAGAAAACTACCCAAGATCTCAAAACTTGAAAACTAGAGTCATTAACGAGTGAAATCCTACTGCACTCACATTATTGGGACCGTTCCTTTACCGGAGCTCAGCGCGAGACAACACTTGGGTGCACTAGAAGGTAGCCCGCCTTCGACTGCATCCTGTGGGTGTGTTATATATTGGGGTTCCCTTCGGGGATGTCGAAACTAGATCGGGGATCTAGGTATTCTGTCCATATAGCACACTGTCCTTGACCGTGGACCCCCCTGATAGTGTCTGTGATTTGAGGTATCCTTAGTGGCTATAATTTTAGGGACTTACACAAGGTGACTGGGACGGGTTGTCCTGGTACCTGAAACAGACGGACCTACTCTGTCTTCAATCTTTAGGAGGGTACTCGTCTTCACGAGAGTGCTTACACCTATCGTCTGGGGTTCGGGTGAAGCTCTAGAGTAACCGTAACTGTACTTTCGACCAACCCTCTCTGTATGCTATTGTGAGACTGGATTTCATCACCAGTGAATGGTAGTACTCAGACAGGGCACCCTATACTGGCTGCTTGTTGATTGATTTTAGAGAGTCTTTTTTCTTTTTAGTAAGTGTGTGGTTACTTTCACTTGAGACTTCATAATATATCACATTTTAAATAAAATTTGTTAAAATTAAACCAGTCACCGTGGCGTCCCCTGACCCACGCCGTCATTCTAGACGACAGCAAGGTCTACCTCCTCTCACCTTAGAGGAAAGATTGAACCTTGGTGAACCCGGGCCTTCTACGGAAGAGCAGTCTCCTTTGACTAATCTGGATTACCACATAGACCCTTATCAGCCGGAACTCCCGGAGGACCCTTTCACTGAAGGCGTTGTACCTAATTACAATCCTCCGCTCACTGATCCATTAGGACCTGTGATAATCCAGATTCCACCGCGCCAAGATATGTCTGCGGCAACACCAACATCTATTTCTCCACTGGTATCCACAAGGTCGATACCAATGGCAACCATTCCTGGTTCGCCATCATCCTCCCCGCCGGTGGTCAGTTCTATGTCGTTACTGGGTAACCCCAGTAGTCAACATATGCCTACCCCCAACCCTATGGTCAACACAACTGTCAGTAGTTTACCGAACCCTTCGGCATCTACTCCTACCGTGACCACGTTGGGGACCACGGTAGCTCCTCCCACGAGCACAACTACTTCGGTGCCCTTTAACAACCCTTTCGGTTGGAACCCTCTGTTGAGTTCAAACCCCCTGGCCACTATACCAGGGGGCAGTGTTATCAGTACACAGGTAGCAGGGAATATTTCTCTTCCTATGCAATCCTTAGGAAAAATGGGACAACCCATTGTAAATACTATCCCCTTAAGTGGTTCAAACATAGGCATAGGATCTATACCGTTGCCAAATTATGCAAATACTAGTATGCCTCCGGGAAACTCTATTGCATCCATTTGGACTAACCAACCCCAACCTCCATCTGGAGTGGGAGGGCACTTTTACGCTGGGGGCAACCAACCATTTGCCCCTCAATACACTATGCCCTATGGACAGCAACCGTATGTTCCTACTCCTCCACCTATGGGAGTTTTTTATCAAAGTCCCACTTACCCTTCTGGTAACACGTGGATGGGGGGACCCTATGGTCCAAATAGTCAGCCCATACTGCCTTGGTTAGACTCGGGGGAAAATCCACAATTTCCTTTCTTGGCAGCTTTGGACATACCCGACATCCATAAGCTAACAAACGACCCCATCAATCACAACTCACTTTGGCCTCCTATACCGCATAAGATTCCTTCAGATATCCTGAAGTTCGACGGGAAGCATGGAGATGACCCGGCTGCACACATCACTACCTTCCATTTGTGGTCCATATCCAATTCCATGGTAGATGATAGTGTCCGCCTTCGACTGTTTTCCCGCACCCTTACAGGCAATGCCGCCAAGTGGTACATTAAATTACCACGCGCCACCATCAATACGTTTGGCGCTCTAGCGACGGAGTTCTTAAAGAACTTTCAACTACCAATTAGAGTGGAAACCGACATAGAATTGTTAACATCACTGCGCCAAGACACCGCCACCCACATCTCCGACCATATTCATGAATGGAGACGTAGGAGGAGGCTTGTCAAAGCACCAATACTGGACCATCTCTTGGCAAATTGGTTTTGCAAGTCTCTTTTACCCCATATCTCTAAAGACATTGGCCTTTCTGGTGTGGTGATAGAAGATCAATGTATTCGTCGTGCCCAACACCTGGATTTGATCTATTCACAATTCGGCACGCTTTACGATCTACTCCCCCATGCCCCTGGTAACCCGAACCCTCCGGCTACTCAGAAAACCGGAGCTCATGCCGATGGTCTCGTTGGCGCAATCTCTGGTGTAGCCACCAATCAGTCTCGGGGGAAAACCTCCCAGCCATCCTTGGCTGCCACCGCCCCCCATCAAACGACTCCTCTCCCTTCCGCTGAGGTAAATTCGGTGCAAACCTCACAAAAACCCAACGGGAAAAATAGGAAGAATAAGAAGAAAACATTTTCTTCGGAAGAGCAGTCGAATAATCAGAATAACTCTAATCAGAAAAATGCTGCTAATGAAAAAGGAAAGGATAAACCCATGAGATTTCCTTGTAAAATCTGTGCGGAGGACCACTTGACATACAAATGTCCTCGGTTGCAGGAATGCACTGATTTTATTGCTAACAAAGATTCTGGGAGAACACCTGTCGTTCTTCACAATCCTTTCCCCAATCAACAGCAGCAACATCAACATATGGTTGACAACCCGCCACAACCCCATCAACGGGGCAATGGTGGTTCGCATCCTTCCGGCGAAGGACCATCTGCCATTTATGGCATCGAGAGTATTGACCTTCAAACTCGCACCAAGCTTTATGGAGCCCCTACCATAGATGCTCAAGAACCTGGAACTAGTTCCAATCCACTGCCGCCTAACGATTTGCATATCGAAAGGCCTACTGCTGAACCTGTAATTCGTCCCCCCAAAGGGACACTTCGACGCACGACTCATAATACCTCTGCACGTGCAGCCCAAAACTACAATATTGTAGAAGATTTGGTGCAGGCACCGTCAGCCATGTCTGCACTTGAAGTATTACAAATCTGTCCAGCACAACGGAAAGCCTTGCTTTCGGCCATTGGCGGAATAGACCCCCAAGATTCCACGCTAGCAATATTTGATATGGAAAAGGCTAAACCTTGCCTCTCACATCAACTCGCATTCCAGGTGCAAGTGGTGTCGAAAGGGAGACCCATCCATCGCACTGTCATAGACGAAGGTGCTTCGACCTGCGTTATGTCACAAGCTTGCTGGCTGAATTTAGGTTCTCCTACTCTAACCCCACCATCGAATTCCCTGAAAGCTTTCGATGGCCACACGTTCCTACCCAAAGGATACCTTTCTAGCTTTCCCGTCACTTTGGGTGGGAAAACAGTAAACGTGGATGTTGAAGTCGTAGAGCGTCATCTCGACTATAATCTATTGCTCGGTCGCAATTGGTCTTATGCTATGACCGCCATCGTGTCTTCGGTCTTCCGACTCATCCTATTTCCATTGGATGGGAAAATAGTCACGGTCGGTCAGCTATCCTTCTGCACCCCTGATTATTCCACTTTACCAAGTAGCTCTGTACCCTTAATAGGAGGTGTCCCTGACTCTTACGTCAGTATCGGTACCGGTCTTCTGAAGGCATCTTCCCTACTGGGTTGTTTTCCTCTTCCGCCGCCTCAGATCCCAAACACGGTTGCAATGATATCCACCTCTTTGGATGGCTCTATCGACCCATGGATCATTCCGGCACCTTCAGAAATTGATTCCTATGGAGATCAGATGCCGCTTTCGCTGGTTGAGTTGGCTTACCAAGCCATCCAAGTCGCATCTGAACCCTCCACTGATATGGTTTCGACCACAGGTACACCCCTCCCTCCCATAACGATTCTCTCTAAGGATCTCCTCAATGAAGTCTGGCCTACAGACGAAGCTATTCGAGAGATCATGTCATTAGAAGAACGACCTTGGGGAGAGTTCCACCATCGCGCTTCGACGATTGATTCGGAGGCGATAAAAACTGAAATCCCGTCTTTTGACCAACCTGAGATAATTCCCTCCTCTTATACGACGGTCCAAACTATCGATTCAGAAGGGAACATGGGTAATCTTCCTAAGACAATGCTCATTGATATCTCGGTCAAAACGGGTATCGTGGAAAATATTCAGATTGGAGAAGATTTCAATCCCGAGGAAATTGCACGCTTCACATCCATTTTCAAAGAATTCCGCGATGTGTTTGCTTGGTCTCACAAGAAAATTCCCGACATAGATCCTTCTATTGACGAGAAAGAGATCAAGAAATTCTAAGCATTCTTTTTATGGTATTTTTCTTGCTCGTTAATCCGAAAAACCTCGATTCCTCTTCGTCGGGCTCGTTAAACTTACACGACGAAGCTTCGAGCATTCTTTTTATGTTATTTTTCTTGCTCGTTAATCCGAAAAACCTCGAGTCCTCTTCGTCGGGCTCGTTAAACTTACACGACGAAGCTTCAAGCGTTCTTTTTATGGTATTTTTCTTGCTCGTTAATCCGAAAAACCTCGAGTTCTCTTCTTCGGACTCGTTAAACTTACACGAAGTTGGCATCGAGCGTTCTTTTTTGGTCTTTTCTTGCTCGTTAATCCGAAAAACCTAGATTTTTCATCTTCAGACTCGTTAAAACCATGAAGAAGCTCTGAGCATTCTTTTTAGGAATCTTTTTCTCGCTCATAAAACCGAAAAAATCCTGAGTCACCTTTGTCAGACTCGTTAAACTACTGAGACAAAGAACAAGGAGCCATTCTTTTCCTCTTTTTCAATGCTCTTTAAAACAGAAAAAGTAAATCGAGTTTTCTCCGCGTGACTCGTTAAAATTTCACGGAGGTACCGAGTTTTCTTTGTTGGACTCGTTAAAATTTCACAAAGAATATTGAGTTTACTTCGTCTCCTCGTACTCATAACAAAATGAGGCAGACGTCCATTGAACATAGATTTATCACTTTTCCGGATTCAATGGACTAACTAACGGAAAATGAACTGTTTCGGGCTTACTATTACCCCTTTGCTGTGCCCGGTTATCAAGACATGACAAAGGTACCCCAATGGAGCCGTCTTTTACGACATTTTTCAGACTCCCTAAACATGAAAAATTCACCGAGTTTTCTCGTCTGGACTCATTAAACCTAATCAGACAGAACATGGAGTTGTCTTTTATGACATTTTTCAGACTCTCTAAACATGAAAAATTCACCGAGTTTGCTCATCTGGACTCGTTAAACCTAATCAGATGGGGCACAGAGTTGTCTTTCCTGACATTTTTCGGACTCTCTAAACATGAAAAATTCACCGAGTTTACTCGTCTGGACTCGTTAAACTTAATCAGACGGGGAAAAATTTGGACAAGATGGATATTACCTCTGTTACATTTTCAAAAAGGTCGATTTGGCAGCAAAATTCTTGAACATGGCACTTCCCAAAAAACTCTTTCGCAGTTAGCCGAACCCTACCATATATGAGTATTAGCCTTCATTTCCCAGTGTCCCTGCACCGGTAAAATCCTAACACACTCTTTGGTGTTCAACACGCTTCAGCTACCTAGTACCCTGCTAGAGTGCCTTCTATTGTTCAAGCAGATCTCGCTATCTATTGCTCCTGTTATCAACCAAACCGTTCATTATGCCAGAAATTATTTGTCGTCTGACGTTCCCATTTACTCTTCCTTATCTCAAATAATAAACAAAATCAGTTGGTTTCCGTTTCGTGTTGACTGATGTAGGATGCCTCAGTGCCTACCTCTCAACAGATCACTTCCTATCGACTTCAACACCTTATCTAGGAAGTTGATCCAGAAACACATCAGTACCCAGATACTTGCAGACATGAGTGGCAGGTAGTCTTGTGTTTGATCAAGGGTCTTCATCATTGACTCTTGGTCGAATGATTCTACGAGTGTTCGACTTCAACTCCTTTTATTCACACTCGCTAGATTGTACTGGGCATCTTAGGGACCATCATCATTATCGGTGGCCACCTTCGCGTGTGTTAACAGTTTTCATTATTGACTGGTAATCAGACGATTTCTCACATGTTCGACGACAACTCCCTCATTCACATGTTGAGAAATATGCAGTTTAAGTGAATCGGCGGTCAAGACCTTGGGGCAAAAGGCTACACCATTAAATTTGTGTTCCCTTCCCCAAGCTGCGATATTGTTTATGGAGACAGCTTCTTCAGCCTGATCCTGTTATGACAGACACTTCCACATTGTGCCTATTGGTGGATAGATTCTTCATATCTCTATTCTAGAGAAATCATGTTGTTTAAAGCTACTGAGCATGGGTCATGCCCGACTCTTGGCAAATACTATATTTTCTGACATATGTTGTTGTTTCAGGTTTTCCTCAGTCTTTCAATCTCTCTCTCTCTACAAATTATAAAGTATTTCGACCATCGTCTTCGTCTCTGACCTCACACTTTAGGGGGCATCTGTTACAGGTCAAAATACCTCCTCATCAGCTCAGAGGGAAAGACAAATATGGAAGAAGTACAAAGACCTAAATTAAACCTATTTCTGCCAGGGTAACGCATATATAGAACAGAACAAGAGCGTTATAACGCAGGCAAGAAATATATTAGCCACGTTAGTGGCTAGGGCAACGCTCTGTTTACACTTGATGGTCGCGTTACCCGTGTTTTAAGTTTGAATTGGGAAAAGAGCGCGGAGAAATATTTGAATCTCCGACTTTCCCTCACGAAGGAGTCAGTGCACAAAGGAAACTGCAGAAGCACCAGTTCATTATTGGTCATTGCCATAGAAGACTGAACTCCAAGAGAGGCAAAAGCATGGAGATCAAGGAAATATCTAAGCCTTTTCCATTCCAAACTAGTGGAAAAAGAAGGGCAACAATGGCTTTCTCCCTCTCCTATAAGAAGGAGTTGAAGGCTCTTAATTGAAGGTCGAGGGATTGCTCAAAAGTTCTTGCATACTTGTGGAATAGAGAATAGTGTGACATTGTAAAGGCCAAGAGTCAAAGAGGCTCCTAGAGAGCTTGTTGGCTTGGACTTCTTCACTTGATAGAGAAGAGAGATTGGGAGACTGAGGAGGGCTTGGTACAACTGATGGTTGTAATCCTCCTTTCAAAATCAATAGAACTATGTTCGTTTTGTCCATTCGATGCTTAATGTTATATTGTTATTTCAATATTTGTTTAGTATGATATGAATGGCTCAGATGTGTATAATCTAGATGTTTATTTTTGATTTAATTGATAGAATACTTGTTATATCAGAAGTTACGCGGGTGCTTTGACTGATTGCAGGATTCAGATTTGGAGCGGGTGAAGAAGGACTCTTGCTTTGCTGCGTAGCGCTCTCCAAAGGATTCTAAAGTTGTCAAAGAGGTAATTCTCTATTGTATTCCTTCAAGTTATTTCAAGCTAATATGAACATGCTCATACCATCTTTGTGAACAGCATAGCTAATCTGACTGTCTGCCTCAGGCACCGGAAAGCCCTGAGAGGGATATACGAAAACCAACCACCCAAGCAGTTTACCCTATAGCAAGTATTCAAGGAGTTTTATGTTGGGGATCATTTGTACTTTCACATCAATCCCAAGAGGATCTCCTTGAGTATTGGATCATGTGCCAAGTTAGCACCTCGGTATTTGGGACTTTTGAGATCCTTGAGAGGATTGGACCAGTGACCTACCAACTTTCACTACTGCCAATAGTGAAATTCCATGATGTTTTCCATGTTTCATTTCTTAAGGGATATTTCTAGGATGTTTTTCATGTGATTGATTGCTTTTATATTGCAGGTGGAATTAGAGGGAGAATTCTAGCCAGAACCTCAATGCACTTTGCAGTGGAAACAACTCATGCTTCGGAACATAGCAATTGAGAAAGTTAAAGTGTAGTGGAAACACTTTTGGCCCGATGAATCAACATGGGAGATGGTTGATCAGGTGTGGCCTTTGTATCCTTCCCTATTTTCTGGTTGAGAAGATGTGTTTGGTTTATGTGTTTTGGTTATGTTTATATATGCATGTGTGTATTGTATATCGTGTATTGAGATATTTTATAAAGCTCAAATAAGTGGTATGTTGTAAATATTGCATTGAGTTGTCTTATAAAGCTCCAATAAGTAATATGGTGTTCATGTTTTCAGAAGTTGGTATGTTTTAAATGTTGCATCAATCTGTGTTATAAATCTCCATGGGAAATATGTGTTTGTGTGTTATAAGAATTATTTAACATTGATGACAGTGTTCCCCCAAAGGGGAGGGGTCTGTAATAGCCCCTGTTTGATTTTCCATGTGAATAAAATAAGATCAAGGTCATGGGACATGTATTCCAAGTTGAATGGTGGGAAGACATTATAGTGGGCATCACTTTTGATTAATTAATGGCTATGTAAATTAGAAAAGGAATTGGAAAAGGAAAAGAGGGAATAATTGGAATTTTAATTATGAAAATAAAGGAAAATAGGAGAAAAGGAAGGTGAAGAGACACATATTCACGTGCAAGGGAAATTAGATGAAAAATTAAGAAAAAGGATATCTCAGAACTGTTGGCACATAAATAGAATTTTTAGGACATAACCACATGGAAGTAGGCCTATGCATCCATTTGGGACCTCATAACTATATTTATGTTGTGTTTTATGTGTGGTTAGGGATTCTCCCTTATGAAAATAACTCTATCTCATATTTTGATCACCCAGGGTGGTTTGCAGGCTCTTGAGTGGTCTGTAGTCGCGAGGGATGTCTGTAAGGTGTTAGAGTGTCTTCCCCACTTACATAACTGTAACTTAGAGGTCAGGCCATATCATAATGACACTCGTATCATGTTTACCATGAAAATATTGTGAATTTGGATAAATGTGGGAGGAGGGTTACACTCACCTTGTATGATTCTAGATACACATTTCCTCCATTTGTTTCCTTCCTCGAGTGTGCTTCCAACACCAACACTTTCCCCAACGTTATCCTTTATTCCAAAAGTTTACTTTTCATTCCCTATATGCCTAGCCTATCATACAACACCATAATGTTTCACTATGCTTCACTCCTATATGCAATTTTTCTCTTCGCACGTCGTGTGTTGTCTCTTAAATCATGTGAATGAATCCTCTATCTCCCCTTCCTTTTTCTTATTGATTATTTTTCTCTCCTTGTCGACCCCTCATGGATATTGAGTGTTGACTACACAACGTAACCCATGTGAAAATGATAAAGGGGTTATGGGCTCTTTCTCCTTTCAAGAAACCCATACTCCACATTTCTTCCTACCATGTAAGCCATTAAAAACTAGTCAGGAAGGTAGTGGCCATTTAATGAACAAACTTGACTTAAAAAATTTCTCTAGCAACTCCTCCTCAAAGCTCTAAATTTTTTTCCACTCCTCGCAGCCATTAATTATGTTTACATTTCCACAAAATTTACATGAATTTCAATTCACAAGGATAATTACAAGAGGGATAGAAAAAATATTGTGACATTTTGTTAGTGGCATGATAAGTGGCATGGTACAACCACTCTATAAGGGAAATCCATTGGGGCCATTGGTGTTGTTTGTGAGAGACAAATTAATTCAAATAAATTTTTCCAAACTTGTTTGACCACTTATATTTGAAAATTAGTTTGGGGGTAATAATATGTGTTGATTTTCAACTATGTGTCCTCTAGTTCAAACAACTCTTACCAAAACTTTTCGTGAAGGTAAAGTCATAATATAGCATAATGGAGTGACATTTTTTCATAAATTAACAATATAATTCAACAATACATAATGATAATAATTTGGGTTCAATTAAAGACCTGCCAAATACCTCTCAACATCAAACCCAAAATGCCCAGTGCAAGTACCTGGACTTAGGTGCATCTTCTACATGATGGAGAATAGAGATTTTTCCAATGACCTAGAGGAGAAATAATTGTAGATGCACATTGAGATGTGGGACGATGGAAGGTACATCGTGACCTGGATTGGTATAGTACCTTTTAGAGGGATTCAGGCTCCCCCCTCAGGCTCAAGCATGCCATGTTCGTTTCAGGCCTAAATAAAAATCTCACCTCTGTTGCATTTTTGGAAGAACATGGTTATGATGTGATATTTAGCAAAGGAAAGTTATTCCTGAGACACATAGCCATAGGACAGGTGAAGAAAATCAGGGTTCATGTGAAGAAATTGCACAAGTTAGTTGTGGAAGGCAGTTTTGCATTAAGCACAAAGGTGGAGAAAGTGTAGATTCATGATATTTTCGATGAAATTTGGCATATAAGACTTGGACACTTGCATCATGGCACTTTGAAGATCATGCATTAGAAAACCACAGGCCTCTAAAAAGGAGCACTTGAGCAGCATGATGTATGTAAAGGATGTAATTTGAAAGTACACAAAATCCGCTTTCCATGATTAGGACAACAAAGCACATGCAATCCTCAGAGGGATCCACTCTTATGTTTATGGACCTTTCTCGATAGCCTCCACTACCAAGAACAAATATTTTATCATTTTTATTAATGACTTCTAATAGAAGTGTTGGATCTTCTTCATGTGGAAGAATGATGAGACATTCTACAAGTTCATAGAATTCAAGGTACTAGTTCAGAAAAGAAACTAACAAGAAGGTGAAGTCTATCAGTAGTGATAATGGAGGTGAGTACATGTTGAATGAGTTTAAAATTTTTTGTGCAAAAGAAGGCATTCAATGAGATTTGACAACACCTAACAACCCACACTAGAATGGGGTGACTAATTAAAATAAATGTAGCATTGTGGGAGAAGTGAGGGTGATGTTGCATGACCTAGGCCTACCTCTGCACTTGTGGGCCGAAGCATGCAACATAATATTCTATTTACAGAATCGGAGTCCTCACCATATTCTAGGCATGATTACATTGGAGGAGGCATTCTCGGGAAGGAAGTATAATGTGTTGCACTTCAACATTTTTGGAGCCTATTCCTACTACCATGTCTCCAAATATGCCAAGAAGAATCTAGAGTTCATAGCGGAATTGGGGGAATTTTTGGGTTACACAAAAACTCCTCAAAACATCCATGTGTAATTTCCATCCCTTAGAATGACAATTGTGCTAAGGGATGTAAAATTTTATGAAGATAAAAAGATGTAGTGATCTCTTGAGAGGGAGATTTAGATCCCACTAGAAGAGGATATTTTAGCTCCAAAGGTGGAACCTCAAGAATTTGTGGAGCAGCCACAAATTGAGGGGCAGAGAGTGGAGAAATTCACTCAAGTAGAACCATCTAGATAAGGTTGGAAAAGAACCAGGGAAGCTGAGAGAATTGTGCAAGACGTGATGGAGAATGTGGGTGCTCCTTCAAATCATTGTAGGAAGAGAAGGTCACCAGATAAATACACTAGCTACATGGATCTAACGATTGAGCCATCTTCTTTCAAGTAAGAAATAGAGAAACATATATGGGTTTATGTAATGGTGGAGGAATAAAAATCAGTTGTAAAGAACAGTGTTTGGGTATTTGTCCTAAGACCAACATATTAATCAGTTGTGGGTTCAATATGGATCTTCAAGGTAAAACATGTAGTAGACGAAAGCATAGAAAAGTACAAGGCCAATGGGTACTTGTTGAGCCTCATAATTGTTTCTTTTCACGCCTCTCTTTCACTTACTTTATTCCTTTTTTATCACCATAATCACTCAGTATACATCAAATCATAGGGTTTATAGCATGGCGGGTATATAATACTATTGTATATCATAAGTTAATAATGTTCTTTATTATTAGTCCAATATTTTCTTTAGCTACCGAAATGAGATGATTTTGTAGCTAATGTCTGATTCTGTAGCCAAGTCTATTGTTTGATAGGTTTCCATGTGCTAGCTGGAGGGAGAAATGTATGTAATGGTGGCGATCAATGCACTCAGTGATTCCCTAATATATTCATGAACGAAATTGATATGAGAAGCTTCTAGTTGTGTGGTCATGGATAAAGTCAACTCTGTCAGCTATTACAAGCGAGCATGGAACGATATATATGCCTCATGATTTTTCTTTGTTAATAGAAAAATCGTAAGGGATTTCCATTATGATATCCTTTCATAGTTAAATTTAGCATTCTGTTAGCAATTATAGGCATAGAGATATGAACATTTAATGATTCGGGATTTATAAAAATACCTTGCAGCAACCAAAGACATAGTGACTTATTATGCGACAGTAAGAAATTAAATTTTTTTTCAATTCAGTTATAAAGAATACTTTTCATTTCGATGCACGGTTGATTGTTCGATTTAACTGTGTGACCACCTGCTTATGGAGGGCCCCCTCAAGCAGTAAGGTTTTCTTGTTTTAAGTAGAGTTCTTTTATCACTTCGTAAGTTTACCTTTTGGATGCATCATGTAGAATATTTTATTTCCGTAATTGATTTCGAATTAGATAGCAAGTATTTTGATCTTTTTAATAATCATTTTCCTTTATCGATTCAGGAGATCATGAATTGAATTAAGCAGTAGTAATAGCAACAGTGTGAGTTTGAATTTAGAATGAAATTTTAATTCCTAGAACAGAGGATTTGTTTGCGGGTTTTATTTCAAAAAATGAGTGATTTATCAGTTTGAGCAAGTGTGAACATAGTTTAAATTCATTTTGGTTTTTCATGCAAGAGTGTTTTATAGTGATAGATGAGTTTATTATTTTAGAAATTCAATTTCCTTCAAAGAATATTTCAATTATATTTCAGTGTGTGTCTGTGTGTGTGTGTGTGTGTTAAAATTCATTTTGAAAAGCATGAGATTAATTTATGAGTTTGAGATTTCTATTGGTTGTGTGGATTTCATAATTAAATACAATTTTATAAGAGTGTAATCATATTTCTTAGAATTATTTTCAATGAATAATCCAATCATGTGCACTGACAATTCAATTCAATTTAGATAACTAGGATTCCTAGCACATGTAGTGCACTTACACTTCATTAGTTTACTATCCATGGTCGATAATTTATGTAATCTATTTAAGACAATTAAATTGAAAAACAGTACTCTCAGGTTGAAGGGATTGACTATGAGGAGACTTTTTCTCTTGTAGCAAGGCACTCATCCATCAGATCAATTCCTTCTTTGGCTCCACAGATGGGGTGGAATATCCACCAGATGGATGTGAAAATAACATTTGTCAGTGGATTTATTGAGAAGGAGGTGTAAATCGAGCAACCAGAAGGATTTGAAACTTTTTATCGAGATTCTCATGTGTGTAGACTCAAGTAAGCATTATGCGGTCTCAATCAAGCACCTCGTGCTTGGTACACCAAGATCGATAACTATCTCGCCGATTTGGGCTTCACCAAAATTGAAGTGGATGAAAATATCTATCATATTTTGGTATAAGGAAAATTTTTTATTATTGTCTTATATGTTGATGATTTGATTTTAACTGGTGATGGATATCTGATCAGATATTGCAAGGAGGACCTTGCAAGATATTTTGAAATGAATGACACGGGTCCCATGCACTACATCCTTGGATTGAAAGTGTGGCAAGGATATGGGGAATTATTTGTATCTCAAGGAAATTATGCCAACGAGATACTTTAGAGGTTTTGCATCAGCATTTTCAAACCCATGGAGACACCTCTAGCAACCAAATAGAGGAAATAGTATGTCACTTCAGGTGAGGAAGTGGATTTTGTTATTTACCAGTAGTTGGTGGGTTCAATTATGTATCTTCTGAACACACAACCAGATATGTGTTATGCAGTCAACCAGCTAATCCAAGAAATGGTTCCACCATCCAAATTATTTTGGGGGGTAGCTAACCATGTTCTATGGTACCTCCAAGAAACTACCCAGTTTGAACTATGGTACAGATGGACAAAGGGGGTGAAGTTGCATGGACTCACAGATGTAGATTAGGTGGGGAGTCCATTAGATCGAAACAATACATCAGGTGAAATTTTCATTGTTGGGTTTTTTGTGATTTCTTGGTACAATGGGAAGCAAATATATGTGGCACTCATCTCAGTATAAACATAATACATGGTTGTCAGTCAAGCATTATGTGAGGCGATCAGGATGAGAAGGATAATTGTTGGATTGTTTGGTAAGATGATGGATCCGACTATGATCTACTGTGATAATGATAGTTGCATCAAGATCTCTAGGAAACCTATTTTTCATTATCAGTCCAGGCATAAAGATATTCAGTATCACCATTTATGGGACTGTGTGCAGAGGCAGATAATGTTTTTGCAGTACATTCCGATAGAGGAACAAGATGTTGACATTTTGACAAAGGCCTTGTATATATGGAAGTTCAAGTTCCACAAGTGAAGGATAGGGGTGGTTTATAATGCATTTCTTGCTAAGAGGGAGTGTTGAAAAATGCAGCAAGAAATTCTCAACTTGATTTCGCGTTAATTAAATTGAGAAAATTTGAATCTCCACATCAACAGACTGTTAGACCCCTGTATTTCACAGTATCACCAGGTGAGTGATTATTGCTTTTCTCACTGAAAATAATATTCCATGGCTATCATTTATTTTTAGAGAAAGAAAGGGAGAGCCTGACTGCCAAGAACTTCAAAAGAATCTATCTTCCTTTCAGTTCAGGGAAGGAGGAAAGGGTTGCTGATTAAGTGTGATGGTGAGAAAAATCCATATTTCCCTTATTCATTCCAACTACCTTATTCTTACCATTAATTTTCCTAAATTCTGAACTCCAATGCTCTAAATACCATTTAAACCCAAAAAAACCCACATACATAACCTTTCAGACTTATCCCTTTATAAACCCACCTATATCCAAGTCTGGAGTTTTAATGCTACAACTCCACAAAACCACTAAAATATGTATCATATAATACTTACCACTTACCGCAGCTCTGACCACCCATCAAACAGTCGTGTTATACAACCATAAACCTTATCTCTTGCCTGCACTATGCACTATGCAAGTTGTAATCTTTTCCTTCTTAACTCATCACTGAAACATAAAACTCTACCGATGTGATTTGGTGGGAGCTATACGACCTTTATACATTACCAAATCTACATGAAAACCTTCATATTCTACATTTTCCTTACCTTTCGCCTTTTTGCACTTTCCAGCGTTTAGCGCGTTGCATTTTTCACTTCTCACATTTTTAAACTTACCTTTTAAGCACCTACAAGTTAAATGTTTTAACTTGCGATATAACCATCACATAGCGCACATCGCAGGTTTTAAAATTTAAGTGAAAAAGGTTTGAGTTGTAATCGTCCAAGTGCAATATGTGATGCGGTGGGGCCTGATCGCAAATCGCAAAGTTTAAAGAATAAGTGCAGAGGTAACTGATAAAATCACAGAAGTGCAATGTGAAATGACACGACAAGGTGATGTGGCAGATGAAGTGGCCTTGAACCCATAGATCGTAGTTGATTTATAATGATGTGGCAAGCTGACATGGTAGTTGACATGGTAGATGACATGGACCTGACCCTACATATCACAATTGATTTATCATGACGTGGAAGTGACATGGCAAGGTAACATGGCAAGCTGGCGTGACAGATGATGTGGCCCCGGCCCGTATACTGCACATCATAAGTTTTAAAATTTAAGAGAAAAGGGTTAGTTTTATAATCGTCGAAGTGTGATGTGCGATGTGGTGGGGCCCGATCGCAAACCGAAAATCACAAGATTTAAAGGATAACCGTGGGAGTTAAGAGATAAAGTCATCGAAGTAAAATGTGCAATGCGAGGTGGGACTCGATCGCAAAATGCACATTGTAAGCTTTAAAAGATAATTTCTAAGGTAAATTTAAAAAACAACGAAATGAAAAGTGCAATATTGGCATGGATGTGATGTGGTTCCAAGCCAAAATATATGGGATTTCAAGTTCGGGCGTACGCATTTTGTATGTTGTTTTACGAAGAAATAGGCCAAAACATGGCATGGAGGAATTGTGGTAGAATAAGCCCTGACAAGGAGCGCAAGCATAGCAGGTCGGGCAAAGGGTGTTCATGCAGAACTGTTATGGGGTACCAGCAGAAATGAAAAAGGCAGTAAAAATGCATCATCACAATCACTAATTAATGAAAAGTGGCTAGCACTACACCAGATTTAATTACCAAATGCCAATTTTCTGAAAATCAGGGCTAGATGTTAGATCCACCATTCTTTGCCTCTTCTTGATCATCACAGCCACCTTTAAGCCTACTTTTTGATCTTACAAACAACCATCGAAGTTTTTATATACATGAAGAGCTTCCCAAAATTAATTCTACAGGCAGTGTTTTGTCAGATATTTTTTCTTGGGCCTTGCATGGCCACACTTATCTAATTTCAGTTTTTTTTCAATTAATGAAGTTTTCCTAAGTAGATTAGGGCAACTGACTCAATTTTTAGTTAAATACTACTTGAATTTCCATTATGAAGGGTTGGACTTTGTTAGATTCGGTGTTGTAAAATTTCATTGTATTGGAGCACCGTAACAGTTTTGAGTTGGGCATCAATAATAAGAGACCATTCACAGGATTATTGAGCTAGGTTAATGGTGATGTTCTTTCCTCTATGTTAATGTTTTTGCTCTGTCTTTTCATGTTTTGCATCAATTTCTCTGATTGCAAAACAAAAAATTTAGATTAAGATTTGCTAAGAGAGCACCTTAATTTTTCTTTTGTTTGTTATCTTAATTTTTTATTCTGAAGTATAGTTAAAGAATTCTTAACTTATCTTTATCTATTACTAAACTCATTGCTTTCTTCCATCTCATATTCACACTACCAGTACGATCCAGTCTGCATAGTTAGCTTTCCCTGTGAATGCCCTTGAAAAGTTGATGCACAATTCAGCCTTTTTTGATTCCATAGCCCAATGGATTAAGTTTCATAGCTCTGTCTGTCCAACCACTCAATCAATCCAAAAAAAAAACCCTCATAATTTCTATAACTAGCCTAATATCACTATTCATAATTATCAAGCTAAATCATAAAAATAGAGAGAGCCCTCTCTGAGTCTAGGAAGGCTAGGTCCTGGACTTAAAAGTGGTTTGATGTTGTCCTATCTCATTTGTTCTTGTCAAACTTACAAATTATAGGGCCAAAACATAATGACGACCATACTGGGGAGTTATTGAAAATATTAGTATTTCATCAGAACTCAGAAACCCCAACCGAAACACTATATGATTTAAGTATTTTCTACAAATTGGTTTTTCTAAAAATATTCAGCCTATTTGTGCCTTGGTTCTGAATTCTGGCTTCCAGAAGAATCTTTACCAGATCCTGTTGGAGTTCCCATGTTTTGGCAAGTTGGAAATACCAAAAGATGAGACAACATTAGAACCACTTTCAGACCTCAGGATCTAGCCCTCCTAGGTCCAGAGAGGGATCTCTCTATGTATGCAAGGTTTGATGTCCTTTAAGCTCTGAGTTAAGATATTAGGCTAGTTAATGGGCACGGGTTTGCTTGTTTGATTGTTTGTTTGGTTGTTTGGTTGTTGGGAATCAAGAAGGAAGAGTTCAATATGAGGCAAGGATGTGCAAAGAGGATTTAAGGAAAAAGAGGGGTGATTTCAAAGAACACTCGAGACCATTGAGTAATGGAGTCAGGAAAGGATTTACTTGCTATTCAATATGCAGGCTTTCAGTTGGGCTAGTCATCTAAAGAATTGGATCTTAAAGATGATAGTGTGGCATGAAATGGTAAGAAAGAAGGTGGAAAGCAAGGAAACCTCCAAGGTGACCTTTCAGGAATCAGATCCAAGGACAGGACATGCCATTGGACAACCTGTGATCCGAAACCTAAAAGGTTAACTCTTCAGACAAGGAAACATTAAAGATTTAAACACAATGGTGAAAACTTGAGATCAGAGAGAGACTTTGAACTCTCAATGCTTTGGTATCCAGCTTAAGGGAACTTAGAGAGGTTCAATTAATTGAAAAGGACCCTAGCGAGACAGAGACGGAGTTATAAACTCCCAGTATCCCAATTCATTCAATTAAATCCTAACAAGAAATTCTAAGAAAAGATTCATTAATTTATACATCAGCTAGTAGTAAATATTAGCCACTACACTAGTTAAATTAACTTGAATCAGTGCTTAGATAACACATATTGCAAAAAACATTAAAGGCAGGGAGAGCAGAAACTTAGGGTACCATGCGAGGGTATATCCTAAACCATATTTCTGATGCATGCCAGAAGAACTGAAATATGATGAATTACAAATAAAACAGGGACAAAGATAGAAAAAACATCACCTCTGCTTTACATCAGGATCCAAAGAAATTTGCTTGTCATATTAAAGGGCAACACCAATCATGTACAACATTACCAACAGCTTGATATTCAGTCTGATAACCTCTTCCTCAGCCTATCTTACAACTTTACACAGAGAAAATGTCTCAAGAGAAGCATCTTACAATTCACCGATATCCAATCAACAACCCCAATGAGTTTCTTCATGAGCTTTTATATCTAAAAGAGAGGCAGAGGAGGTAGATGAAACACTAAATGAAACATTAAAACAGAGTAGGAAGGGGGGCTCGAGGCCCATTCTATTTTAATGTCTATGCATTAATCTTTAGTACTCTTTGGGTGAGAGAGTGGTCTTAGACAGGCTGAAATTTACTCCAGGTATGTTTGTGATGTACTCACGGCTGCAGTACTTGTGGTACTCTGGTGAATTAAAAAAAGGTAAAACAATGATTTCTGGGGTTTGCCATACTGTGTAACCAATGCTTCTGGTAGCACCAAGACTATTGTCAGGGCAGAAATCTCCTCTGGAACACGGTATAGAATGAAAACCGAATGGGAACCTCGTCCTTTCATTGGAAAGAACATTCTGCTGATGGTGACACTGATATATATTTTTCTACGCGCTAGGCCTTCTGTGTGATTCATGAGGTCTTTAGTCTGGTACTTCTCCTTTAAAACACTGAATTATGGCTTAACATCTCCGATAATGTGCATTAGAACTCCTTAACTCTATACTGACACTCTTTGCCACTTCATGACTATCTTTGTCAGTGAAAACTGAGATTTAATGGCTCTGGAAATATTTTATAGAGTTAACTCCATTATTTTCATGAAAATCATGTCATAACACCTTCCCAGGCTCTTCTCCATAATTCCAGTCCTTGAAAATGGTCTTCCCTGCACTCTGCACCACTAGAACAGTGATTGTGAACCATGGCGATCGTCCACCACCCGTACCCTGCAAAATACACAGATTTGTTAAGAAAAACCATGCTGGAGGGGGACGGATGTAATGGAAGGCTATGAGAATGGCACTGTAGCACAGTGGAAACAGTGGATGCGAATGCAAAAGGGTGGAGATCAGGTGAAATATAAAGGAAATGGGAAAATGCCACGAAAGAAAGGTGACGTGAAGCTCTGGCGGTGGGACCCAATCAATGGCGGGGGCGATCTAACCTGGACCGTCGGATCTAAGGGGATCAACGGCTGAGATTTGATCGGGGGAGGACAACGGAGGTTACATGGGCGGAGTTTGATTTAATCCTGACCGTTGGTTTTTGTGGATTCAACGGTCAGGATTAGGTCGCTGGACCACGATCGGAGGGAACAAAGAGTGACACAACAAAATTTTCGATGAGCGATTATGCGAGATTGCGATGGCCGTTGGATTAAACTGTGAATCGACGACAGAGATCATTGTTGGATGGTTTACAAATGGATGAGGTGGGTGTGGTAAGACTCTGCGTGGACCGTTAGATCTATTCAGACCAAAGGCGGAGATTGCTTCAAAGGCCGATTGACCAAAAACACTATCGCATCGGAGATTTTCTGTTTACAAAGGAAATGCGCTCCGCTCCAACTCTCCGATTGCGATAAGCGCTTTACGGCTAACACTTGGTTTTAGCACCCGAGTCATGTGGAGAAATGGTTTGCGGGGGCTGGCCGAAAGGGGCTAAGCCTGATATATGAAGAATATGGGTTTTTTGGCCTATTTTCAATGCAATTTGAGGCCGGAAAGGGGTAACAGTAGAGGGGAAAAGGGGTTATTTGGCCAATCAAAGGGTGTTTGTGAGGCTTAGAAGGGAAAAAGGATGACTTAGAGGATTTAGGGAGGAATAAAGAGAGGGGAAAAAGGTGAAGAAACAGAGGCTAAGTGGGGATGGAAAAGGAGGGAAAAGGGCCCTTTGGGCATTTTCTTCACAGCAGAAGGCTTTCTCATGTAAATAGCAGTGGGGATTTATCAAAGGACAAATGCACAGGGAGGCTTCAAGGGTGATGTGTTTTCAGGGGAAATGCATTCCTTGAAGACTCAAAACATCATTTTCTTTCTTAGACCAGCTGCCACAAATCATGAAGTCATCATATAAGCAGTAGAATTCTCCCAAACAAATACCTACCCCGACTATAGTCCTATCATTTTTTCTTCAGGGTGCATTTGGACTGGCAGACCCTTTACCTCATCAATTTTTTGCAATCAGGAAAATAAACCTACTCTATTCCTATCCTATTACTCCATGAGACCAGATTAGACTATTGGCCTCATATGTTTCTCTACCTAATCTAATATCTGCTGGGATTAAACTGTTCATCAGATTTCTTCTCTACATTCTACAACAGAAATTTAAAAACAGTCAAACTAGGATTAGACAGTCTAGTTTGTTGTGGATCCAAGGCATAAGACAGTTGCACATGGACTGAAATTGCAGAAATTTGAAAACAAAATCTTGAAGGCTTGAAATCGGAACTTTGAAGCATCCTTATTTTCTTTGTGACTCAAGTTTTGAGCTTGTTAGAGTCACTTTCTTCTTTATTTCAGCTCTGGTTTTGGGCTTGTTAGAGCTGATTATTCACTTCTTTTGGCTCAGGTTTTGATCTTGTTAGAGCCAATCTTTACACTTTGGAGGTTCATGTTTTGAGCATGTCTAAACCTCTCTTTCTCTCTTTTTTGAAACCTTTTCTCTTTTTCTTGAAAATAAAACACAACAATGGTATTTACAATGGAGATGAAAACTAGAAATTGGAAATTAGCAGTAGTAGTGTTTGAGCATCCTGCCATTGACAGGACCCCTAAACAGCTCGGTACCATCTAACTCTTGCAGAAAAAGTCATTTGGACCAACAGTGGCCTGGATGATGTATGGACCCTACCACAAACTGTCAAACTTGCCATGCTTTCCTTTGTCCTCTCTCCTGGAGTCCCACTTCAGAACTTTGTCTCCTATTTTGAAATCGGAGGCCTTGGTCCTCTTATCGAACAACTTCTTTATATTTTCCTCGATCTTCAGGGCTCTGTTATAGACCTCTTCCCTTGTTTTTTGGAGATGAATTATTTGATTTATCCTTCTCACCATACTGTCTTCTTCTGTCTGAATCTCTTGGACAATTTTAATCACTGGTACCCCAAGGCTGGTAGGAAACACTGCCTCTCTTCCATAGACAAGTTGATATGGTGACATGCCAATGGATTTCTTTGTCGTAAGCCTGTCAGCCCACAAAGCATGTACTAACTTGTTGTTCCAAGACTTCTTGTTCTCTTCAAGCAGTTTTTTGATAATGTTCACCAAGCTCTTGTTTGATGATTCAGCTAACCCATTACCTTGTGGGTAATAAGCAGTTGAATGACCGAGTGCTATTTGATACCTGTGACAAAAATCAATCATTTTCTTGGATCCAAAAGCAGCGGCATTATCAGTGATTATTTTTCTTCAGCAGCCAAACTGAGAGAGGATGTGGTCTTCTAGGAACTTAATGATGACAGAATCTGTGGCATTCCTAGAAGGTATGGCCTCTATCCACTTTGTGAAGTAGTCTGTGGCTGTCAGGATCCACCTGTGTTGTGCAGAAGAAGCAGGGTGTATTTCTCCTATGAAATCTAGGCCCCACTGCATAAGGGGACCTTCAACAGTGATGGGTTGTAAAGGTAGAGGGAGGACCTTTATTTTTCCTTCAAAAATCTAGCATTTATGGCAGGAAATTATCATCTTATGGATGTCATTGAAAAGTGTGGGCCAATAATAGCTAGCTCAGAGTATTTTGTTAGCAGTGGCTTTCCAGTTCAGGTGGCCTCCAGACTCTCCTGCATGGAACTCCTGTTTAATCCTCTCTGCTTCAGTTTCAGGCAAACATTTAAGCAATAGACCATTTTCATTTTTCCAATATAAACATTCATTCAGTATGCAGTAGATTATGGCTTTTAGCTTTAGGAATCTGGCCATAGTTTTTTATAGTCTAGGAGGGGCATTGAGGTTTGTGAGCACATGCAGGATGTCAGAATACCAAGGAGAGTTTTGAAATTTCTCCTCGCCAGTAGGGTTAGGCAATCCTTCCTGCTCATCCAAGGCATCTACCATGTTTATGTCAAGGGCTTGTAAATTTGATTCAACCATTAGTCGAGCTAAGCCCTGACCTTTTATCAGTTTTATGGGTTTTATTTCCAGGTCATATTCTAAAATCACAACAATCCATTTGCCCCTCTTCCCATCCGGGTCATGGGACAGAATGTCTTTAACCACCATGTTTGGCACGTAGGCTATGGTGTGGGAATGCAATATGTACACCCTAAAGTCTTTCAAGGCCTTTACCAGGGCATAGGCCTGTTTTTCCATTATGCTATATTTCAAAGGTGCATCCCTCAGAGCTTTGCTGAAGAAAGCAATGGGTTGTTCCACTCCCTCTAGATTTTTCTATAGGAGGACTGTAACCACTGTATGCTCGGAGGAAAATGAAAAGATCAGGAAATCTTTTGAGAAATCAGGGTTGATTAGGACAGGAGCTCGGGTGAGTGCAAGCTTAACCAATTCAAAATATTTTTTGGCCTCAACAGTCCACTTAACACCTACACCTTTTCTCAACATATTAGTCATATTCCTGAGGTGTTCAGCTAAGTTGGGAGTAAACCTCCTTAGGAAGTTAATTTTCCCAATGAAGGACTATAACTCTTTAATATTTCTCGGGTGTGTGATTTGTAGTATTCCCTCAACTCTTTTTGGGTCTATCCTAATTCCCTTCTCAGATATAATGTGGCTGATAAGCTTACCCTCTTGCAGCCCAAATACAGTCTTTTTGGGATTCAATGATAGACCGAACCTTCTACATATTTCAAACACTCTTCTCAGATGTTTTAGGTGTTCTTCATCAGTCTTGGAATAGATTGTTATGTCATCCAGATAGATGACAATGAAGTGCCTTATTTCATCCGAAAAACCTATGTCCATCGCTCGTTGGAAGGTTGCACCAGCGTTCATCAGTTCAAAGGGAATTTTTACATACATAAAGGTGCCCCATGGAGTGGTGAAAGTTGTCTTGAGTTGGTCTTCTGGGATTACTAACACTTGGTTGTAACTTGAAAAACCATCTAACAGGGAGATCCGCCTTGAGCCAACTACCCTCTGCAGGATATGTTCCATCTTTGGTAAGGGGTAATTGTCCTTAAGTGAGGCTCTGTTAAGGTTCCTGAAATCTATGCATAGCCTGATCTCACCTGTTTTCTTTCTCACAGCTACAAGGTTTGAGACCCAATCAGAGAACCTCACAGGAAATATTATTCCTTCTTCGTACATCTTCTTTATTTCCTTTTCTACTGTAGGCAATTGTTTTGAGTTTATCCTACGAAGTTTCTGTCTGAAGGGTTTCTGATTTTCTTTCAAAGGTATTTTGTGTTGCATGATGTTTGTGTCATAGGCCTTCAAGTCCTCATAGCTCTAGTCAAACACATCAATGAATTCCTTGAATAGGTCGATATATTTCTTTTTCATGTCTGCAGGTAAGGACTTAGCCAATTTAATCATCTTGGGTTTGTCTTTAGTGCCTATGTTTCATTCCTCGACATCAGAGTCTGAGTGTTCTATCGTGGGATTTTTCGCTACATCATCGAAGTCGAAAAGATATTCTAAAGGTGTCAGACCTCGGGGTATGTTCTTATCTTCTGTTTGTAGCACCTCCATTTCCTTATTATCTGCATTTTCACATTCCTCGATTGGATTTCCAATCTGTTCGTTAAGAGCGTTTATTTATATGTTACAGGGTGGTTCTTCCTCGTCTGAGGGTTCTTCTCTTAGGCAGCTATCGTTGGACTTAGAGTCTGAATCGGGAAATTCAAACTCGTTCCTTCCTATCAGGAAATCTTCGATCTGATTATCGCCCTCAAATACCTTCCAATATTTCTCATTATCAAGTACTGTAGGTCTGAACTTCGTCTGAATGATGATTTTTTGGTCACTGGGAAGCTTGTGATATGAACTAGCTATACAAGCTAATCCATTTGCAATTACATTCTGACTCCTAGGAATAAACACTAGTTCATATTCCACAAAGGTCTTCAATAAATCCATAGCGTCATTCCTGTACGCTCTCAGCCTAGGGTGTTTTGTTGTGTATTCACCATTCACTTGTTTTATGATCAGCTCAGAGTATCCATGCGCAGCTATCCTACGGGCTCCTAATTTTTTCAACAGACTCAAGCCTAGGATAAGAGCCTCATACTCTGCGATATTATTTGTACATTTGAATTTCAGGTTGAAGGCATGACTCTCTGCATAGTCACTCTCTGTGTTATGTACCCACACTCCTGCTCTTGCAGTTTTTCTAGTACAGGAACCATCGAAATTCATTTCCCACAAAGGTTCTTGCTCGGGTTTATCGTTGATTTTTTTACCAACGTTAACTTCATGGCTATGCTGTAATGGAGGGTCTGATTCGAGGTGTGGATGGTTTTTCCCTTCATGATACGAATGGATTTCAAAGAGTTGACTAGTTAGCTATTTGCATTGTGTTCCTTGTTGACTCAGAGTTTTGTTTTCAGTGCACTGTCCACGGGTCTCAACCTCGTTTTCTTCTGAGTCTAGGGTGGCTATTATGTTGAAATCTATGGGCTCTTCCCTATTATTTGTATCTCTACTTTATATCTCTATCTCTTCTAAGGATTCATCATTGCAAAGGATAAAGGATTCCAGATCTGTGTGTGCAGAGTATAGAGGAGAATTTTCAAGCTTCCCAGGACTGCTGACCAAGAATTTCATTTGTGCCTCTCTATACAGTCTCCTAATCTAGCTAAAGACAGGGATCGTGGCATATGCCCCATCCATCTGCATTGTACTCTGCAGCTTGGCTCCCCATGACCTTGACAATATCATACCATACTTAGGTGGCACATCCGCCACTACAACATCCATAACCATACACTTGGCTGGAATCTAGGTTAAGTTCACACACAGGTCTTTGATTAGGCCAAGGAAATTTACTCTGCTAGAGTCAAATGAATATAAATCTTTGTAGGGTCGGGTTATCTCTAGGCCTAACCTTTCCATAACTACCTTAGGCATTAAGTTGTGTGAGGCCCCAGAGTCATGCATTGCATTGTGAAGGATCTTGTCATGGATATTGAGACTAATATAAAAAGGAGGTATTACCCCTTCTAGAAACTTCCCTTCTATCTTTGGACCAAATAGAAGGGTTGGTTGATCATCACTCAGAATGACAGTGTCACTGTTTTCCCCTAGATTTAAGGCTTTCAAAATTTGGCCTTTATATACATCCTGAGTGGCCAACTCAGAGAGTGGTACAGAGATTTTAATTTTAGCAATCCCATTCTCCAAATTGAAGATGGACTGAATCTTTGTGATATTCGACTCTGTCTTGTTAGCCATTAATTCAGTGGCAGGCTCAGTGTATTGATTCTCATTATGTACAGGATTAGGAACTGTTTTATCAGGAGCACTAACTACAGTGCTAGTGCTGCTGGTCGGTTGACTTTGTTTTTCAGTATTTTGGTTGTCCCTTTCTTTGTTCTTCCCAGAACTCTCAGCTGTTGATTGGTTACTTTCAGCAGTTACCTTGGGAGTTTTCTCAGGCCTTTTCTTGATGGTAATCTTAGCAACCTTTGGTTTGGGAGTGTCTAGGCTCTTTTTTTTTCTTAGTTCATACTGTTCTCTGACTTGCATGATGGCATTCTCAAACCCAAGTCTGTAATCCTCAGATTCTAATCTTTCCTCATCCCAACAGGAGGGTGAGGGTTGATCTTCTTCCGTGGAACAGTTGTGGATAGAGTTATATTTTTCAAACATGTTTATTATGTTCTCCTCAGACTCTTCTATTATCCCCTCATCTTCATCAAGGAAGTTCTATTGAAATGGGGGTATAACTTGTTGATCTAGTTCTCTTTGTCTGTTGGGAGTGGTATTATTCCTTCTGAAGTTGTGGTTATGGTTTTGATTTATGTTCTGATTACTAACTGTGACAACCATTTTTTCCATCATTTGATGTAGCCTTTCTATGTTTTTAGATAGACGATCATAATTTGGGTCAAATGTGGAAGCTACAGTGTCATCTCTATATGTCACCCTTTTCTTAGCCCTCATCCTTGCTTTCTTTTCGATCAGGTTAGCCTCAACACTCACTGCTCTTTTTTTCATGTCTTCTAATGTGTTGTAAACTCTCTCCCTAAGCTAGTAGGCCATTTCAGCATCGAATCCTTCAGGGTATTTCACTAAAGCCATTCCTTGGGGAGGTTTCATATGTGGAGGAAGAGTGTTATAAACGATGTTAAACCTGGTAGAATAGTCATGGACACTCTCTCCTACATTTCTCTTTAGGTTCATGTACTCTGCTAAGATTTGGAGAGGGTTGGCCTTAACTTCCCATTTATTTATGAAGGTCTGATACAAGGAGGGTAGATCTTGGATGCTATTAGGAGGTAGGCCCTTAAACCATTTCTTTACATCACCTCCCAAGCTCTGGGAAACGATTCTCATTTTGACTATGTCATCATCTATCTCCATGTAGTCAAAAGAATCTTCCATCTTGTCTACATGATGTTGAGCTGTGGTAGACTCTTTTGCAGTTAAGTGTGGGATCTTTGATTGATAATCATTGGGTAAGGGCACTAGAGGCTGGGGTAATATCAGAGGTGCATACCAGGTTGCCATGGTGATGTTCTGAGGAGGTAAAGGGTTGGCTTGAGTGGCTGGTATATGGATGACAGGGATACTAGGACCAGCAGAAGTCTGTTGAGCTGATTTAGGATGACTGAGTCCCAAGTTTTGAATGAAATGAATATCAGGAGGTGTAGATGGGGGGGTCTCTCTGTTCCTAATGTGTTTACTGCTTTGGGGTGGTGAACCAAGAAGCTCAAGGTCTAGCTAGTCTAGAACACTGAATGACCTAGTTCTTGGTAATCTGCTTCGTAGGCCTAAGTCAAGATGAATGTCGGATAGAGCTGTAAAGTCTTCTGGTGCATAGTTAGCTCTATGGGTGTGTCTGGAAATAGTTTGTCTTTTAGTTGTAGGAGATTTCCTAAGAATTCTCTCGGGGTTTTCAACTATTTCAGGTGGGTTTGGGTCGGAATTAGCTCTTTTATAAATGGATCTTAAAGCCAGAATGTTGTCCTTGAATCAAGAAGCTTAACCCTACTTGTTACTTCTATATGGCTGATGTTGTAATGGAGGCTGATCTCCCAGTGGAGTCTTTGATCTTCAAGGAATTTATGGAGTTTCCAAGTGGAAGGTTTAGGATGTTTCTAGGAGATACATTGTCCACCACAGTGCTCATGTAATGTCCCTTTCCAAGGATCTCCTTAAAACACAACAAACTCTAACTAGAGATGGACTGGGAGGGCTTTTACCAGGTATGTCACCTCTGAAAGAGAGTGAGACCTGGAGGCTATCTGGCCCTTTCCAGACTCTATCTAAGAGTGTGTGAGAAACACAAGTGGTGCAGAAAGTGATTTGAAAGTGGACGTATTTCACTGCCAACCTAACCAAGGATTCTGGGCTTTCTAAGGCTCTTGTGATGTAGTAAGATGGAAAATACTCAGAAAGTCCCCAGCAGAGTCGCCATTATGTTGGAGTTCCCATGTTTTGGAAATTTGGAAATACCAAAAGATGAGACAACATCAGAACCACTTTCAGACCTTAGGATCTAGCCCTCCTAGGTCTAGAGAGGGATCTCTCTATGTATGCAAGGTTTGATGTCCTTTAAGCTCTGAGTTAAGGTATTAGGCTAGTTAATGGGCACGGGTTTGTTTGTTTGATTGTTTGTTTGGTTGTTGGGAATCAGGAAGGAAGAGTTCAATATGAGGCAAGGATGTGCAAAGAGTATTTAAGGAAAAGGAGGGGTGATTTCAAAGAACACTCGAGACCATTGGGTAATGGAGTCAGGAAAGGGTTTACTTGCTATTCAATATGCAGGCTTTCAGTTGGGCTAGTCATCTAAAGCATTGGATCACAAAGATGATAGTGTGGCATGAAATGGTAATAAAGAAGGTGGAAAGCAAGGAAACCTCCAAGGTGACCTTTCAGGAATCAGATCCAGGGATAGGACATGCCATTAGACAACCTTTGATTCGAAACCTAAAAGGTTAACTCTTCAGACAAGGAAACATTAAATATTTAAACACAAAGGTAAAAACCTGAGATCAGAGAGAGACTTTTAACTCTCAATGCTTTGGTATCCAGCTTAAGGGAACTTAGAGAGTTTCAATAAATTGAAAAGGACCCTAGCAAGACAGAGACAGAGTTCTAAACTCCCAGTATCCAAATTCATTCAATTAAAGGCTAACAAGAACTTCTAAGAACAAATTCATTAATTTATACATCAGCTAGCAGTAAATATTATCCACTACAATGGTTAAATTAACTTGAATCAATGCTCAGATAACACATATTGCAGAAAACATTAAAGGCAGGAAGAGTAGAAGCTTAGGGTAAGATGCGAGGGTATATCCTAAACCAGATTTCTGATGCGTGCTAGAAAAACTGAAATATGATGCATTACAAAGAAAACATGGACAAAGATAGAAAAAACATCACCGCTGCTTTACATCAGGATCCAAAGAAATGTGATTGTCATATTAAAGACCAACACCAATCATGTACAACATTACCAACAACTTGATATTCAGTCTGATAACCTCTTCCTCAGCCTATCTTACAACTTTACACAAAGAACATGTCTCAAGAGAAATAGCTTACAGTTCACCGATATCTGATCAACAACCCCAATGAGTTTCTTCATGAGTTTTTATATCTGAAAGAGATGCAGAGGAGGTAGATGAAACACTAAGTGAAACATTAAAACAGAGTAGGAAGGGGGGCTCGAGGCCCATTCTGTTTTAATGTCTATGCATTAATATTCAGTACTCTTTGCGTGAGAGAGTGGTCTTAGACAGGCTGAAATTTACTCCAGGTATGTTCGTGATGTACTCTCAGCTGCAGTACTTGTGGTACTCTGGTGAATTAAACAAAGGTAAAACAATGATTTCTGGGGTCTGCCATACTATGTAACCAATTCTTCTAGTAGCACCAGGACTATTGTCAGGGCAGAGATCTCCTCTGGAACACGGTATAGAATGAAAACCGAATGGGCACCTCGTCCTTTCATGGGAAAGAACATTCCGATAATGGTGACACTGATATATTGTTTTCTGTGCGCTAGGCCTTCTGTGTGATTCATGAGGTCTTTAGTCTGGTACTTCGCCTTTAAAACACTTAATTATGGCTTAAAATATCCGATAATGTTCATTAGAACTCCTTAACTCTGTACTGACACTCTTTGTCGCTTCATGACTGTCTCTGTCAGTGAAAACTGAGCTTTAATGGCTCTGGAAATATTTTATAGAATCAACTCCATTATTTTCATGAAAATCATGTCATAACACCTTCCCAGGCTCTTCTCCATAATTCGAGTCCTTGAAAATGGTCTTCCCTGCGTTCTGCACCACTGGAACAGTGACTGTGCACCATGGCGGTCGTCCACCACCCGTACCCTGCAAAATACACAGATTTTTTAAGAAAAACCATGCTGGAGGGGGATGGATGTAATGGAAGGCTATGAGAACGGTAGCGCAGCATAGTGGAAACAGTGGATGCGAACACAAAAGGGTGAAGATCAGGTGAAATACAAAGGAAATGGGAAAATGCCACGAAATCAAGGTGACGTGAAGCTCTGGCGCTGGGACGCGGTCAATGGCGGGGGTGATCTAACCTGGACCGTCGGATCTAAGGGGATCAATGGCTGAGTGTTGTGTAACCAGCTCCAAAAAGAGAAGAAAAGAGATATCAACGCCTTAGAAATGAGCCTCTTCGAGGGGGCAACCTCCAATACATTACATAAATGAACAATTCTTCGATGATACAATTTACAAAACCTCCTTTCTATATATAGGAGTCCATGGGGCCATAACGTAATCCTAGTGGGCCACAATGTAATCCTAGCCGACCTAACAATAATAATTTAAGGGCACAATAATAACACAATGGGGGTTACAAGGGTACAATAATAACAATAAGGGGGTTACACTAACAATAATAAGGGACTATACTAGTGATATAGGGACCTAACATGCCCCTCTCCTTCAAAAAAGTGTTGTCCTCAACGCTTGAGTAGCTCCGGGTGCTTCTGTATAAAATTCTCATCCTCCCATGTAGAATCTTCAGTGGGTAAGTTCTTCCACTTGATGAGATACTCTGAAATTGATCGATTCCGTAGCTGTCAAGTTCTTGTTTCCATGACCGCTTCGGGTTCCAATATGATTTTTCCTTCCTCATCAAGTTCTGGCAATATTGTTTGAACTGGAAGATTTTCACCTATAACCTTCTTTAAGCATGAAACATGGAAAACTGGATGTACTCACGAAGAAGCAAGAAGCTCCAATTTGTATGCCATAGTACCAATCTTTTGCAACACCTTGTAAGGACCATAGTACTTTGGCGATAATTTATTATCCTTCTTAGCTTGCTTGAGGGACATTTGTTTATATGGTTGTAGCCGTAAAAATACCCGATCTCCTACATCAAAACTTCTCTCGCTGCGATGTTGATCTGCCTGTTGTTTCATTCGATTTTGTGCCAAATTCAGGTTATCCTTTAAGAGTTGGAGAACTTCTTGCTGATGCTCGATGTGATCTTCCACTGCTTTAACCTTCGAATTTTCCCTTAAAGATGATGTGATGGATGGTGGATGATATCCATAAAATGCCATAAATGGGGTCATTTTTGCTGCAGTATGGAAGGAAGTGTTATACCACCATTTTGCGAGAGGTAACCACTTGACCCATTGTTTTTTTAATCGGATACAAAACAACGAAGATATCCTTCCAAAAATTTATTTACTATCTCAGTTTGACCATCAGATTGAGGATGATAAGATGAGCTATGAGCTAATTGAGTACCCAAACAAGAAAATAACTCCGTCCAAAAATTTCCAGTAAAAATGGGATCTCTGTCGCTCACAATAACCCTTGGGCGTCCATGTAGCTTTTGAATTCTATCCATAAATGTAGTAGCAACTGTACTTGCTTTAAATGGATGAGATAATGCACAAAAGTGTGCATACTTGGTAAGTCTATCAACTACCACCATGATGACACTCTTTCCTTCAGACTTAGGTAAACCTGTGATAAAATCCATTGAAATCTCCTCCCAACGTTGACTTGGAATGGATAAAGGTTGTAGAAGTCCCGGGGTCTTAATTGTTTCCACTTTATTCTGCTGGCAAACCAAACATTCCGCCACAAACTTTTGAATATCAAATTTAAGGCCATCCCAAAAAAAATCTTTCTTCACCCTGTGGTAAGTTTTTTAAAATCCCGAGTGTCCTCCTAAAGGAGAAGTGTGCAATTCCAGAAGAATCTTTTGTTTTAGTTGGGAATTCTTACAAAGATATAAGCGATCTTTGTACCATAAGGAATCATTTTTCCAACTAAATGTATCAGATATACTAGGATCTTGCTGCAACTTTTGAATGAGTGTCCATACATCTTTGTCCTTCTTCCATTCATCTCTTGCTTCGGTTATCCAATCTGGTTGGATAATAGAAATGGCACGAAGCAATGCTTCCACCTCTTCATTCTTTCTTGAGAGTGCATCTGCAACAAAATTAAGCTTTCCTTTTTTGTAGATTATTTCAAAGTCATAACCCAACATCTTTGACCCATTTTTGCTGCTCCTCTGATGATAGCCTTTGTTCCAAAAAGTGTTTAAGACTATCATGATCGGTTTTTACCTTGAAGTGTCTTCCCATTAGGTAAGTTCGCCATTTCTTTAGTGCATGCAGTATTGCTAACATTTCCTTCTCATAAATAGGTTTCTGTAAATACTTTCCTTTGATTGGACGACTTTCAAAAGCAATGGGTCTTCCTTCCTGCATTAAAACTGCACCAATTCCATTTCCTGAGGCATCACATTCCACAATAAAGGTTTTTGTAAAGTCTGGTGTAGCTAAGACCGGTGCTAGGCACATTGCCTCTTTAAGACGTTCGAAGGCCTTAGTTGCTTCAGGAGTCCATGAAAATGCATCTTTCTTCAATAATGTTGTTAGAGGTGCTGCTATTCTCCCATAATTCTTAACAAACTTGCGATAATACCCTGTTAACCCAAGAAATCCTCGCAACTTCTTTATGGTTGTGGGGACTTTCCATTCCTTAATAGCTTTAATTTTGTTAGGGTCTACTTTAACACCCTCGTGAGATACAATATGACCCAGATATTCCACCTCTTGTACTCCAAAGAAACATTTGGATTTTTTTGCATATAATTGTTTCTCCTGCAATAGTTTGAACACCCTGTCAACATGTTCAACATGATCCTTCCAAGACCTGCTGTAGATTAGTATATCATCAAAAAATACTAGCACAAATTTTCTAAGGAAGGGTTTGAAAATGGAATTCATCGACCCTTGAAATGTAGAAGGTGCATTGGTAAGGCCAAAAGGCATGACCAAAAATTCATAATGACCCTCATGAGTTCGAAATGCTGTTTTTGGAATATCTTCGGTCTTCATTCTAATTTTGATGATGCTCTTGAACGAAGATCCAACTTGGTAAAATAAATTGCTCATGTAATTCATCAATAATTCATCAATCAGGGAATGGGAAATTTTTCTTTAATGGTGAGCTTATTGAGCTCCCTATGAAATCCGAACACATTCGCCATGATCCATCCTTCTTGTGTACCAATACTACGAGAGCGAGAGAAAGAACTTTGACTAGGTTGAATTATACCCGCCTCTAACATTTATAATCATACGTTCAATTTCGGCTCTTTTGGAAGTAAGGATATCTATAAGAGCGATGTTTGAGAACACTTCTGGAATCAAATGAATAGCATGATCATGATCACGAATAGGTGGGGAGTCCTTTGGGAGTTTCAAATACCTTGGAATGATTGTCCAAGACTTGTTGGAGATGCAGCAGAAATAGATGATTTTGATGTGGGAACTAGAGAGCATAATTGTGCGATTCGCCTCGTTGTTCTTTCTTTAGAAGCTTTGTCATGAAATTAGAACTTATTATCCTTCACAGCTTCCTTGATACCACAATAATTCGACTTCCTTTCCTTCACGAAAAAAAATTTCAAGAAAAGTTCTTGAAAATTAAAAACTACCGTCCCCAAGATTGTAACCATTGTACTCCTAGTACAACATCAGCACCTCCATAGGAATGGAAAGCATTGGACTAGTCGACCCATATTCCCCCATGGTTAGCTTGATATTATGGCATTTCCCATAGCAATTTATAGTTCCTCCATTTGCAACCATCACTTGGCATTAGAGGGTCTTGGGTATAGAAAGTAATTTAATTCCTTGGCTACCTTACAATGAATAAAATTATGGGTGCTACAGATCAAGCCAACACTATTACCTTTTTCTTCTTGATCTGTCCTGCTATCTTGAGAGTTTAGGAGTGGTAATTCTGCTAGTGCATTACATGATATGGTCGGATTCATTTCTTCCTCTTCAATGGTTGGTTCCTGGTGTGTATCCTCTTCTTGTTCATTTTCTTCTTCTTCTTCACAATCTATGTAAAATAATTTCTTTCAGCACACTTATGACCTTTGGTGTATTTTCTATCTGGCTGTAGCAAAGCCCTTTTGCTCTGCTGCTTCAATTGTTGTGAAATTGTCAACCTTGTAGGTTGTGGAAATCTAGGCGTAGAAACACTTCCTTCTTTATAGAATTGAGTGGTAGGCTTCCTTGTCGCCATAATTTTACATTCAACTTTTCTTGCCAACTTTGAATGCCTTCTCTGATGAATCGGGTTCCAAAACCACGAACTTCATGTTCGATGTTATCCTTTAGAGTACCTAAGAAGAGATCAATCCTGTGTTCCTCTGGAATATTAGTTACCCTTATATTCAATTTTTGGAAGTCCTCAATGTGCTGCCCCACTAAACCCTTTTGTTTGAGATTTATCAATTGGCTAAAGAGGGTGTTGCTCTTTGTATCCTCATAATGTGCTATCATTTCCTCCGTAAAAATTGACCAAGTGACAATTTTTTTACGGGAGCAAAGCCATTGATACCATACAAATGTATTTTGTTCTAAATGTAAGTTGCAATGCGTACCTTTTGTGTGTTTTGCACGTTATGGAGATCAAAATATTGCTCCATCTGTAGTATCCATGTTACAGGATCCTTTCCATCAAAATTCCTCATATCCATTTTTGGAATATGGTGGTTCTTCCCGCCAACATTAGAGTTTATCAAATCACAATTAACATTGATTTTGTTCTCATCATGAGGTTCTTCTACTATCTTTTCACCATTAGGAAATCGTTCTTGTATCAACTTTGTCAAACCTTCGATGTCTTTTTTTAGATCATTCTTCATGTTTTCCATCTTAGCTTCCATGCCATCCATCTTCTCTTCCACACCTTTCTTCAAAACCTCCATTTCATTTTTTGTTGCTCTTTGCGAGAGTGAAATTTGTTGCACTTGCTCTTGTAATTTTGATAGATCATGTTGCAATTCTTCATCTTCATGAGTCATAGTAGAGCCTTCTGAAGGCTTAATGGGTGTTGAATTATTTTTACGGAGCATATTTTAGAACCCAATACTGATATCTATTCTACAATATTCCCTTGGAATCAATTCAAATTGATTCTTCAAACAAGACTTATGCAATTCGGAAAAAAAATACACACCTTTTTCTTGCTTTTGAGGAGCTCGATATTGAAATTGGATTATCTCTGTAATTGAAAATATTCAATATCTAAAATTCAACCCTATAGTATCCCTTTGAAGCTTCTTTCAAATGCCATAGGTCTGACCTAATTTGGATTCTCCAAGGAAAAGTTGTGTCCAATCTCCCACAATGACCTAATTCTCGACTGGTTCAGTAGAGCGAACTTGTACGACTTTCCACGTGTCACTGTTTTGTCATTTGTCTCTGAAATTGTCTTTGCGAGAGTGAAATTTGTTGCACTTGCTCTTGTAATTTTGATAGATCATGTTGCAATTCTTCATCTTCATGAGTCATAGTAGACCCTTATGAAGGCTTAATGGGTGTTGAATTATTTTTATGGGGCATATTTTAGAACCCAATACGTACTTAACATGGAATCAATTCAACTTGATTCTTCAAACAAGACTTATGCAATTTGGAAAAAAAATACACACCTTTTACTTGCTTTTGAGGAGCTCGATATTGAAATTGAATTATCTCTATAATTGCAAATCCTCAATATCTGAAATTCAAACCTATAGTAGCCCTCTGAGGCTTCTTTCAAATGCCACAGGTCTGATCTAATTTGGATTCTTCATGGAAAATTTATGTCCAATCTTCCACAATGACCCAATTTTGGACTAGTTCAGTAGAGCGAAATTGTACGACTTTCCACGTGTCTTTGTTTGTCATTTGTCCTGCGTCCACGTTCGACATTGCCATAAAGTCCGTGTACTGACAATTTTACGGTACTCAAGTGCTTTGCCCGAGGGTGTTGAACTTTTCCCACGATCACCTCTTTGAGGTGCAATTAAGGAGCCTACAAAAGCTTTACCTTCTGAGATCATATCTCCAAAGAAAATATTGCGAACCAAGCTGCGAAATATTTTGAAGAATTTCCTCGAGTACCTCGAGGATTTTAGCTTCGCACCATACAAATTTCAGATTTTGAACCTTTGTAGAAAAATTTTTATAGCGAAAATTCCACGATGACCTGTTTAGGAGCTTGAAAAAATACCTAACTTCCACAGATGATATCTCCGAAAATATTGCGAACCAAGCTCTAAAAGTTTTAGACAATCTTCCTCAGGATTTCAGCTTCGCACCCTAAAAAATTCAGCTTTTGAAACTTCGTAGAAAAGAAGTTATAGCGAAAATTCCACGATGACCTGTTTGGAGCAGCGAAACCCTAGAATCCCAAGCTCTGATACCAAATGTTGTGTAACCAGCTCCAAAAATAGAAGAAAAGAGATATGAACGCCTTAGAAATAAGCCAATTCGAGGTGGCCACCTCCAATACATTACATAAATGAAAAATTCTTCGATGATACAATTTAGAAAACCTCCTTTCTATATATAGGAGTCCATGCGGCCATAATGTAATCCTAGTGGGCCACAATGTAATCCTAGCCGACCTAACAATAATAATTTAAGGGCACAATAATAACAAAATGGGGGTTACAAGGGTACAATAATAACAATAAGGGGGTTACACTAACAATAATAAGGGACTATACTAGTGATATAGGGACCTAACACTGAGATTTGATCGGGGGAGGACAACAGAGGTTACATGGGTGGAGTTTGATTTAATCCTGACCGTTGGTTCTTGTGGATTCAACGGTCGGGATTGGATCACTAGACCACGATCGGAGGGAACAAAGAGTGACACAACAAAAGTTTCGATGAGCAATTATGCGAGATTGCGATGGTTGTTGGATTAAATTGTGAATCGACGGCAGAGATCATCGTCGGAGGGTTTACAAATGGATGAGGCGGGTGTGGTAAGACTCTGCGCGGACCGTTAGATCTATTTAGACCAAAGGCGAAGATTTCTTCAAAGGCCGACGGACCAAAAACACTATCGCATCAGAGATTTTCTGTTTACAAAGGAAATTCGCTTCACTCCAACTCTTCGATTGCGATAAGCGCTTTACAGCTAGCACTTGGTTTTAGCACCCGGTTCATGTGGAGAAATGGTTTGCGGGGGCTGGCCGAAAAGGGCTAAGCCTCATATATGAAGAATATGGGTTTTTTGGCCTGTTTTCAATGTAATTTGAGGCCGGAAAGGGGTAAAGGTAGAGGGGAAAAGGGGTTATTTGGCCAATCAAAGGGTGTTTTTGAGGCTTAGAAGGGAAAAAGGATGACTTAGAGGATTTAGGGAGGGATAAAGAGAGGGGAAAAAGGTGAAGAGACAGAGGTTAAGTGGGGATGGAAAAGGAGGGAAAAGGGCCCTTTGGGCATTTTCTTCACAGCAGAAAGCTTTCTCATGTAAATAGCAGTGGGGATTTATCAAAGGATAAAGGCACAGGGAGGCTTCAAGGGTGATGTGTTTTCAGGGGAAATGCATTCCTTGAAGAATCAAAACAATTTATCCCCCCTTGTTTGCTTATCAAAAAATTCATAGGGGGCTAACAGATCCCATCTAGACCCAAATATTCCTACAATAGCTGACAATCTAGAGAAAATCCTAAGAAAAACTCCCAAATATGAGAGTCTAACTATTAACAAGCCTCTTCACAAAGCAAGTTCCCTCCCTGAAAACCTCGCAACCTTGCAAGATATCAAGTTCGACTTACACTTTGAGCAAAGATTTTTCCCGAACAAATCTCAGAATTGGATAGCCAAGATATTTTTTGACCCATCCATATTATAGCAAAGTCCTATTGGGGAAGCCTCTACCTCCACTCAAACTTACTATCAACTTCTCCAAAACTCTGACTCCCTTCAAGGTCTGGTAACAGAGCTCACCTCAACTATTGGTGATGCTTATCTTCAGTAGTTTGTAGAATTATCTGCTCTGACTGTAGTAGATCCTTCTGTTATTTCCAAATCTGCTCATTCTTATTCAAATTTCTCAAGTGTATCTGCAGCTCCTACCATTTCTTTGAACCTTTCCCACCAAAGTGCCCAAACTTCCACTCATACACCCATTGTCCACCTTCCTCCACTCAACCCTCCACCTCCATTGGTCAACCCTCCTCCTATTATCCCCCCTTAGGTTCCCCCACCACCAATCATGGCAGCCTGGTATGCTCCATTGGTGGTACCTCAACCTTTGGCACCTTTTCCATAGGATTATTAGTCCAAAATCCCCCTATTTGATGAAAATGGTCCTACAACTTCTCAACAACATGTGGATAAAATGAATGACTATTTTGACCATCAAGAGATAGATGATGAAACTATTAAGTTGAGGATGTTTGCCCAAATATTGGGGGGTGAAGCAAGAAAGTGGTTTAAATGCTTGACCCCAAATAGTATACATGACCTCCCTGCCCTTCACCAATTGTTCATAAATAAATGGGAAGTTAAGAAAAATCCTCTCCAAATCTTGTCAGAATATGAAAACATCAAGAGAAGTGTTAGAGAGAGTGTCCAAGATTATTGTACCGGGTTCAATAATGTATAAAACGCCCTCCCTCCTCACATGAAACCCCCACAAGGTTTATCCCTAATGAAATTTCCAGATGGTTTCGACCCAGAGATGGTTTATCAACTGAGGGAAAGAGATGCTCCTATATTAGAAGACATGTGGAGGGGTGCAGTAAGTGTGGAAGCAAATCTGATTGCAAAAACAGCTACAATGAGAAATGAGAAGAGATTCACTATCAAGGAAGAGCCTGCAGCCTCCACATCTGATGTTAAGATTGATAACCTGGTTAGAACCATGGAGAGGATCAACCTGAAGGAGAGAGCTATCCCTAGGGAAAATCATCCAGCTCCTCAAAATAGAAACCAAAACTTCAGAAGAAACCCCCCTCAAATAAGACAGAGATAAAAGAGAGGACATAACCAACAAATTAGGCCTCCATTCCAAGAAAATTATGCTGATGAAGATGAGGGGGTGGTTGAGGAACTAGAAGAAATTTAAATTAATCTAATGGGAATTAATAATGAATATATTTTTTTCCTCACCGAAGAAGAACAAAATTTATTTTCTTTGACTCAAACTAAAGTATAATTTGAAGAGCCTGAAGGTTATAAATAAGGGTTCAAGAATGCCATCATTGATGTGCATAGAAAATATAACCTCTGAAGCAAGAAAAACTCGGATATTCCCAAGAGAAAGAATTCTGAAAACTCTGCTAAAAAGGCCCCCGAAGCTGATCCCAAGAAAACAGCAAAGAGCTCAAAGAAAATTGCTAAAATCCCTGGAAAGAATGATCTAGAAAGCAGCACTAGTAGACCAGCAGTTAGCCCCTGCAAAACTATTTCAGCTGATATCCCTTATACAATTCAACAATCTGAAGTTGTTGCAAAAACAGTGCTTGAGAAGAATGATTCAAATCTGCCAAAAACACAAACACCATTCAGCATTGAAAATGAAATTGCCAAAATAAAAATATTTGTCCCACTCACTGAATTGGTGAACCAGGATGTATATAGGTCCCAAGTCCTAAAGCACTGAAGATAGGAGAAATTACTCACACTGTCAATCTAAACGATGACAAACCTGAACTTTTTTTTGGGCCAGAATAGAGGGTAAATTCCAGGAGAGAGTTGTTCTCCCATTTTATCTCAGTTTGAATGTTCACAATAAAATCCTTCATAATGCCATGATAGACTCAGGTGCATCTCATAATCTCATGCCTAAGTAAATTATGGAGATACTTGGCCTGGAGATAACTAGACCCTGCAAAGACCTGTACTCATTTGACTCTAGCAAAGTTAAATGTCTAAGACTCATTAAAGATCTATGTATTACTTTAGCCTAGATACCAGCGAAGAGTCTAGTGATGGACATAGTGGTGGCTGACATCCCTCCTAAATATGGTATTCTTTTATCACGCTCATGGGGAGCCAAGCTTCAAGGCACCCTCCAAATGGATATTACTTATGCTACCATACTATTTCTTTGCCAACAAAGGAGATTGTATAGGGAGACCCTAATGAAATACATGGTGATCAGTCAAGAAAAGCCTTATAACTACCCCCTTTACTCTGTCCATTCTGACCTTGATTAATTTATCCTTTACAATGATGAAGATATTAAGGAACAAATAGTTGGAGAAGAAAAAGACCACACGAGAGAACAGTCATACCCAATTGGAAATTGTGCAACACAAGTTTGAACCTGAACCTTTTTGGAACATGAGTTTTGATGGTTCTTGTGGAAAAGTTGGCTCATGAGCAGGGGTGTGGGTATGCCGTACTGAAGATAACCACACAAAAGAGAATTCTTATAAACTAAACTTTCAGTGTACCAACAATATAGCAGAGTATGAGGCACTCCTTTTGGGTTTACAACTACTAAAGAAATAAGGAGCCAAAAGAATCTTTGTTCATGGGGATTCTGAGTTGGTCATTAGAAAAATCAAGGGAGAATATTTAGCCAAACATCCCAGATTGAGAGCATACATGAATGCTACCCTTGACCTCCTAAAAACGTTCGAAGAGTATGACCTTGTATCAATTCCAAGAAATCAAAATATCCTTGCCAATGGATTAGCATTTTCAGCCAACACTTGTCAATTACCTCATCCTAACAAACAATATACATTGCAGGTTAAACATTTCCTAGTAGTTACTGACAATATGATATATTGGCAAGTCTTTGGAGATGAAACAAATATTGAGAATTTCCTGCAATCCAAGGGTGAGTTTGAATATTCCAATTTAAGCCTAGAGTGTGAAGAATACTACTCCATTAAAGAACAAATGTGCAGGGAGGAACCTCCTCATAATTCTGATATTAACTTTTTAGCAAATAAATATCTACATAGGACAAAGATGCATGAAGATCCAGAAAAGGAATAATTTTAATTACTGCAATTCAAAGACAACACCCTACCTAGAGGACTGGTCCCTCTGGTGGAACTATTCGATTTCAATGATGTGGCTAGGTAACCAAAAATGGAATCTACATGTTAGGGTCTCGTGATTTGGCAGATTGGCTAAACCAAATGATAGGGTAACATCAGACCAGTCTTTGGAGTCCTAGGACCTAGCCTTCCTGGACTCAGAGAGGGCTCTCTCTATTATGTGAAGGATGTGAACTTGTTTGCTTCGGATGATTGATTTTAGGCTAGTTGTTAAGTGTAATTTGTTTTTTTGTTTTGGGTTGGGGTAAGATGACTAAGTAGGAGAGGTGGAATGAGAGATTATCAAATCAATAGGGATATGGTGTCAGATGAAGTCGAGGGTGTCTAAATGATGAGGCAGAGTGTATTGTAGGGCCGATTTAGCAAGGTTATGGATCCTTCAGGTGATGTATGAGGTGTAATGAACATTAAGTTTTGGAAAAAACTAAGAGGTCTTAAACATATATAGTCTGAAAGTAATAACTCATGAGGTAGGGAAAACCATTAATCTCTATGAACAATACTCAAACTGATAAACATGTAAGATGAACATTCTGGTGATACATAGAAGCATTAGAACTCCTAACTTTAGAAATTCACCTTCAGATTTTTGAGAAAACACATAATATAAACAAACAACTCAATATATGGAGATGGAACTCCTAAACAACATATATCAAACTATCGGGAACTCTAAACAAGTTGGTAAGCATGGGAAAAGGACAAGATCGAAATGAGACCTCTTTGTCTTAACCTAATCAATCAATATTCCATAGAAAATCTTCAAAATAGGGTTTTGAAAACTTTAAATAAGCAGGGCATACCATGAATCATATTTATAAGCTAACATGCTAACCATTCATGAAACAAAAACAAGTTTTAGTGGGCCTAAGGAGCAATCAAGAATTCCTTAAGATGACTACAAGAGGAAAACATCAAAGCTATAGCAAACAAGAGGTTTGAGGTGATTCCATGAGCATATCTCAACCTATAATTTTATGATCTATAGCAACCAAGCAGACTAAAAAAAATCAGGACAAGAAAATATTATCAAGTTAGGAAAACATCACCATTCACCAAGATATGGAATCCTGCAAGTAAGCTTCTCCAACATCAAGCCACACAAGCCATTCATTCACTTCATAAAACCAATATCTTGTCCAAGCTCATAAAACCATGTATTTCTCTTAAAAACATCAAGTCCCAACTATTTAAAATGAATCCTCATGTCTTATATAACAAATGAGGATAGGAGAGCCTACTAGAGCATCTAGAAGCCTATTGGCCAAAGAGAAATATCCTAACTTTTCCTTGAGGCCTTGCAAGGCCCAAGGCACAAAAATATCTAAATAAATATATTTTATGACAATAAATGGAAAAAAAATTGACTTTTAGGCCTGACATGCCTAAGAAAACTTTCCAAATGCACATTTTTCCCAGCCACAAGTGCGTAGCGCACTATGTCAAACAGTGAAACATTTCCAGGTGCGTAGCACAGAAATAGGTATTTTTGCGGCAGTCTTTTTGAGGTCTTCGTGAAACCGGATTTGGCTCCTTGATGGCTCGTTGGAAAGCCTGATGACTCTACTTTCCAAAAAAATTTGATTTTTGTTGATTGGATGCCATTTTCCTACTCAAAAATCAAATCTCCCAACACTGCTATGTGCATAGCACTTGGTCTGAAAAGGAGGGAGAAAGGTCAAATTTTTGAATTTTTTTTTTACCTTTTGAGGGGGTAAAACTACTCCAAATGATCTTAAAATTGGTGTGTAGACTGTTGGTGATGTGGAAAATTCAAAAATGTAAACTTTGAGAGCTGAAGATGCACCAAATGTGTGTGTAGCGCCTAGGGTGTTATGCTCCTAGGGGTCAAAAATTGGAAAAAACAAAAAGTTGTCCAATTTGCCTCAAAATTTGTGGATAGACCCCTAAAGAGGTTTTGGATACCTGTTGAGAAGCATTAGCCAAGATTCGAATTCTTTCATGCACTTTGGCTCTTTTTAGGTCTTCTAGTTCAATGTGGGCCTTCTTTAGCTTAGCGCTAGCAAGCATGCTTTTCCTTGCATAATGTTTGGCCATTTTCTTTTGTAGGGCAAGGCCCCTCTTAACCTCCTTGAAATTCTTATGTTCCTCTTTGTAATATTAGATGACCCTTTGAGCCATATTAAAGTCCCTTTCCCACTCTTGAAGTTGTGCATCTTTTTCCAAGAGAAGCAACCTAGTTTTCATCTCTTTGTCCTCATTGTCACTGTCTAGATTAATGAATTGAGATCCTTCATAATTCCTCTTGATACTTTTGCTCCTTCTTACCTGTACCTTCTACTCACCTTTGTCCACCTTTCCCTTTCCTTTGTCTTGTTGCTTGATTGCTGGAGGGGAGATAGCGCTTTGCCTTTTTGAGGCACCAAACACATCTCTTCTCCCTCTGTGATAGGTGTATGTGAGAGGATTTATGATGGTGTTTTTACCTTTGGAAGTGCCACAAGCCTTGTCATCTTTTTCATGGCTTTCATGAGTCACTTTATGCTCCATATGGTCACTGATTTTTTACCTTTGACCTCATCATCATCCTTTCTTTTCTCACTGTTTTCTTCACTGTCATCCTTACTCTCAAACTGACCACTACCTTCTTCACTTATCTCATTTATTTCAGCGCCATTGTCACTGTGATTGGTTTCATTATCATGCTCAAATTCATCATTGCTTTGCTTATTACCTTCGTTACCTTGATGTTCCTCCTCCCTATTGTCTTTATATGTGTTTCTAGTGTCATATTTTTCGTCATAATACCCATTGTTTTGGCCCCTTTGCCCATCATCGGGCTCACTGATTTCAACTCTGTTTTCTTGCTCATTGTTTCCTTCTTGAGAGGTTGCCTCTTGTTTGTCATCATTTCTCTATTGTTATTCTTATTTACACTCTGTTTTTGTCCCATAATATTCATCATTTTCACCACTTTCATCATCTTTATCAGGCTCTGTATTTACCTCAATCTTTTCAACCTTTGCCTCACTTGCAACTTTCTCTTGATTTTTGCTGTCATAATTTTGTTGTTTATTGTGGCTATTATCATTTTCCTGCTCACTACTATCCTCTTCTATGTTTTCTTCATCTTCCTCAGCTTCTACCTCATTGTCCTCTTCCTCATTATCCTCATCTAACTTAGTTTCTACCTCATTGTCCTCTTCCTCATTATTGTCATCTGTTTGCTCTTCATTACAGCCACTATCATCTTCTTCACTTGGTACATTAGGAGAAGAGATAGGAGGTGAATTTGTTTGTGGAGAAGGCGTAAGCAAAGATGATGGAGGAGTAGAGGTAGGTCGTTGTGAAGTGGAAGGTAGATTATGTTGAATGAAGGCTTGGGGTTTTGTAAACACATCATGTGAGATGAAGACTTCCCAAGGGATTCCTTGCTGCTCCAACTGGTGTAAGACAATCATTTTGATCAAGGGGTGGTGGAAAAGGCTCAGCATTTGGCGGTCATAGCTTCTTTTATTGACAAGTGAGGCCATCTTGTCAATGCTCTAGAAAAAGTAGTATGGTAGGTTCATCATTTTGACTTTGGTGAAGTACATTAGTAACCTTATATGATATGAGTAAATCCTGGAGTATCTCCCCTCACAGGTGAAATATCTAATAATCTGCTTCATTAGTAAGGCATACCTCTCTAGCAAGTGGGAGAAAGGAAAAACAACCTTGCAGCCTTGTTGATAGCTTGGTTTTAGGTATGGCTCATAATAGATCAAATCCAACTTCTTTTGTTTAAACCATATCTTGCCAATGTCTGGTATACCTGTTGCTTTATAAATGGATTCAGATGAGAGCTCAAAATCCACTTCTGCTAGGATAACTTGGTGATTTTGTAAGCCAAGGATGAACAATCTAGTCAGGTCTGAGTGGCTTTTGACTTGCTTGACCTTTTCACAAAAATGATAACACCCAACATCCTGAGAGTATGAAGGATCATGGGAGAGCAAGTAATTTGAATGGTGTCTAGGGGCTCAAACCTATTTTCCCTTCCTCCCTTTTGTTTAGGCTTGGAAGGTCTTTGGCTTTAATCATTGTTGGTATAAACTTCTCCTTTAGACATGGTGGCTGGTTTTAGCATAGCAAGACTTTTAGATTTTGTTTGAGAGATTTTAGGTCAAAAGGCTACAATGAGTGAGGTGATGGGAAAATTTTGCAAATGGGGGCCAAGATGAAACTCTCCAAGAGTGCACTCAGTGTTTAGAGGTTTGTTTGATGTCACTCAACCTCCTCTGGCACATATAACAATTTTCTCCTTTGAAAACCCTAACCAAAGATATTTAAAACTTATTTTTTATGCAGCCTAGGGTTTGGTTAATTAGGCCTTTAAATATCTCTTTGCTTAGGAAAATGAAAGCTTTGGAGGCAAGAAAACAAATCACCAACCTTGTATTTTTTATTGCAGGAAGTTTGGAGGAGAAAAACCTAAATTTTGACTCCTTTTATCAAGTTTGGACAAACTTCGCCTGTGCATAGTGCTTGTGCGTAGCGCCCGTGCATAGTGTTGGGTCAACTCGGGCCGAAGACGGGCCAGTTAGGCCTTCAGGAGCATAGCACCAGTGGCTGACAAGCAGTTTTGGGCACTTGTTGTGTCTGTGCATAACACTGGCCTAGGTGCGTAGTGATGGGCCCTGGGTGTGCGGCACAGTGTTAAATAACACTATGGCCACCCCTCCTGTGCTTAGGGCCGAGAGCCAGAACAGCTCTCTCTTATCTGCAGGGGTAAATGAAGTGCAAGAGAAGTTGAGGAGACTTTATATTTCTCCTTGAAAATGATTAGATTTCTAAACCCAGTTTTATAAGGTTCCTTTTCCTTTGCTTTTTATTACTGTGTTTTTTTACTACTTTTGGTCCTGTAGGTGGACAATTTGATTAAAACATTGTTCTTTTTTCACTGCTGGAGGCCTCTTAAGGTTCTCCTTAATTTGAAAATATTCCTGAAGACACCAAGCCCATGCCTCTCAGCCTATACATTGAAAAAAGAATTGTTTTGAACCTTTAACACCTATACACAGCAAACTCATTATTTTTTCCATTTCTCCCTTTGACTGTCATTCTGCCATGTTTTTATCTTTGAGGGAAAAGACCTGTTGGTGGGAGAAATACCTCAGTAGTAAGTATAAACAACAACTTGGTTTTTAGATGTGCCACCTTTATGGGAAAGTAAACTAGGGGTATATCTATCTCTTGGGCCATTTAGACAATGATATATGTCTAGTGAGGGAGGTGTGATCTCGAAACATTTTTGTGTTTTGCTAGCCACTTCTAATCTTGCACGTGCCTACCCAGTCTTTGTCTTTTGATCACTATTTCCTTTTGAAGTTTGGATAGCTCCCCTTATCAATGATGACTGATGTTTTTCTCTTTTGGCCACTAGAATATGTCTCTAGCTGTTATTTAGAGAAAGATTCCTTTGAATCTGACATTTCTTGCCTCTTCCTACTGATACTCTTCATCATATTTATGCCTTTGGTGTAGTGGAGTACTTGTCTTCATGTCTACCCTCCTTGCTATTCTTTAAAAACTCTGATTTTACCCTTTTGCTGAGGTGGAGCTAGTGCTTGTCTGCCAAACCCTAGGGTAACTGGAAAACCCTTGAAACCATATATTGTGATGAAGGAGGTTTCCTGGTTACTATTTTGACCCTCTTTGTCTATCTTCCCAAGCTTCTGAGTTTCTAGGGATACTTCAGAAAAACAAACAGTCTTATCTTCTGATTTTTCAAAGAGACACTTATCAAACTTACTATTTTATGTCCAAAGCCTTCAATGATATTTCGAAGGGTTTTAGGTGTTCTTTGCCTTTGTAACCTTATCATTGCTCTATTGCTTGGTCAAAACAGTCAATGAATCTTGATTCCCAACAAACAAATACCTTGCTACTTTTTTCTAGGTTGTGAATGGTCCTCTCATGATGATCCTCCCTTTTTACCTTACCTCATGGCTAATCTGATGGCTTTTTGGTCTTCTTTGCAGGAATGCAAGCAAAGGGCAGATGTCCCTCTACAAGTTTCATGTTTGAAGCCAAACAACCTTTTAATGATATTTTTGATTGATGTACAATTTTTCTTATGTGCCACTGTCTTTTATGACCTGCATGGACCTTTTGATGGGCAACACTTCATAACACTCTCTAATGATATCATATTCTTGCTTGTAAAATTTAAGCCTGTTTGTATCTTGCTACCAGCTGTGGATGCCTTTATGAGCTTTTAGGTCTCCTTCTTTGCCTCTATTTTTGATGTTGACCATTTACAAAACATTCCTGCAGAAATGCTTGGATATGGTAAATTTCTCTTTTGCAGGCTTACTGCTTGATCAAGAGGATACCTTTGGACGTCTTTGATGTTCTTTTGCCAATGATAGGCCTCATCCTTGTGTTCACTTGACTTCACCTTTCAATATCTATGGAAACAGTGAATTCAGAACCATGATAGTGCATAACCTAGATGACCCTATTTGACTTATTGTAATGCTCTTGGAATAGGTTTTTTGAATGAAAACTTCAAACAGGGTTTGGATGAGGAGACATGGTTTTTGACACTCTATTATGCACTATCATCCTAGACAACTAGAAAACCTTGTTTTACTTCAAAGGGCTTTAGAGAGGGATGAAGACACCATTGCTTGAGGCACTTGGTGAGTAAGGGGAAAAATTTTGGTTTACTTGGCGAAATAAGGTATGCAAAATAGAGGGCTTAGGGAAACAGATACATAGTGTTATAGGCAGAGGTGGCAAACATAGTGAGAGTGTGGGACATCAGTCCAGGATTTGTTCTTTTCTGGGTGATAGATTGGGCATGCTTTGACAAGGAAGTGGGATAGTGAAAAAAATTCTCTTTGAGGATATTTATAGAACTCACATGATTCTTGAATTATGTTTCTAGAAATCTTGGACAAAGCATTTAGTCAATCTAAACAGGTAAAATTATTGATGACTAACAGTGGCTCCACTTGGGGAGGGCAGATCCTTTTCAGGAGGTGTCTAGAATTTCAGATCTCTTGGTTTATGAAGACCAATGACTCATCCATTGGGTGGATTTTATTCTTTATTTTGATGCTGCTTCCCCTAAGGTAGTGATTTTGAAAATTTGAAAGCATGATTAGCTCAACTTCACTTTTACCTACCCAACCTACTCGCCTAAAATTTTTTCTTCCTTGGGTGCACTTGAACTGGAAAACTCATTGACATTTCTATTTTGAAAATGAAAACAAACTATCTACTTCTACACTTATCTCTTCTGGGAGTTCAGATTAAGCTATTGAACTCCTTTGATTCTCTACCTATTCTACTCAACTGTCAAGGTTAAACTATTTGACAGGATTTATTCACTAAGCTAAAAACATGAAATTGAAAACATGACTAGATCATGATTAGACAATCTAATTTATCATGGGTTTGTGGCATAAAAAAAAGCTGCACACAAATGCTATTTTTGTACAAAATAAGACTAGAAAAATCAGGGCTAAGATACATAGTTTGTTATTCGTCCCCGTTTTTCTCCTTGGTTCTATTTTGAGCATGTGGAACCAGTATCTTTCTGTCCTAATCTATTTTCTTTGACAAGTCGAGCTTCAATGTTTTGACCAGCATTCTTTTCACTAACTTATCAACAATAAATTTAAAACATGTTCAACCATGATTAAGCTAGATAGTTGAACAAGACATTCTTTTTGCACTAGTAGTGGCATTTAGGCTTGCACACTTTCAGTATTACAATTTTTTGGGTATGGGGCTGTACCTTGTTTTGAATCTGCCCTTTTTTCCATTTTTTCTATGTTTTATATTTTTCTCCCTTTTTGACTTTTTCTTCACACAATGGTATGTACAATGAGTGAAAATTTTAAAGCTAAGGATCTTGACAAATGTAGTGTTTAAGCATCCTGTCTTCAAAAGGATCTCCTAACATATTTTGTTCATTCAACTCTTGAAAATAGAAAACATAGTTACCTCTAATTGACAACATGGTATAAGGATTATTCCAAGAGTTTTCAGAAAATCCATGATCCCCTTGGCGCTTCTTCTTTGGCCTTTTCTCTTCAAATATGTTTGAGTCAAATATCCTCTTCAAGTATGCAAGGTACTCTTTATCATCTTTAAAAAAATGATGAAGTCATCCATGTACACCATAGTAGAGATTTAAAACTGAAGGCATAGTTTTTCAGAGGGTATTTCCAACACTTTCTAGCTCGGGAGGTATTTTTTTAAGCATGCAACTGTCCCAAGGAAATTTGAACAAACCTTTGAGCTGATTGATTTGAAGTGGTATCATCTGATGGTAACCTGAAAAACTATCATGCAATGAGATTTGGTTAGAAAACCCTACCCTTTGTAAAGTATGATCTTTTTTGGTAAAAAGGTATTTGTTCTTTTGGAAGGGTTTCTCCCGGTACCTAAAATATATACAAAGCCTATGTCCCTTTGCCTTCTTTCTAATTGAACTTAACTACTCAAAATTTTTAAGATTCTTATTTAAAGGAAGGCCTTTTAGAACAATGGTTGTGTTTCAAGGTTTTAGACTAGCCTGCCTACACACATAAGCATTCTAAAATTTTTTGCACAATCTTGTATTCCTTTGTTTTGTGTGTAGTGATAAAATTTTAGACAACTTAATTATTTCAGGCTTCTTAAGTTCACCCATGCTATCTTCCTCTATATCATCTTTAGCAAAAATTTCTTTGGGATCTGTAGCAATATTTATGAAAATTGATAATTTTTCTAAAAGGGAAGATTTCTTGGATGATGAAGTATCTAGGTAAGGTAGAAACATCAGAATGTCTTGTTCCAAATTCCCAAAGATTTGTATTTTGTGAGGGTGTTTCATTTTTTTCTGGATTAGAAAAAGGAAGAAGTTGTGTTCTTGTGATTTGTCTTTCTTTTGAGCCACATGTTCCCTTTTCTAAAGTGATTCTTGTTTCTGACATTTCATTTTCAATTTGCAGGAAATCAATTTCAGTTTTATTATCTTGTGGTGTTTCAGGATCGTGATAGTTTTGACTGTCGAACTCATCATAGAGGAAGTGATCTGATTGTTGTAATGTGCCTATATTTTCACAATTTTCATTTACTTGCTCATCAAGGTCATTTTCATTATACAAGATGAATGAGTCCAATTCTGAATGAATTGAATATATAGTGGTGTTGTTGGGTCTATCTAGGCTGCTTACCATATACTTCATATGAGATTCCCAGTAGAGTCACCTAGTTCTATTAAAAATCGGGGTGGTAGCATAAGACATGTAAAGTTGGAGGTTTCCCAGAAGTTTAGCTCCCCAAGATCGGGACAAAAGCATGCCATATTTGGGGGGAATGTCAGCCACGACTGTATCCATGACCAGGATCTTAGAAGGGATTTGTGCCAGATTGACACATAGGTCCTTGATCAGGCCCAAGCATTTAACTCTACTTGAATCGAAGCAATACAGATCTTTGTAGGGCCTAATTATTTCTATGCCCAATCTTTCTGTCACTACCTTCGACATGAGGTTGTGAGAGGCACCAGAGTCAAGCATGGAATTACGTAGGATTTTGTCATTTATGTTTAGGCTGACATAGAATGGGCGAATGGCTCCTTATTGGTATTTTCCATCTACTTCGGGTCCAAACAACAACTCTAGTTTATCATTTGTCAAATTCAAAGTATTGGTATCATTTCCTATGTTCAAAACTTTCAAAACTTGGGAGCGGTACATATCCTGAGCGACCAATTCAGTGAGAGGGATGGTTATTTTGACTTTAGCAATTTCTCCTTCAAAATTGAAAGGTACTTGAGTTTTAGACATATTTACATCAATTTTATCAGCCATAAATTTCTCCACATTTTTAATTTGCTAATTTTGGTTCAGGGCTTTGATCATTGGAGTTTTCTCAGGACCACTAGCAAAGGTGCTAGGACAGCTTGTGTCAATTCCTGGTTGGCTAGTTTTATCCTTGTTGGGATCAGTTTTCTTAGCCATGGTGATGTTATTGTCTGTTGTTCTTTTAAGAATGTTTTCGGGATTTTTCTTAACAGCAGTGTCTGATTTTTTTTCCTAGAGTTGTCTTGCTTTTTCTTACTCCTAAGATCATATTACCTATGGACTTCCATTATGGCATTTTCTAATCCCAATTCGTGGTCTTCGGAATCTTCATAGCTTGTTTCATCTTGGTTTGAGGATAAAAAACCTTGTTCTTCTTCTGTGAGGAAAACCTCACCCTCACTATCAGAGCCTATTAAGTTTAGACTATTCTCATCTGGTTGTTCAATATCTCTTTCCCCTTCATCAACATAGTTAACTTGAAAGGGTGGCATGATTTGTTAATCATTTTCCCTTGGTCTGTTTTGGGGTGGGTCTCTTCTAAAATTTTGATTCTGGTTTCTGTTTTGGGAATTTGTTTGGTTGTCCCTAGGGGGTGTTATTTCATTTATGCTTATTCTCTCCATCATTCTTTCCATGGTCCTAAGAAGGTTTTCCATCTTGGAATCAAATGAGGAGGTGGAGGGCATGGTGTCATCTTTGTATGTTACCCTCTTTTCTGATCTTAGCCTAGGTCTTTTTTCAATTAAGTTGGCCTCTACACTTCTAGCTACTTTTTTCATGTCTTGTAAAGTTAGAGGCTCTCTTTCTCTTAGTTGATAGGCCATGTTAGAGTCAAAACCCTCCAGGAATTTAGCTAAGGCTAGGCCTAACGGAGGTTTCATGTTTGGCAGTAGTGCGTTGTAAACACTATTGAACCTAGTGCAATAGTCTTAGACACTTTCTCCTGTGTTTCTTTTGAGATTGTTATATTCTTAAAGGATCTTAAGAGGGTTTTTCTTGATTTCCAATTTGTTTATGAAAGTTTGGTAAAGTGAAGGGAGATCATGTATGCTTTTGGGAGTTAGGCTTTTGAACCATTTCTTAGCTTCTCCTCCTAGGCTTTGGGCAAACATCCTCATCTTCATGGTTTCCTCTTCTAATTCCATGTAGTTAAAAGCATCATTCATTCTATCTACATGTTTTTGGGCAATAGTGGATTCAGCCCCGGTGAAGTGTGGGATTCTGGATTGGTAATCATTTGGTAAAGGTACCAATGGTTGCGGTAACACAAGGGGTGCATACCATGCTGCCATGGTGGGAGCTAATGGTGGATTTATAGGTGGAGGATTTGTGCTATGAGATGGAGTGGTTTGCACAGTGGTGGTGTGAATGGGTGTGGCAGAAGTACTTGGACTAGTAAGCTGATTCTGAGCAGACTTGGGATGAAAAGAGCCAAAGTGGTGGAGAAGTTGGAAATCAGTTGGTGTGGAAGGAGAAGCTTCTATGCTAAGACTATGTTGCAAGTCTATGGGATCAAGATCGGTATGGTTGATTCTACTTTGTGACTTGGTTCTGAAAAGGTTTCTGGTATGGGGCAAGTCAAACTGAGGATCTTGTAAGGCTTTAAGTTGTTCAAATATAGAGCTTGCTTTATGAATGGTCCTATTCGTAGCTAAGTTTCTAGTTTTAGAAGTTTGCCACAAAATATTTTCTGGGTCATCAACTATAGTAGGAGGGTTTGGATCCAGATGAGATATGGTATTGATTCTTCACAGAGCTAGATTTCAAATTCAAAATTTAGAGAGGCTGAAAGTTTATGACTGCTTTCGAAAGGCTGACCTCTCTAGGTGCTATCAAACTTGCATAGTGTGTGACTAGGTTTCTAGACTTCTCAGGGCTGTTTTGATGCAGTCCTACAAGAGTCTATAGATACTTAGCAAAATTTAGAAGGCCTAATGGAGGCTAGTGGAGTCGCCAAATGGATATTCTTAGTTGTTTTTAAGATATGTTGTCTATGGTCCACCACCAGTACTGACAAAAATCCAATCTAGAAATGTTTTGGGGTTTTCTGAGTTTCTATATGCAACCCGAAGGTTTGTAAGTGTGTCCTATAACTGAGTCATCAATTTTCTAAGATGGTGAAAAAGCTAGATTCTACTCTTAGGTTATAAGTTAAGTTCTCTATGATTTGACGAAGGTTTATGAAGTCCTAAGGGATACTTAGTTTGTCACTGACATCATAGGTTGCATCATAATCACTATTGTGTTAGTGATAGTGATGAGGTAGCTATAAATCATAAGATACTATTTGATGAAGGGATTCTAGATTCCTAAGGGGTATTTAGATTGTTATGAACTGAGAAGGTCCCACCGTGATCGTGATTATGTTAGGGTCCCGTGATTTGGTAGATTGGCTAAACCAAATGGTAGGGTAACATCAGACCAGTCTTTGGAGTCCTAAGACCTAGCCTTCTTGGACTCAGAGAGGGCTCTCTTTATTATGCGAAGGATGTGAACTTGTTCGCTTCAGATGATTGATTTTAGGCTAGTTGTTAGGTGTAATTTGTTTGTTTGTTTTGGGTTGGGGTAAGATGACTAAGTAGGATAGCTGGAATGAGAAATTATCAAATAAATACGGCTATGGGGTCATATGAAGTCGAGGGTGTCTAAATGATGAAGCAGAGTGTATTGCAGGGCCGATTTAGCAAGGTTAATGGATCCTTTAGGTGATGTATGAGGTGTAATGAACATTAAGTTTGGGAAAAAAACTAAGAGGTCTTAAACATATAGAGTCTGAAATCAACAACTCATGAGGTAGGGCAAACCATTAATCTCTATGAACAATACTCAAATTGATAAACATGTAACATGAACATTTTGGTGATACATGGAAGCATTAGAACTCCTAACTTTAGGAATTCACCTTCATATTTTTGAGAAAACACATAAGATAAATAGAAAACTCAATATATGGAGAGGGAACTCCTAAACAGCATATATCAAACTATCAGGAACTCTGAAACAAGTTGGTAAGCATGGGCAAATGGAAAGATTGAAACGAGACCTCTTTGTCTTAACCTAATCAATCAATATTCCATAGAAAAGCTTCAAAATAGGGTTTTGAAAACTTTAAATAAGCGGCGCATACCATGAACCATATTTATAAGCTAACATACTAACCATTCATGAAACAAAAACAAGTTTTATTAGGCCTAAGAAGCAAACAATAATCCCTTAGGATGACTAAAAGAGGAAAACATCAAAGCTATAGAAAACAGGAGGTTTGAGGTGCTTCCATGAGAATATCTCAACCTATAATTTTCTGATCTATAGCAACCAAGCAGACTAAAATAAAATGAGGATAAGAAAAAATTAACAAGTTAAGAAAACATCACCATTCACCAAGCTATGGAATCCTGCAAGCAAGCTTCTCCAACATCAAGCCACACAATCCATTGGCTCACTTCATAAGACCAATATCTTCTCCAAGCTCATAAAACCATGTATTTCTCTTAAACACATCAATTCCCAACTGTTTACAATGAATTCTCATGTATTATATAAAAAATGAGGAGAGGAGAGCCTATTAGAGAATATAGAAGCCTATTGGCCAAAGAGAAATATCCTAAATTGTCCTTGAGGCATTGCAAGGCCCAAGGCACAAAAATATCCAAATAAATATCTTTTCTGACTATAAATGGAAAGAAAATTAACTTTTAGGCCTGAAACGCCTAAGAAAAATTTCCAAACGCACATTTTGATCACTCAGCCATAGGTGTGTAGTGCACTGTGTTAAACAATGAAAATTTTCTAGGTGCGTAGCGCAGAAATAGGTCTTTTTGCAGTAGTATTTTGGAGGTCTTCCTGACACCGGATTTGGCTCTGTGATGGCTCGTTGGAAATCTTGATGAGTCTAATTTCCAAAAAAAAATTATTTTTACTCATTGGATTCCCTTTACCTACTCAAAAATCAAATCTCCCACCGCTTCTCTGTGCATAGCACCTGCTCTGAAAAGGAGGCAGAAAGGTCAAATTTTTTATGTTTTTTGACCTTTTGAGGGGGTAAAACTGCTCCAAATGATCTGAAAATTGGTGGGTAGACCATTAGTGATGTGAAAAATCCAAAAATTTAAACTTTGAGAGCTGAATACGCACCAAATTTGTGCGTAGTGCCTAGGGTGTTGTGCTCCTAGGGGTCAAAAATTGGAAAAAACTAAAATTTGTCCAATTTGCCTCAAAATTTGGGGATAGACCCCTCAAGAGGTTTTGGATACCTATTGAGAAGCCTCACACAAGACTCGAATGATGTCATGCACTTTGACTCTTTTTAGGTCTTCTATTTCAATGAGGGCCTTCTTTAGCTTGGTGCTAGCAAGCATGCTTTTCCTTGCATAATGTTTGGCCATTTTCTTTTGTAGGGAAAGGCCCCTCTTAACCTCCTTGAAATGGTTATGTTCCTCTTTGTAATAGTAGATGACCCTTTGAGCCATATTAAATTCCATTTCCCACTCCTGAAGCTGTGCATCTTTTTCCAAGAGGAGCAACCTAGTTTTCATCTCTTGGTCCTCATTGTCATTGTCTAGATTAATGAATTGAGATCCTTGAAAATTCCTCTTGATCCTTTTGCTCCTTCTTGTTAGGTCCCTATATTACTAGTGTAGTCCCTTATTATGTTAGTGTATACCCCCTTATTGCTATTTTTGTAGCGTTGTAAGCCCCATATTGTTATTATTGTGCCCTTACATTATTATTTTTAGTTCGGCTAGGATTACATTGTGGCCCCATGGACTCCTATATATAGAAAGGAGGTTTTTTCATTTTAATCATCCAAGAATTGTTCATTCATGTAATGTATTGGAGGTTTCCCCCTTGAAGTGGCTTATTTCTAAGGCGTTGATATCTCTTTTCTTCTATTTTTGGAGCTGCTTTGGAGTTGGTTTCTTCCTGAGGAAGCTCCTCTAAAAATTTTAGATCTTGGTTCGCAATATTTTCAGAGATAGGATCCACGGAAGTTAGGATTGTTTTAGGCTCCCGAATTTCATCTCAAAGAGGTGACCATGGGAAAAATTTCATAACTCTCTCTCCGAGCATCAGATTGGGATTCTGTAAAAAGGGGCCACAATTACATGGACTGTAGTTTTCTATCTATCAATTTCAAATCTGAAGAGGAAACAGTGACACGTGGCAAGTCATACAAGTTTTTTATATTGAACTAGTCCATAATTAGGTCATTGTGGGAGATTGGGCATAACTTTGCCTTGAAGAATCTAAATTAGATCATACCTGTGGCATTTGAAAGAAGATTTAGAGGGCTACTTCAGTGCCAAATTTCACATATTTAAGATATGAAATCACAGAGAGAATTTAGTTTCAATATATAGATACTCAAATGCAAGAAAAAGGTGTGTATTTGTTTTTTAAAATTGCATAACGTTTGTTTGAAAAAGCTGTTTTTTAAAACTGCATAACGTTTGTTTGAAAATGCAGTTTGAAGTGATTCCAAGGGCATATTGAAGAATTTTTCTCAGTAATTGGTTCTATAATGCCTCCAAAAAAATTTCCATACCCATTAAGCCCTCAGAAAGCTATACTATGATGCATGAAGAGGAAGAATTGTAGTATGAGATATCAAAATTACGGTACCAAGTGCAACAAATTTCGATCTTACGAAGAGCAACCGAAGATGACATAGATGATTTAAAAGAAGAAATGGAGGCTAAGCTGGATTGTTTGAAGGATAAAATAAAATCTATTATGGATGTTAAAGTAGTGGAATATCACATCGAGCATCAACAGCAAGTTCTCCAACTCTCAAAGGATAACCAAACTTCGGTGCAAAATCAAATGAAATAACCGGAAGATCAACATCACGTCGAAAGAATTTATGAAGTAGTCACAAAAACAAGAACTCGAAAAGTACAATCAATTTTAAATTATATCAGCAATTGGAAGAACTTTCCTGTAGAATATTCCACATGGGAGGATGAGAATTTTATACATAAGCATCAAGAAATAATCAAGCGTTGAGGACAACACTTGTTTTAAGGAGAGGGGCTTGTTAAGTCCCTATATTACTAGTGTAGTACCTTATTATGTTAGTGTATACCCCCTTATTGTTATTTTTGTAACCCTGTAACCCCCATATTGTTATTATTGTGCCCTTAAATTATTATTTTTAAGTCGGCTAGGATTACATTGTGGCCCCACTAGGATTACATTGTGACCCCATGCACTCCTATATATAGAAAGGAGGTTTTTTCATTTTAATAATTCAAGAATTGTTCATTCATGTAATGTATTGGAGGTTTCCCCCTCGAAGTGGCTTATTTCTAAGGCGTTGATATTGTTTTCTTCTATTTTTGGAGCTGGTTTAACAACACTTCGTACCTGTACCTTCTGTTCACCTTTCCCTTTCCTTTGTCTTGCTGCTTAATTGTTGGAGGGGAGATGGCCCTTTGCCTTTTTGAGGCAGCAAACACATCTCTTCTCCCTCTGTGATAGGTGTATGTGAGAGGATTTATGATGGTGTTTGTTGGGCCAAAATTTTGAATCATGGATAAATCACGCTTCCCTAGACAGGTCCTAGTCTAAAACAATAGGTGAAAGACTATGTGACTATTTCTTCTAACTCAGAATAGGATACAGAGAGGATTGGAGGCTTACTTTTTCAGTCACTTCCAAATGGATCCTTCTATCACTTCTGTTGCAGCTTCAAATTCAAGCATTTTGTGAGTTGAATGCTTCCTATAATAAAGAACATTGAAACAGTAGAAGATGCAATAATATAGATATTTATTCAAGCTAGTTAGCTAAATCAGTAAAGCATAAACCATATACATCAACCAAGATCTTACAATATGGAAAATCAAAGCCAATACAGATGCATATAGGGAAAAATAAGCAGTACTCTTTATTGATGATAAAAGGAGAGGTTACAACCTAGTGACTCATTTGAAGTGACCCTCGAGCAATTTTCCCAAGCCTCATTACAATATAAATATCTCCAGCAGCGGCTTCACAAATCTAGCTCTCAATTGAAAATCCTCGAGCATTTCTCTACTCAAATTCTTCCTTCTCAAGCACTTAGATCTGTGCTCAATTTATAGATGAACTGTAGGTTGTTTTGCAATCAATAACTTTCCAAAAATAGGCAAGACATGTTTCTAGTCATGTAGATGTCAAATGTACACTTGGATCCGAAGCTTGACACATGTGAACTCTTCTAGAAGGCACTGGCCAAGTGGAGATTCCGGAACAATGAGAATTCCGCTCCCAATGTGACCAACGCAACTGTGAATGTCGGGAAGTGCTTTGTAGAGCAGCCTTGCATGGGGCTACCTGCATATGCAATGCACTTAGGCCCCTTAGAGCCTGTGTTAGTGAGCTCTCATATGCTATATAATAAGCTTCAAACCATGGAAACCTTTGCTTGATGAAAGTGTTGCTTGATTTGTCTTGTTTCTTGTCTTAGGGCATGTAGCAAATGAAATGATAGGGAATGATAGGCCCTTGATCATTGGTCCTGGAGATGATGTCTAGTTAACCAGGTCCTATAGATGATGTCCAGTTAATGAGATCCAAATAATAATAAAAAATTGATTGAGATGCTTTACACTGTGATTAGTCTGGAAACGAAGCGGAGTGGTCACCTACATCAATCTTACAATACATTACATCATGATATATCCTCTTTTGATCATAATTGTTGACGGTAGGAATTCCCATGTTCAGCACATAAAACAATCTAATAACATGTACATAATTCAGAAAGTCGTCTACATTGGAATGTTGCCCAGATGCAGACATGCCTATAGATATAGGCCCATGTTTGGATGACAATTTGTATGTAAGGTCACCGTACAAATGATGTGTACAACAATCTTGAAATCACAGCCCGAATGGATGAAACTAGATTCGAGGTCTTCTTATCTTGTTCACTCGATCATTCGGGTACAAGTCTAGCCATGCGAATATATGATTTGTAGTCAAACATGGAAAGACAACGTTTGATTACTAGCCAATGATGTGTGTTGTTAACAAATGCAAGAGAACCACCATTAATGTCAATGGCCCTCAAGGTATTGCAGTACATTTTGTAAGGCGTGAATAGATGATTTGATGTCAAACGCCAAACAAAATCTTTCGATCAAAGGTCCGGACGCGAGGATCTTGTCGATGCTGTAACAAGCCTCATGGTACTGGAATCTGATGTTTCAAAGTGAACTTCCTACATATTGATTTGTCATTGACACGAAGTCACCTTATTGCAAAACAAGAGTTACTGATTTCGGAGACAAGGGTATGACTTGATATAGCAATTTTCAGGGATGACAGTCATGAAAATGAAGGTTTATGAGTATTGCAGACGAATGAGTTTTTAATCACTAGATGACTTCTCTTGAACATATCGGCGACACTGTGATGAGTTGGCAGCATTGACCCAAAACCGAAGTGAAGTTATGATGAACCATAGGTGTAAAGGAACCTTCAATATGATTACCCAACCCAAGCAGTCACATACATGGAGTGAAAGAAGTGTCATGTTCAAGAGCGACTTGCTACCAAAAAGAAACTTTACATACTTTTCCCAAATTTTCCCCGGTCATTTTTCAACCAGTACCCCTTTATTTTTTAACAAGCTTGAGGAGGATAACATTTTCTTGATCTATAATTCAACCCTTCGGGCAAATAATGTATTTCTATTTAACAATTTAATGAGTCTAGCGATGAATGAAACTTGATCCTTGCCATGATTGACAAGCCCGTCGCTATTTTATGTTTTAACGAGCTAAAATACAGTGATAGCCCAGTCCTTTTTCATATTTAGAGAGTCTGAAAAAGAGGACGAAAGAGAACTCCATAAGTAATTTTTCGTAAATTTGTCACTCAGATCTGAAAAAGTGTAAAATTGTATCTGAGAGAACCTCTTTGGTCATGTTTAAAGAAGGTATTCCTTTTTCGTAAATAATCCATCTTAGTTCAGAAAAGGGTTAAACTTATACTGAGTAGATATCGATTCATTTACTTTAACGAGCTCGAAAAGACAAGTGCTCGACAATCTTTTCACATTATCAGAGTCTGAAAAGAGTTGAAAGAAGACTCCAGGGGTTCCTTTTTCGCTTTTATCGAAGCTCAAAAAAGATATAAAAGTGTGCTTCAAATCCTTTTTCGTTTTTAGCAAAGCTTGAAAAGTAAGGAGAAAAAGTATGCTTTGAGGTCAAGTCATTCTTTGAATAAATTTGCACGCCTAATCTATTCATCAGTTGTATTTCCTGTTCAGAATGACATCAAATGGATTAAAAATACCTGTTTCATGATAAAAACATACTAAAACTATAGTCGTAGCAATAAATTTAACTTGCAAACAATTAAATGACTATAAAAAGTAGTTTCGCTATTCATTTTTACCATTCCATAGTTTCCATTTTCATTTTGGAGCTCTGAACCTGATTTTGCCCCCGAACTTCAATCGTTGATTGCGTGCAATAAGTAAGAATGTTTTGAATGCCCCTTGCAAGAGCACATGTTGAATGCCCCCTGCAAGAGAAGATGCCCCCCAAGCTTCATTTCATTCACCTAAGTATATTACTGGTTACTAATAGCTGGATGGAATGAAGGTTCATTATGGGGGAGGATTTGTTTCATTTTTTAATGAGCTTGACATAGGAAAATAACTATGCTCATGACCTATTTCATTTTTTATGAGGTTGACACAGTAAAAAGAACTTTCCTCATAGGCCCTTGTTTCATTTTTTAACAAAGTTGACACAAGAAAAAATAACTATCCTCATAGGCACTTGTTTCATTTTTTAACGAGGTTGACACAAGAAAAAATAAATATCCTCAAAACTTATTTAATTTTTTAACGAGGTTGACACAGAAAAAGAACCATCCTCATAAATATGTTTTATTTTTTAATGAGGTTGACACAGAAAAAGAACCATCCTCATAGTATGTTTCATTTTTTTAACAAGGTTGACTCAGTAAAAGAACTATCCTCATGACTCTGTTTCATTTTTTAATGAGGTTGACACAGTAAAAGAACCATCCTCATAACCTGTTTCATTTTTTAACGAGGTTGACACAGTAAAAAAACTATCCTCATTGTGCAGTTGGACTAGTGAGTGTGTGCTGGAAAAGACGTAGTCTAACAGAGTTATCATTTAAGGAGTTTGATGAATACCACAAATGATAAGTTATAACATGCGTTGACGAGTCTTCTCCAGGGTTTTCATTGAATTTAGGAATGTATGAGGGTAACATATGTGGTATCACTAGCCACCAAGGAGAGGAACCAGATAGGATTCCAGATGATGACATGGGTGAAGTCAATGGACAAAACATCGAAAATGAAGCAACAATAGATGTTGTCACAACTGAAATAGATGGTTCAGTCTGGGATGTTATCTCAGCCATGGTCAAATCACCCAATGTATACCCTATAGAATCTATGGGAACCTAAAGTGAAACAGGATCAACAAAAGTAGAGGAAGGTGATTGAGGAAAAGACTCGTACAGGTAAATCTCCTACCAAAAATGAGTTGGATTTTAAGGTGTCTCATCTTGTGATATTTCTTAAATCAAAATCAAATTAGGTGGAAGAACTTCGTCATCGGGCCCAAATTATATTTCAGGTGGTTAACTGCGTGATATGGGAGACTCAATGGCTACAATAGATTGTGGAGGGACCAATACAGAAACAACTTTCGGTTGTTCAACTTCGGGATCAAGATTTTCTCCACTTAGGGAATATAGCACCAAAAATATAAGGGGATGATAGACCCTATTTCTTTGGTCCTAGGGATGATGTCTAGTTTGACCAATAATAGTTTCCCCCTAAAGCACAATGGGATCTAGATCAACTTCTAGTTGAACAATGTTGGGTTCGAGAGGTATGGTCTCATAGATTGGAAGGATCATGACCACGGGTAGCTGTGAAGACTACGTTTCTCCAACAGTAGACAAGCTAGGATTTGTAGAAACAACTCGTGCCAACTCTGTTATATGGGAAGATGATGCTTCACCAGAGGTACTAATGGTACTAGTTTTGGTAGAGCGATGTTTACGTGAACGACGGGGGATAGGATTTTTTTCTTCCATGATTACTGATTTATTTTAACCAAAAAACAAATAAAAAAAAGAGGGTAATGCTAGGCAAAAAGGTTTACCAAGAAACTGTGAACTACAGAATACCTCCTGGAAAACCAAGAAGTACGGGCAGGTAATCTCCCCGAATGCTATGTTCGATGTATCACAATTTCAAGGCGGCGACTTGGTTCACTATAGATGGATATCACCTAAACGTTGTCCTCCCAAATATACCCGAAGGTACATGGAGGCCCAAGTCCATATTAGCATTGTCTGATGCGAAACCGCATAGTGAGAGCACCCCTTTATACTTCTGTAACACCGCCCGATATAGCCGAAATTATGTGGATGAGCTACGATAAACTTACGTACGTGGAGAGAGGTATCACAATTGGAATGTATCGCAGACAAGTTAACGACAACTGCTATGTTTTACGATGTCGAAACACATCTCTAGCCTAGACCTTCTAAATGTTATCGTTATGGTTCCAATGCGTTGTTAAGTATATGGATATTTCTTTTATGTTGATCTTGCTTAACAATTTTCCTTTTAGGTTCACCGCGATGATGTATATGAAATTCCTAAAATGCAAGCTAAGAATGATAAAAAAAAATTCACTTTCAGCTTTTTCAATGAAGAACCTAGCTACTAAGGGAAGAGAGAAAATAGTTCATGAACAAACAAATCAATGAACAAAAACAAAATCAATTAATCACAAACTAAATGCAGATTTCCTAATGTTCCTTTTACAAAACACACATAATCCTACATGCAAATGAAATTTTTTCTTTTCAGTTTCCTTAATGTTATGAATGCAGAAAATAAACTAGGTTCACTATATAAATAATTCAAATTCTTTTTACTTTCGAGAAACAAAGAATACAAACAACAATTTATCTTTTGAAGGAAAAACGAGGATTTCAACAACAATTTCTCTTATCAAGGAAATGAAGATTTTACGACAATTTCCTATTTCGAAAGCAAATGATTCTTAATACAACCATAAAAAATACTTTGAAATCAACTTGTCAATGATAAAGAAAAACTTTTCTAAACAAAAATTGAACAAATTTTCAGCCAAAGGAGGAAGAAGTATATAGATTCACTAGTCAATTGAGCATCAAACTTTTCAAGACATAGCAGCAAACAAAACTGAAGCAAGTTGCAAAGTCAAATTCAAGGGAATTTGGTCACTTTCAGGAGTCAACGCAGTCTCCAAGGGGAGACATTGCTCGACAACGTAGGATAGGAAGGGAGACAGTGCTCTGCAAAGCACTATGTCCAGTCAAAGGATGCATTGGGCGCAGTAAACAAAGAAAAATGATATTGTTTAACTCACTGTATTTACAAATTAGGCTCTAAAAAATTTTAACCTTTATGTGTAACAGCTTCTGGGTGGATAAACAAAGCAAATCAGAGGCTAAAATACCTATAACTAAGAGAAAATCCTATCCCCAATGGAGTCACCAATTTGTTGGGCCAAAATTGTGAATTATGGATAAATCACACTTCCCTAGACAAGTGCTAGTCTAAAACAACAGGTGAAATACTATACGACTATTTATCCTAACTCATAACAGATATACAGAGAGGATTGGAGGCTTTCTTTTTTAGTTGCTTCCAAATGGCTCCTTTTATCGCTTCTGTTGCAGCTTCAAATTCAAACGGTTTGTGAGTTGAATGCTTCCTGCAAGAAAGTACACTGAAACAACAGAAGATGCAATAATATAGATATATATTCAAGCTAGTTAGCTAAATCAGTAAAGCATAAACCATACACATCAATCAAGATCTCACAATTATATGGAAAATCAAAGCCAATACAGATGCATATAGGGAAAAATAAGTAGTACTCTTTATTGATGATAGAAGGAGAGGTTACAACCTAGTGACTCATTTGAAGTGACCCTCCAGCAATGTTCCCAAGCCTCATCACAGTATAAATATCTCCAGCAGCAGCTTCAAAAATCTAGCTCTTAATTTAAAATCCTCCAGCATTTCTCTACTCAAATTCTTTCTTCACAAGCACTTAGATCTGTGCTTAATTTATAGATGAAATGTAGGTTGTTTTGCAATCAATATCTTTCCAAAAATAGGCAAGATATGTTTCCAGTCATGTAGATGTCAAATGGACACTTGGATCTGAAGCTTGACACATGTGAACTCTTCTAGAAGGCACTGGCCAAGTGGAGATTCTAGAACAATGATAATTCTGCTCCCAATGTGACCAACGCACCTGTGAATGTCGGGAAGTGATTTGCAGATTAGCCTTGCATGGGGATACATGCATATGTAATGCACTTAGGCCCCTTAGAGCCTATGTTGGTGAGCTCTCATATGCTATATAATAAGCTTAAAACCATGGAAAGATTTGCTTGATGAAAGTCTTGCTTGATTTGTCTTCTTTCTTGTATTAGGGTATGTACCAACTGAAATGATAGGGAATGATAGACCCTTGATCATTGGTCCTGGAGATGATGTCCAGTTAACCAGGTCATTGGGAATGGTGCCCAAATTGACCTATAACAGTGTTTTTACCTTTGGAAATTCCACAAGCCTTGTCATCTTTGTCATGGCTTTCATGAGTCACTTTATGCTCCATATGGTCACTGATTTTTGTACCTTTTACCTCATCATCATCCTTTCTTTTCTCACTGTTTTCTTCATTGTCATCCTAACTCTCAAATTGACCACTACCTTCTTCACTTATCTCATTTATTTCAGCACCTTTGTCACTGTGATTGGTTTCACTGTCATGCTCAAATTCATCATTGCTTTGCTTATTACCTTCATTACCTTCATGTGCCTCCTCCCAACTATCTTTATATGTGTTTTTAGTGTCATAATTTTCATCATAAGACCCACTATTTTGGCCCCTTTTCTCATCATGGGGCTCACTTATTTCAACTCGGTTTTCTTGCTCACTGTTTCCTTCTTGAGAGGTTGTCTATTCTTGGTCATAATTTCTCTATTGTTCCTCTTCTTTACTCTCTGTTTCTATCCCATAATCTTCATCATTTTCACCACTTTCACCATCTTTATCAAGCTCTGTATTTTCCTCAATATTTTCAACCTTTTCCTCAATTGCATCTTTCTCTTGATTTCTGCTGTCATCATTTTGTTGTTTTTTGTGGCTATTATCACTTTCCTGCTCACTACTGTCCTCTTATTTTTTTTCTTCATCTTCCTCAGCTTCTACCTCACTATCCTCTTCCTCATTGTCTTCATCTATCTCAAGTTCTACCTCACTGTCCTCTTCCTCATTATTGTCATCTGTTTTCTCTTCATTAGAGCCAATGTCAGCTTCTTCACTTGGTACATTAGGAGAAGAGATAGGAGGTGAATTTTTTTGTGGAGAAGGAATAGGCAGAGATGATAGAGGAGTGGAGGTAGGTGGTTTTGAAGTGGAAGGTAGATTCTGCTGAATTAAGGCTTGGGGGTTTGTAAACGCATCATGTGAGATGAAGACTTCCCAAGGGATTCCTTTCTACTCCAACTGGTGTAAGACAATCATTTTGATCAACGAGTGGTGGAAAAGGCTCACCATTTGGCGGTCATAGCTTCTTTTCTTGACAAGTGAGGCCATCTTGTCAATGCTCCAAAAAAGGTAGTATGGTAGGTTCATCATTTTGACTTTGGTGAAGTGCATTAGTAACCTTATATGATATGAGTAAATCCATGATTATCTCCCCTCATAGGTGAAATATCTAATAATCTGCTTCATTAGTAAGGCATACCTCTATAGCAAGTGGGAGAAATGAAAAACAACCTTGCAACCTTGTTGACAGCTTGGTTTTAGGTATAGCTCATAATAGCTCAACTCCAACTTCTTTTGTTTAAAACATATCTCGCCAATGTCTGGTATACCTGTTACTTTAGAAATGGATTCAGATGAGAGCTCAAACTCCACTCCTACTAGGCTAACTTGGTGATTTTGTAAGCCAAGGATGAACAATATAGTCAAGTCTGAGTGGATTTTGACTTTCTTGACCTTTTCACAAAAATGATAACACCCAACATCTTGAAAGCATGAAAGGATCATGGGAAAGGAAGTAATATGAATGGTGTCTAGGGGCTCAAACCTATTTTCCCTTCCTCCCTTGTGTTTAGGCTTGGAATGTCTTTGGCTTTCATCACTGTTGGCATGAACTTCTCCTTCAGACATGGTGGCTAGTTTTAGCACAGCAAGACTTTTAGATTTTGTTTGAGAGCTTTTAGGTCAAAAGGCTGCAATGAGTGAGGTGATGGGAGAATTTTGAAAATGGGGGCCAAGATGAAACTCTCCAAGAGAGAACTCAGTGTTTAGAGGTTTTTTTGATGTCACTCAACCTCCTCTGGCACATATAACAATTTTCTCCTTTGCAAACCCTAACCAAAGATATTTAAAACTTATTTTTTATGCAACCTAGGGTTTGGTTAATTAAGCCTTTAAATATCTCTTTTCTTAGGAAAATGAAAGCTTTGGAGGAAAAAAAAAAATCACCAACCTTATTTTTTTTATTGCAGGAAGTTTGGAGGAGAAAAACCGAAATTTTAACTCCTTTTAGCAAGTTTGGACAAAATTCGCCTGTGCGTAGCGCCCATGCGTAGCGTCGGGTCAGCTCGGGCCGAAGACGGGCTAGTCGGGCCTTCAAGAATGTAGCACCGGTGGCTGACAGGCAGTTTTTGGCACTTTCTATTTCTATGCATAACACTGGCCTAGGTACATAGCATCAGGAAATGGGTGTGCAGCGCAGTGTTAAATAACAATGCTTCCACCCCTCCTGTGCATAGCGCTGAGAGCCAGGTGCGTAGCGCTGACAGCCAGGTGCGTAGTGCCGGCCTCGGTGCGTAGCGCCTGTAAACTTCTTCAGATTTTGCTCAAAACCCTCCAAAATCACTTCCAACAGCTCTCTCTTGTCTACAAGGGTAAATGAACTACAAGAGAAGTTGAGGAGACTTTATATTTCTCCTTGAAAATTATTAGATGCCCAAAACACACTTTTATAAGGTTCCTTTTTCTTTGCTTTTTCTTACTATGTTTTTTACTTCTTTTGGTCCTGTAGGTGGACAATTTGATTAAACCGTTGTTCTTTTTTCACTGCTGGAGGCCTCTTAAGGTTCTCCTTAATTTGATAATCTTCCTGAAGACACCAATCCCATGCCTCTCAGCCTATACTTTGGAAAAAGAATTGTTTTTAACTTTTAACACCTATACACAGTAAACTCATTATTTTTTCCATTTCTCACTTTGACTGTCATTCTGCCATGTTTTTCTCTTTGAGGGAAAAGACCCTTTGGTGGGAGAAATACCTCAATAGTAAGTATAAATAGCAACTTGGTTTTTAGATGTGCCACCTTAATTGGAAAGTAAACTAGGGGTATATCTATCTCTTGGGCCATTTAGACAATGATATATTTCTAGTGAGGGAGGTGAGATCTTGAAGCATTTTTGTGTTTTGCTAGCCACTTCTGATCTTGTAGGTGCCTACCCAGTCTTTGTCTTTTGATCATTGTTTCCTTTTGAAGTTTGGACAGCTCCCCTTATCAATAATGACCCATGTTTGTCTCTTTTGGCCAATGGAATATGTCTCTAGATGTTATTTGGAGAAAGAGGAATTTGAATCTGACATTTCTTGCCTCTTCTTGCTGATACTCTTCATCATCTTTATGCCTTTGGTGTAGCAGAGTACTTGTCTTCATGTCTGGCCTCCTTGCTATTCTTTAAAAACTCTGATTTTACCCTTTGCTGAGGTGGAGTTAGTGCTTGTCTCACAAACCCTAGGGTAACTGGAAAACCCTTGAAACCATCTGTTGTGATGAAGGAGGATTCTTGGTTACTATTTTGACCCTCTTTTTCTATCATCCCAAGCTTCTGAGGTTTTAGGGATACTTCAAAAAAACAAACAGTCTTATCTTCTAAGTTTTCAAAGAGACAATTATCAAAATTACTATTTTATGTCTAAAGCCTTCAATGATCTTTCGAAGGGTTTTAGGTGTTCTTTTCCTTTGTAACCTTAGCATTACTCTATTGCTTGGTAAAAATAGCCAATGAATCTTGATTCCCAACAAACAAAAACCTTGTTGCTTTTTTCTAGGTTGTGAATGGTCCTCTCATGATGATCCTCCCTTTTTACCTTACCTCATGGCTAATCTGATGGATTTTTGGTCTTCTTTGCAGGAATGCAAGAAAAGGGCAGATGTCGCACTACAAGTTTCATGTTTGAAGCCAAACAAACTTTTAATGATTTTTTTTATTGATGTACAGTTTTGCTTATGTGCCATTGTCTTTTATGACCTGCATGGACCTTTTGATTGGCAACACTTCATAACACTCTCTAATGAGATCATGTTCTTGCTTGTAAAGTTTAAGCCTGTTTGTATCTTGCTACCAGCTGCGGATTCCTTTATGAGCTTTTAGGTCTCCTTCTTTTCCTCTGTTTTTGATTTTGACCATTTACAAAACATTCCTGTACAAATGCTTGGATATGATAAATTGCTCCTTTGCAGGCTTACTGCTTGATCAAGAGGATACCTTTGGAGGTATTTTGTGTTCTTTGGCCAATGATAGTCCTCATCCTTGTGTTCACTTGACTTCACCTTTCAATACCTATGGAAACAGTGAATTCAGAACCATGACAGTGCATAACCTAGGTGACCCTATTTGACTTATTGTAATTCTCTTGGAATAGGTTTTTTGACTGAAAAATTCAAACATGGTTTGGATGAGGAGATAGGTTTTTTGACACTCTATTATGCACTATCATCCTAGACAACTAGAAAACCTTGTTTTACTTAAAAGGGCTTTAGAGAGGGAGTTTTGACAGCACCATTACTTGAGGCACTTGGTGAGTAAGGGGAAAAAGTTTGGTTTACTTGGCGAAATAAGGTATGAAAAATAGAGGGCTTAGGGAAACAGAGACATAGTGTTATAGGCAGAGGTGGAAAACATAGTGAGTCTGTGAGACATCAGTCCAATATTTGATCTTGCCTGGGTGATAGATTGGGCATGCTTTGACAAGGAAGTGGGATAGTGAAAAAATTTCTCTTTGTGGAGATTTCTAGAACTCACATGATCCTTGAATTTTGTTTCTAGAAATCTTGGACAAAGCATTTAGTCGTCTAAACAAGTAAAAATTACTGATGACTAACACTACAGAAGAAAATATCAAGGAGTGCAATCTGGGAATTGAGTAAGAGCCCAAGATGATAAAGTTATCAAATACACTACCAGCCTCCATAAAGTAGAAATACATTTATTTGTTCTAAGAGTTTATTGATGTGTTTGCTTGGAGTTATGAAGACCTGAAATCTTGTGATACTGATATTATCCAACACAAAATTCTAGTAAAGGAGAACCAAAAGCCTTTCAAACGGAAACTGCGCAGGATAAATCATGTTCAAATGCCTCTGGTTGAGAAAGAGATCAAGAAAATTTATGATGCTAAGATAATAGTCCTAATTAGATACTCCGAATGGGTTTCCAATAATGTACAAGTGAGAAAGAAGACAGGTGAGATTAGGCTCTGCATTGACTTCAGAAATCTAAACAAGGCATATATTAAGGACTACTACCCTTTACCAAAGATGGACCACATATTGCAAAAGGTAGTGAGATCCAAAAGAATCTCTCAGCTAGATGGCTTTTTAGGGTACAATCAAGTGCTCGTGCATCCAGATGATCAACACAAAAAAAATTTTACTACTCCTTAGGGAACCTTCATGTATGTAAAAATGCCCTTTGGATTAATAAATTTCGGTGCCACTTTTCAAAGAGAAATGGATATTTATTTTTCAGAATAAATGGGTCTTTTCATTGTGATATATCTTGATGATATTATAGTATATTCAAAAAATGATGAAGAACATTTGGCCCATTTGAGAAAAGTTTTTGAAAAATGCAAAAGGTTCGGTCTATCTCTGAATCCTAAGAAATCATTATTTTGTCTTCAAGAAGGAAAGCTTCTAGGCCACATCATATCTAAAGAAGGGATCAAGATTGACCGAGTAGGATTGAGGGAAAGATACAAATCAATCATCCCAGAAACATCAATGAGCTACAATCTTTCATTGGAAAGATAAAAATTTTGAGGAGGTTTTTACAAACCTTGCAGAACTCCAAAGGAATATCACCAACATGCTCAAAACGGATTCAGGAGTCAAGTGGACCAAGGAGGCTAAACAGTACTTTGACCTAGTAAAGCATGCACTCACAATAGCACTGGTTCTGGTCAGCCCTGATTTCACCAAGGATTTCACCATTTTTACCTTTGCATCAGTGCACACAATTGTTGTATTGCTGCAGAAAAATAAGGATGGATAAGAGCATTACATACCATTTTTTAGCCAATATTTAAGAGATGCACCTTTGAAGTACAATATCATGGAAAAGCGGCTTTTTTCTTGATCAAAGCACTGAAAGATTTCAGAGTTTAAATTCTGCATTCACACATCATTGCATTTGTGCCCAATGCAGTTGTCAAAGACATCCTAACACAAGATCTTGATGGAAAAAGAGGCAAGTGGATTTCTATTATCTTGGAGTATGATTTAGAGATCAGACCCACCAAACTAATCAAGGGACAAGGATTAGCCAAATTGATGGCTAAAACAAATTTTCAAGGACTAGACATTAATATGATGCATTCACTGGATGAACAAGAGGAGCTAGCGACTCCACCTATTAAGGAAGCATTCCTAAATTCTCCCTGGTACGCAGATATACTATATGTTATATTTAATTTAAATGCTCCTCTTGTTTTTTCCAAAACAAAAGCTAGATTCTTGAAATTGAAAGTTGTAAAATTCTGCATCCTAGAAAATGTTTTGTACTGGAAAGATTTTGGGGGCATATTTCTCAAATGTTTTATTAAGGAAGATGCAGATAGGGTTATGCATGAATTTCATGAAGGGGATTGTGGAGGCCATCTCTAATAGAAAACCACTGCTAACAAGATCCTTAGGGCTAGGTTCTATTGGCCTACTCTTTTCCCAGACATCCACAAAATGGTAGCTACCTGTCATAAATGCCAAAAAATTTAGGGAAAAAGAAATTTGTTGCCTCTGCCTTTACAGCCAATCTCTGTTGAAGCTCCTTTCCAACAATGGGGTTTATACTTCATTGGATAAATCCACCCTTCCTCCTCTGCCCAACATAAATGGATCCTTACTGCTACAGACTATTTTACCAAATGGATAGAGTCCATTCCTTCCAGAACTGCTACTAACTCAATGATTATCAAATTCCTTGAATCCAACATCTCGTCTAGATTTGGTTGTCCTAGGAAAATCATTACAGATAACGTTGTTTCTTTTAATTCCAAGAAGATGGTGGATTTTTGCCACAAATATCACATTTCTTTGAGGAATTCAACAGATTATTACCCTCAAGGTAATGGACTAGTTGAGTCCTCAACAAGATCCTGGTCAACATCATTAAGAAGTTCTTTGAAGAAAATAAGAAATCCTGGCATAACAAATTGATGCATGCACTGTGGGCTGACATACTAACAACTAAAAAATCAATTGGCATGTCACCATACCAGTTATTCTATAGAATGGATGCAGTTTTCCCAACATCCTTAGGAATGCCAGCCATGAAACTCATTCAAGAGGTGTGGGCTGAAGAAAATCATGTACAAAGAAGAATAATCCAGACCATTTAGTTGCAACAGTCTAGAGAAGTGGTGTACAACAAAACTCGGGTGGTGCAAGAAAATATGAAGAAGATTTTTGACAAAAGCATGAAAGAAAATGATTTCAATATTGGAGATAAAGTGCTGAAATGGGATTCTAGAAGATAAGATAAAGGTAGGCATGGAAATTTTGATAACCTATGGGAAGGCCCATACATTATTCATTCGTTTAGAGGAGATAATGCATTTTTCTTGCAAGAGATGGGTGGAACATAGCTGTTTGGTGGTCAATTATAGGATGCTAAAACATTATTTCTGTTAAAAACTGTTAGAATGTTGTATTTCACAGTATCACCAGGTGACTTATTATTGCTTATATTTTTCTCACTGAAAATAATATTCCATAGCTATCATTTATTTTTCAGAGAAAGAAAGGGAGAGTCTGACTGTTAAGAACTTCAAAAGAATCTATCTGCATTTTAGTTCATAGAAGGAGGAAAGGGTTGCTGATTAAGTGTGATGGTGAGAAAAAACCATACTGCCCTCATTCACTCTATCTACCTTCTTCTTACCTTTAATTTTCCAAAATTTTGAACTCCAATGCTCTGAATCCCATTTAAACCCCAAAAAACCCACATACATAACCTTTTGAACTTATCCCTTTATAAACCCACTTATATCTAAGTCTGAAGTCTTAATTCTATAGCTCCACCCACCCACTAAAAGTCGTATCATATAATTCTTACCACTTACCACAACTCCGCCACCCATTGAACAGTCGTGTTATACAACCATAAACCTTACCTGTTGCTTGCACTTCGCACCCTGCAAGTTTTAACCTTTTCCTTCTTGACTCATTGCCGAAACATAGAACTCCACCGACGCGATTTGGTGGGACCTATCTGACCTTTATACATTACCAAATCCGCATGCAAACCTTCGTAGTCTACATTTTCCTTACCTTTCGCCTTTTCGCACTTTCCAACATTTAGTGCATTGCATTTCGCACTTTGAACATTTTTAAACTTACCTTTTAAGCACCCGCTAGTTAAATTTTTTAACTTGCAATATAACCATCGCACAACGCACATCGCAGGTTTCAAAAATTAAGTACAAAAGGTTTTATTTATAATCGCCGAAGTGTGATATGCGATGCGGTGGGGCCCGATCACAAATCACAAATCACAAATTTTAAAGAATAAGTGCGGAGGTAAGGGGTAAAATCGTTGAACTGCAATATGTGATCACGTGACAAGGTGATGTGGCAAGATGGCGTGGCAGATGATGTGGCCCTGACCCCACAAATCATAGTTGATTTATGATGACGTGGCAAGCTGGTGTGGCCCTGACCCCACAGATCGCAGTTGATTTATCATGACGTGTCATGTTGTGGCAGTGACATGGCAAGGTGATGTGGCAAGATGGCATGGAAGATGACATGGCCCCGGCCTGCATATGGAAAATCGCAAGTTTTAAAACTTAAGAGCAAAGGGATACTGTTATAATTGCTGAAGTGCGATGTGCGATGCGGTGGGGCACAATCGCAAATTGCAAGTTTTAAAGGATAACCGCGGTAGGTTACTGATAAAGTCGTCGAAGTGCGATGTGCGATGCCAGGTGGGACCTGATCGCATAGTAGACATCACAAGCTTTAAAAGATAAGCTTTAAGATAAAGTTTTAAAATAGTGAAATGCAAAGTGTAATATTGGCATGGATGTCATACAGTTCCAAGCTGAAATCTAAAGGATTTAAATTTCAAGCGTATTCAGTTTGTATGTTGTTTTATGAAGAAATAGGCCAAAACACGACATGAAGGACTTGTGGTAGAATAAGCCCCAATAAGGAGCGCAAGCAGAGGAGGTAAATTTGGGCAAAGGGCGTTCATGTAGAACTGTTATGGGGTACCAGCAGAAATGAAAAAGGCAGTAAAAACACATCAGAACAGTCACTAATCAATGAAACGAACTACACCATATTTAATTACCAAACCCCAATTTTCTGAAAAGCAAGGCCAAATGTCAGAGCCACCATTCGCTACATCTTCGTGATCATCACAACCACCTTCAAGCCTACTTTTTGGTCTTATGAAGAGCCATCGAAGTTTTTAGATCCATGAAGAGTTTCCCAAAATTAATTCTACAGGTGGTGTTTTGTCAGAGATTTTTGCTCGAGCCTTGCATGGCCACACTTCTCTAATTTCAGTTTGTTTTTAATTAATGAATTTTTCCAAAGTAGATTAGGGAAACTGAATCAAGTTTTAGTTAAATACTGTTTGAATTTCCATTATGAAGGGTTGGACCTTGTTAGATTTTGTGTTGTAAGAGATCATTGTATTGGAGCACTGTATTTGTTTTGATTTGGGAATCAATAATAAGAGACTGTTCACAGGATTCTTGAGCTATGTTAATGGTGATGTTATTTCCTCTGTGTTAATGTTTTTCCTCTATCTTTTCATGCTTTGCATCAATTTCTCTAATTGAAAAATAGAAAATTTAGATTAAGATTTGCTGAGAGAGCACATTAATTTTGTCTGTGTTTGTTATCTTTATGTTTTCTTCAGAAGTATAGTTAAATAATTCTTAACTTCTCTTTAGCTATTACTGAACTCACTGCTTTCTTTCATCTCATATTCACACTACCAATAAGATCCAGTCTTCATAGTTAGCTTGCCCTATGAATGCCCTTAAAAAGTTGATGCACAATTCAAGCCTTTTATGACTCCATAGCCCAATGGATTAAGTTTCATAGCTATGTCTGTCCAACCACCCAATCAATCAAAACAAATTACCGGGCCACGACATAGACAACTTGGATGATATTAACTTGAGTGACATGACTTCTGTCACCTAGCTTACTTAGTAAATTTGCGTTGGAGTAGTTATATTTTATTTAAGCATGTGTGATTTCTAATTTGTAGCAATCAAGATTATTTATCTAAGGTTGTTTTGAGTTAAACTATTTCCAACTATTGGAAGAACTAGTGGAGGTTCAAGTTGTGAAATGGGACTTCAATCAAACTCAGTGATCATCTAGTTAATTGATCAATCAACCCAAAATAGCTAGTGCATGTTGTTATGCAGGAAAATCCATACTGGGATAAAGAATGGATAAAGAATGAAAGTGGGTCCAGTAATAACAGGGAACAATTACAAACCTACTTTCCTAGATTGTAAATGTGTATATATTGCGAATAGATCACCTACTTCAATCTGATGCTAATTCACGTTTGAATCCTTTGGTCCTTCGCGTTTCATGGTCAGATCTTTGTCGCTAACAGGGCTTGGTTACCTCCACGAGGAATCAAAATGACAACAAACATGAAAGCATAACATATATAATGCATATACAACCTACTTAGCTGATCAAGGAAAACATAGAATCAAATCACACATAAAGACGGGAATGGAAAGCATGAACGAAACATATTATATTAAAATAGAAAGGGGGAGTTACAACCTACACTTTGATGTCGTAGCTCTCCTTCGATGGGTCCTGATCCAGGCACGTCTCCAAAGCACTCTTTCAATTTGATGTGAGGGAAAAATTTCTCAACTCTCGCTCGATGTATATAGCAACAAAAAGTCTCTCTGTTGTTCTTCTATCTTTGTTCTCACTAACAAAGTTATGGGAGATTGTCCATTATATAGCAAAGGATGAGGGAGCATGGTTCCACTGTTATTCTTTATCCCATGGCATAAGAATATTCGTGCCCCAGGAGTAAATTAAAATCTAAAGGGCCTTGGACAACCATCATGTCTATATAGACAATCTTTCCCCCTAAAGTAATAGGTAACTTCAGAAGGATCCCTAATAGTTGATTGGTTCCTCTATTAAGAGCCAATATATTTTGAGTAACGGGCACAAGTTGCGGAGAACCAAAATCTTGCCAGGTAGTTGAGGATAGAATACTAACCAAGGCACCTTCATCTATAACCATGCTCGGTACGACCATATTGCAGGCTTGTACAGTGATCTGAAAGGGCACTTATGAAGGAATACGGCATACCACTTTGGGATTCAAGGATCTAGCCCTCCTGAATCCAGAGAGGGATCTCTCTATAAATGAGTTAAAATATGTGATCTTCAAAGGCTGCAATTGTGATATTAGGCTAGTTATGAAGAGCATGGGTTTGATTTGTTTGTTTTTGGTTGGGCAAAGACATGATGAAGATGAAAGGAAGTTCTAAATAAAGGGTGAAAATATCTGCAATGAAGGAATGATTCAGTTGACAGAAAAGGGCAAAGACAGTTTTAACCCATTGGGCTATGGAGTCATAGGAGGATTTAATTGGACAACAAGATTCAAGAAGGATCCATGGGGCAAGTTACTTATATCAAAGGATCTTTTAAAGTGATTTTATGGAATGAAACAGATAAGAAGTGAAAGACCAAACAAAAGGAAGAACAAAGCACAGTCTAAGATCAAGTAAGTACTTTTAAACTAGCTTGCTTTCAACATGTACTTAAGGGGAAACATAAAAGTATTTATGTTGATCAGGTAAGTGCTTTTAAACTAGCCTGCATTGAAGTACTTTCAATCAGAAACATTTAAAAAATATCTCGAACTGCTTAAGATCAGGTGAGTGCTTTTAAACTAGCCTGCTTTCAGCATATTCGATAAGGAAACACAGATGATAATCACAAAGAGCAATCTAGATCAGGGAAGTACTTTTAAACTAACCTGCATTAATATACTCTAAGGAAAACACAGGGAAGGCTCATTTTAAAGAGCAATCTAGATCAAGGAAGTACTTTTAAACTAACCTGCATTAATATACTCTTCAAATAGAACATTCAAATGAAGAAAACATAGAAGTAAAGCTTTCAGTAAGAGTAGGGTACCGTGGAGAGTACATCCTAACTCTATGTTTGCTGCTCTTTATCAGAGAAAGTGAACAGAGTGAAAACATTAAGCAAAATAAAAATTAACAGTAAGGAGCACATCACCATTGACATAATTGAGGATTCCATGAATCAGCAGCTTGTATTGATGTTCAAACCAGTTACAATCTGCAAGCCTGGTGGGTCTCTACAGCTTTGAAATTTTCATATCAACTTGTGTATCTTTCAGTTACAAGACAGGGCATCAGTAGCTTCAGAATAACCATTACATGCATTCAGATGCCCAGAGACCAACATTTTCTCATCTTCTGTAACAGTATTTATAGAAGAATGAAGAGGTGGGAGGATTTCCCAGGGGTCAAGTATTATCAATTATGCAATTAATGCAATTCCTGGCCCTTGGGAACCAGGAAAGGCATAAGGTGGGAATATAATCATTTATAACTCTACTTCATAACTCTGTTTGTGTCATTCGAGGCCAAATGATTGAAAAGACCTGCTTCCCGACTGTTCTTCAACTTCCAGAATGGTTTTGCCGACAATTAGAGATAAGATTCTTTGATTTGCATTAATTTTTCGGCGATCTTTACTTTCTGCGAGGCTGCTGGTGTCTTTTGGAGCTGTAGAGGGTTCAATTAGCCTCTTCTTATGGCGGTGGAGGGTTTCTCAGCTTGACAGATGTCTTCGTCGTTCCCCAAAACACCTTTAATTAACTTGAAATCCGTGTTTTGGGTCTTCAAACTTCCTCTTCTGATATCTTATGTCTTCGGCGTGGATACTCTTTGACGGCGCCCAATTTAATTGTGTTTCTTGGTGCGCAGGGGTGTGCAGGGTCAAAATGGCATCAATGACTCATGAATTCACTGATAAAATGTAAATATGAACCCCGGAAATGATTTTTAATGTATTTCGAAGGCCAAACGATTGTCACCCTCCGCCTGCGAGTTCTTTTCGATTATAATAAGAGAAACCTCAAAACCCTCCAAAATACAAGAAACTGTTATAAAATCCTACGTTATATAGGTTGACTGCATCAGAGGGTGTGCGGAGGAGTGCGGCCATTGGATGGCATCATCCAACGGTCAAGATTAATCGAGAAATGTTATACGGAGGTGGAAAGAAGATCAAATTTGAGCCATCAATTCGCGCAAAATCGACGGTTGGGAGAGGGAAATGGAAAGTCAGCGGCTTCGTTGCAGCATGAGCACTTTTGTTAATTGCCGGGTCATCTTGGGCAAGCGATCACCGTTGGATGAGGATCTACAGATCGAACGGTTGTGATGAATTTCGCTGGGCGACTTGGTCCGAATGATAATGCATGAGGGACTAAGGTTAAACAACAGTTTTGAAATAGTGCCAAGGACGCGTGTCGCTAATTGTATGGATTCGCTAGCCGTCGGGAAAAAACTGCCTCCCGCTGATGAGTGGTGCAGAAAAACCAAGCGGGTTTGGTAAATAGCGCATAGATAGGGGGTCCACCAGGTAAGTCGCGCTCTGCACCGTCCGATCAGTGGAGCAGATCGACGGCGGAGATTTATTAAAAACGAACCAGCGGAAAACCTTTGTAAACAATAAAATTTACATTTCTCCGCTTTACAAAGGAAAAAAGTGTTTTTTATACGAACAACGGGGTATCGTACGGTGGGCCCGGCGGATAGATCGCATCGCAAAAATTTGCGATGGGTTAATGGATTGAAACCACAAATCTGCGCTTTGTGATATGCGATGGGCGGAAAACTGCGATGGGTTTGATCGCATCGCAAATATTTGCGATGGGTCGATTGACCAACATATGAAAATGCGATATTGCAATTTGCGATGGGCGGACAACTGCGATGGGTTTGATCGCATCGCAAATATTTGCGATGGGTCGATTGACCAACATATGAAAATGCGATATTTCTATTATGCGATTTGCGATGGATCGCAGCGCATGTTTTTGCGATCCAAACTTTTAAAAACGAAACTGCAATTTGGATTTTGCGATACGCGCCAAAGGGTTTAAAACTTGGCTCCAGGGTGCAGGCGTATGGAAGAAAACGGGGTTAAAGACTTAGCCTAAGGGCTTAAGTCCAATACTTATAAAAAATGTGTTTTTAAATGATTTTCAAAGGAAATGGAGGGTTTCGGTAAGGTTAAAGAGTGAGTCTTTAACCTTAATAAAGTGAATTTTCATGAATGGAAGAAGGGAACTCATGAGAAATAGAGGAATTCATGGAGAAAAAGGGGAAACAAATGAAGGTTAGTTCTGAAGTGGGGGAGGTAAAATATGGCCTTTACAGAAGTGATCTGGCTTGGAAATCAGCAGGATTTCTAAGTCTTTTGAAATGTAAACAACAGTGTGGGATCTGGACAGAGGGAAAAAGGCAGGAGGCCTTAAAGAGACTTCAAGAGCCAACAACTTTTAGTAATAAAATTTGTTCCTTGGAGGCTCCAGAAAGTTTTAGCCACCTTTTGGTATAACAAAATATTATAGGTGGCTAACAGTGGCTCCACTTGGGGATGGTGCCTTCTTGAAGGCATCAAGAATTCAGACTTGATCCTCTGGGAGGCTGATTAGTTGCCTCATCCATTGTTCTCTCTGGGATTCTGACCTGTGCCTAATCCATTGGGCTGCCCTTCCTTTGCTGGATGATCTGGCTTTGAAAACATTTTTAGCAGCTATGAAAACAATGGACTTTCATCAATACAAACTTTCTACCTACCCAATCCTACTGATCTAACATTTTTTCTTCATCAGAGTGCACTTGGATTGGCAAACTCTTTTCACAACATTTTATTCTTTTGAAAGAAGAAAATCTAATCTATTTCTTCTCCTTATTTCTCCATGGACTTAGATTAAACAGTTGAGCCCATGTGATTCTCTACCTAATCTACTGTCTGTTGGGATTAAACTGTCCAACAAACTTTCATTCTCTAAATTCTACAACAGAAATTTAAAAACAGTCAAGTCAAGATTGAGTTGTTTGACTTGCTGTGATCTATGGCATAAGAACAAGCTGCACATAGATTATTATTTGCAGAAAATTAAAATAAAAAAATGGAAGGCTTAAGATCTAAAAGTTTCTCATCATGGCCTTCTCTTTTCTTCACAGCTCTGTTTTTGCTTTTGTTTGAGTTGTCTCTTCCTTGATATCTGATTCAGATTTTGGGCAAATTAGAACCAGTTTTTCTCTTTTATGACTCAGAAAATAAAACAGTTTTGAGTCACCTCTTTGCTTGGAAATTTAGGTTCAGGTTTTGAACATGTTTGAACCTTTCATTTCTATCCTAATCTTCCTACTGATAAGCCAAGATTAAATAGTTTGGCAAATCGAATTCACTATCCTATCAGCAGAAAATTTAAAGCTAATTAGTCAAGATTAGACAGTTTGAATAACTAGAAGTGTGTTTTTTAGGAGTGGCATTTAAGCTTGCACACTTTTAGAATTTTATCTCTTTTTTGGTATGGGGCTATACCTTTATTGTTTTGTCAATCTTCCCTCTTTTTCCATCTTTTATTGTTCACAAATGGTATTTACAATGGGAATGAAATCTTTAAAATCAGACTCAGCAGTAGTAGTGTTTAAGGACCCTGCCATTGACAGGACCCCCAAACAGATCTGTGCCATCTAGCTCTTGCAGAAAATAGGCATTAGGACCAATGGTGGACTGAATGATGTAAGGACCTTGCCACAAACTATCAAACTTGCCATGTTTTCCCTTCTCCTCTCTTCTAGAGTCCCATCTGAGTACCTTATCTCCAATGCTGAAATCACAAGCCTTTGTTCTTTTGTCAAACAACTTCTTTATATTTTCTTGCACCTTTTGAGCTCTGTTGTAAACCTCTTCTCTTGTCTGCTGGAGATGTATTGTCTCATTGATCCTCCTTATCATGCTGCCTTCTTCTGACTGTATTTCTTGGACTAATTTTATCACTGGTACACCCAGGCTGGTAGGAAATACTACATCTGCTCCATAAACAAGTTGGTAAGGGGACATTCTAATGGATTTCTTTGTGGTCAATCTGTCTGCCCACAGAGCATGCACCAACTTTTTATGCCATGATTTTTTATTTTCCTCCAGCATCTTCTTGATGATAGTCACCAAACTTTTATTTGATGATTCAGCTAACCCATTACCTTGAGGGTAATAAGTAGTAGAATGACCAAGTGTAATCTGATACCTGTGACAAAACTCAATCATTTTTTTAGAACAAAAAGCAGCAGCATTATCAGTAATAATCTTTCTAGGGCATCCGAATCTAGACAAGATATGGTCTTCAAGGAATTTTATAATGACAGAATCTGTGGCATTCCTAGAAGGGATGGCTTCAATCCATTTTGTGAAGTAGTCAGTGGCTGTGAGAATCTATTTGTGTTGGGTAGATGAAGCAGGATGGATTTCTCCTATGAAATCTAGGCCCCATTGTTGGAAAGGAGCTTCAACAATGATAGGTTGTAATGGTAAGGGAAGGAGCTTTCTTTTGCCCTCGAATATTTGGCATTTATGACAGGCAACTATCATTTTATGGATATCTTGGAAGAGGGTGGGCCAGTAATAGCCATCTCTAAGGATTTTATTTGTTGTGGTTTTCCAGTAGAGATGACCTCCACACTCTCCCTCATGGAATTCATGCTTGATCCTCTCTGCATCCACTTCAAGCAAACATTTAAGTAATAAACCATTAGCAATTTTCCAATACAAACATTCATTTAAAATGCAATAGTTCCTAGCTTTCAACTTTAAAAACCTTGCCTTTGTTTTTGATAAATCAGGAGGAGCATTAAGATTTGTAAGTACATACAAGATGTCAGCATACCAAGGTGAGTTTTGGAATTGCTCTTCCACAGTGGGAGCAGATAATTCTTCATGTTCATCCAAGGCATCTATCATGTTAATGTCAAGGGCTTGTAGATTAGATTCAGCCATTAATTGAGCTAAGCCCTGACCTTTAATGAGTTTTGTGGGTTTGATCTCCAAATCATACTCTAGGATTGCAGCAATCCATTTGCCCCTCTTTCCATCTGGGTCTTGAGATAGTATGTCTTTTACCACTATGTTAGGCACATAAGCAATGGTGTGGGAATGAAGAATATACACCCTGAAGTCCTTTAAGGCCTTTACCAAAGCATAGGCTTGTTTTTCCATTATGTTATATTTCAAGGGTGCATCTCTTAAAGCCTTGCTGAAAAAAGCAATAGGTTGTTCCTGTCCCTCTGAGTTTTTATGCAATATGACTGAAGCCACTGTATGTTTTGAGGCGAAGGAAAAAATAAGGAAATCTTTTGAAAAGTCTGGGCTGATCAAGACTGGTGCTCGGGTGAGTGCATGTTTTACCAATTTGAAGGATTTTTTGGCTTCTACAGTCCATTTTACTCCTACACTCTTTTTGAGCATATTAGTCATGTTCCTAAGGAGCTCTGCTAAGTTGGGAATAAACCTCCTCAAGAAGTTAATCTTTCCAATAAAGGACTGCAGTTCTTTTATGTTCCTTGGGTGGCTAATCTGTAGTATTCCCTCAACTCTTTTTGGATCTATTTTAATTCCCTTTTTTGATATAATATGGCCAAGGAGTTTACCCTCTTGTAGGCCAAATACTGTCTTTTTGGGATTTAAAGATAGCCCAAATCTCCTGCATTTTTCAAAGACCTTCCTTAGATGTTTAAGGTGCTCTTCATCGGTTTTGGAATAAATTGTTATGTCATCAAGGTAAATTACAATGAAGTGCCCTATTTCTTCTGAAAATGCAATGTCCATGGCCCTTTGGAAAGTGGCCCCAGCATTCATTAGTCCAAAAGGCATATTCACATACATGAAAGTGCCCCAAGGAGTGGTGAAAGCTGTTTTGAGTTGGTCTTCAGGGAGTACTAAAACTTGGTTATATCCTGAAAAACCGTCTAACAGAGAAATCCTCTTTGAACCAACTACCTTCTGTAGAATGTGTTCCATTTTGGGCAGAGGATAATTGTCTTTTAGGGAGGCTCTGTTAAGGTTTCTGAAATCAATGCAGAGTCTTATTTCTCCTATCTTTGTCCTCACAGCTACAAGATTAGAAACCCAATCTGAAAACCTCATAGGCACAATGATTCCTGCCTCATACATTTTCTTGATTTCCTTTTCCACTAGAGGCAGTTGTATTGGATTAATTTGACGCAGTTTTTGCTTAAAGGGTTTTTGTTTTTCTCTCAAAGGAATATTCTGCTGGATGATATCTGTATCATAGGCTTTTAAGTCTTGATAGCTCCAGGCAAACACATCGACAAAGTCTTTAAACAAGTCAATGTATTTCTTTTTGATGTCTGACGGCAAGGACCTAGCTAATTTAATTATTTTGGGCTGATCCTCAGTGCCTATGTTGCATTCTTCGACCTCAGACTCTGTATATTCCACTGTGGGTTTCTTTTCCACGTCGTTATAATCAAACATGTCTTCTAATGGTGCTAGCCCCCTAGGTATGTTCTTGTCCTTTGCTGACAATACCTCAATGTCTTCATTTTCTGTGTCCTCGTATTCTTTAGTATGAGTTTCGAGTTTGTTAGTTAACATGTTGATTTCTACGGGACGAGATGGTTCTTCTTCTTTAGGGGGTTGTTCGTTTAGGCAGTCTTCATCGGATTTAGAATCTGAATCAGATGATTCAAACTCATTCCTGCCAAGCAGGAAATCCTCTATCTGTTTGTCGTCCTCAAAGACCTACCAATATTTTTTATTATCAGGCACGGCTGGTCTAAATTTCATCTGAGTTGTGCAGTCTTTAGTTTCATATGGGGCTAAGCATGTCCTAGTGGCAAAGGCTAAATTGTGTGCGGCAATATTTCGTTTTCTTGGGACAAAAATCAATTTGGACTCCTCAAAAGTTTTCAAAAGGTCGATGACATCGTTTCGATAGGCTCTAAGTCTGGGATGGTTTGAATTATACTCCCCATTGACTTGCCTAATCACTAACTCTGAATCCCCATGGACATTGATTCTTCTGGCTCCTAACTTTTTCAACAGATGCAAGCCTAAGATAAGAGCTTCATACTCGGCGATGTTGTTAGAACACTGAAAGTTTAATTTGTAGGAAATGCATTCCGTGTGATTGTTTTCAGTGTTAATAATCCAGACACCCACACCAGCAGTGCTCTTAGTGCATGACCCATCAAAGTACATAGTCCACAGAGGACCATTTTCGGTTTCATCCTGGTTAGTGCCCTCGTCAACTAACGTGCTCTCTGATTGTTGTTGAAAATCAGCACTTAGTTGAATTGGTTTCGAGTTCTTAGGTTTTTCGCTGTGTTGAAGGTTGCTGTCTTGATTTTCAAGTTTTAAGGGTGATGGGCAGATATCCCATGGCTCAAGGTCTTTGTTTGGTTTACTAATGCCTTGACATGTATCAAAATGTTTTGACATTTCTGAGTTGTGTTTCTCTTTCTCGCCATCGGCAATCAATCCTGTTAAAGTGACTGATTCAGTAAGTGTGTCATCATTATGTTCTATTCTGAGATCTAGAAGATGTTGTGCTGGATCTTGTTCCTCAAGATTTTCATGGAGTTGAAGGAGAGGGGCATTTTGTTGTTTGCCATTTTGGCTATGTTCATTCAGGAGGGTTGTTTCAACGCATTGTTCGAAGGTTTCTATCTCGTTTTCTTCTGTTTCTAGAACTGCATTCATTTCTAGATTTGGGGTTTCTAACCATTCGGCTGAGTCGTTGGCTTATTTGAAGGTTCGTCATTATAAAGGATAAATGAATCCAGGTCAGTATGGACAGAGTAAATGGGGGAATTTTCAGGCTTCTCTGGGCTACTGACCATGAATTTCAAGTGTGCCTCTCTGTATAGTCTTCTAAGTTGGCTAAAGACAGGGATAGAAGCATATGTTCCATCCATCTGCATTGTACCTTGCAGCTTGGCACCCCATGATCTTGATAACAACATGCCATACTTAGGGGGCACATCAGCCACTACAACATCCATAACCATGCACTTGGCTGGGATTTGAGTCAAACTCACACAAAGGTCTTTGATTAGGCCAAGGCATTTCACTCTGCTAGAGTCAAAAGAATATAAGTCCTTGTAAGGTCGAGTTATTTCTAGCCCTAGCCTTTCCATTATCACTTTTGGCATAAGGTTGTGTGAGGCTCCAGAGTCATGCATAACATTATGCAAGATTTTGTCATGGACATTTAGGCTGACATAGAAAGGGGGTACTACCCCTTCTTGAAATTTACCTTCAATTTTAGGACCAAAAATAAGCTCTGGCTGGTCATCATTAAAATTGACTGTGTCATTACTGTCCTCAATATTTAAAGCCTTCAGAATTTGGGCTCTATATGTATGCTGGGTAGCTAACTCAGTCAAAGGAATAGAGATTTTGATCTTTGAAATTTCCTGCTCTAGGCTGAAAGGAATTTGACTCTTTAAAGTGTTGGTTTCAGTCTTATTAGCTATCAATTTCTCGGCAACATCAGTTTGCTGACTTGTTCTATTTATACTTGAAAAAATGGTTTTCACAGGAGTACTAGCTGAGATGTTAGTACTACTAATGTCTGCACTTTGTTTTTCATTGTTTTGAGTGCTTTTCTCTTTACCTTTATCAGAATTCACAGTCACTGTTTTATCCTTCTGTTTGACAACTTTAGGCTTAGTTACAGGGCTGTTTTGTGAAGATTTGTCAGAGGTTTTGGAGTTGGGGGTTTGTTGACTGGTTTTGCTTCTGAGGTCATATTCTTTTTGAGACTCTATGACAACATTTTTCATGTCTTGATAATAATTTTCATCGTCATCTCTTGTGTCAACATGAGGTGTATATAGTCCTTGTGTTCTATCATAATGAATCTCACAGTCATCATTATCTACCCCTAACATGTTGACATCCTCTTCCTCTGTTATCTCATCTGTTTCCTCAACCTCACTTACGAAGTTTTGATGAAAGGGAGGGGTGATCTGTTGGTCATCTTCCCTAAGTCGGTTTGGAGGTTGATTTCTTCTAAAATTCTGGCCCTGGTTCTGGTTTCTATTCTGAGAAGCAGTTTGGTTTTGACTGGCTTGTGTTCTCTCAAAAATGCTCATTTTCTTCATCATTTCCTCCATCATTTTCTCCATTTTTGAGTTTGAAGTGGAAGGTGTGGACTCCTCTCTAAAATATACTCTCTTCTCAGCCTTCATTCTTGCTCTTTTCTCCATTAAATTGACTTCCACAGAAAGAGCACCCCTTTGCATCTCTTCAAGAGTTGCAAAGTCTCTTTCTCTTAGCGAATAGGTCATGTCAGAGTCAAACCCTTCAGGAAACTTGTTTAAAGCTGAGCCCTGTGGAGGTTTTAGTTCTGGGGGAAGTGCATTATAGATACTGTTGAATCTAGTACAATAAGCTTGTACACTTTCCCTAGTGTTTCTATGGAGGTTGTTGTAATCAGCAAGGATTTGAAGGGGATTCTTCTTTACTTCCCATTTGTTTAAGAATGTTTGATGGAAGGCTTGGAGATCATTGATACTATGGGGGGCTAGAACTTTGAACCATTTTCTTACTTCTCCCCCCAGACTTTGAGCAAACAATCTAAGCTTGACAGAATCATTATCAATTTCATTTCTGTCAAAGTAGTCATTCATCTTATCCACATGTTGTGATGCAGTTGTAGCATTGTTATCATCATATAATGGAATTTTGGACTGATAGTCCCGTGGAAGATTGACTAGGGGTACAGGAAGGACTAAAGGAGCATACCATGCAGCCATGGCAGGTGGTGGAGGTGGATTTACAAGAGGGACCATAGGCTGGAGTGGAGTGGTTTGGACAGTGGATGTAGGGTGAGTGGAAGTAGATGGACCAGGAATAGATTGCTGAGCTGATCTTGGATGAGAGAGACCTAGGTTGTTAAGGAAATGTAAGTCAGGAGGTGTGGTTTCTCTACCACCAGGATGTTCACTTGTCTCAGGAGATGAAAGTGAAGACTCAGAATCTAACTGATCTAAATCACCAAGAGACCTGGTTCTAAAGGGATTTACTAGGTCATCTTGTGATTGTTGTAGAGCCGAAATATTTTATGGGACAGAATTAGCTCTCAAGGGTGATCTGAAAACAGTTGATAATTTAGTCCTAGGAGACTTCCGAAGGATGCTTTCTGGGTCATCAACTATTTCAGGTGGATCTGGGTCAGGATGGGCTCTAGTGTGAATCTTTCTAGGAGCCACTATGTTGTATTTTTTAGACCCTAATAACAAGAAAATTTCAACCAGGTATGACATAATTTGAGAGGTTAACTAATCTGTTTTACACAAATTTCAATCCTATAGTCCTCTGACTGAGTTTGAAGGATAGTATAGCGATGAGGGTTCTTCCCAGTGGAGTCTTAAGGCCTGTTCAAGATTGTGGAGTCGCCAAGTGGAAGTTTTTAGCTCCTTTTCAGAGGTAAAAGGTTTTATGGTCCACTACCATGTTTATTAGATACCAATCTGAAATATTTTTGGGTTTTCTGAGTTATTGTGGTTGTATGGAAACTAAAGAGTTTATAAAAGCTGGCCAAGCAACTATGAACTCAAAAAGGTCCCCAGTGGAGTCGCCATTATGTTAGGACCCTGTAATTAGCAAGATTGGCAAAGTCCAACTGCAGAGGTAACATCATACCACTTTGGGATTCAAGGATCTAGCCCTCCTGAATCCAGAGAGGGATCTCTCTATAAATGAGTTAAAAGATGTGATCTTCAAAGGCTGCAATTGTGATATTAGGCTAGTTATGAAGAGCATGGGTTTGATTTGTTTGTTTTTGGTTGGGCAAATACATGATGAAGATGAAAGGCAGTTCTAAATAAAGGGTGAAAATGTCTGCAATGAAGGAATGATTCAGTTGATAGAAAAGGGCAAAGACAGTTTTAACCCATTGGGCTATGGAGTCATAGGAGGATTTAATTGGACAGCAAGATTCAAGAAGGATCCATGGGGCAAGTTACTTATATCAAAGGATCTTTTAAAGTGATTTTATTGAATGAAACAAATAAGAAGTGAAATACCAAACAAAAGGAAGAACAAAGCACAGTCTAAGATCAAGTAAGTACTTTTAAACTAGCTTGCTTTCAACATGTACTTAAGGGGAAACATAAAATTATTTCTGTTGATCAGGTAAGTGCTTTTAAACTAGCCTGAATTGAAGTACTTTCAATCAGAAACATTTAAAAAACAGCTCGAACTGCTTAAGATCGGGTAAGTGCTTTTAAACTAGCCTACTTTCAGCATATTCGATAAGGAAACACAGATGATAATCACAAAGAACAATCTAGATCAGGGAAGTACTTTTAAACTAACCTGCATTAATATTCTCTAAGGAAAACACAGGGAAGGCTCGTTTTAAAGAGCAATCTAGATCAAGGAAATAATTTTAAACTAACCTGCATTAATATACTCTTCAAAGAGAACATTCAAATGAAGAAAACATAGAAGTAAAGATTTCAGTAAGAGTACGGTACCGTGGAGAGTACATCCTAACTCTATGTTTGTTGCTCTTTATCAGAGAAAGTGAACAGAGTGAAAACATTAAGCAAAATAACAGTTAACAGTAAGGAGCACATCACCATTGACATAATTGAGGATTCCATGAATCAGAAGCTTGTATTGATGTTCAAACCAGTTACAATTTGCAAGCCCGATGGGTCTCTACAGCTTTTAAATTCTCATATCATTTTGTGTATCTTTCGGTTACAAGACAGGGCATCAGTAGCTTCAGAATAACCATTACATGCATTCAGATGTCCAGAGACCAACATTTTCTCATCTTCTATAGCAGTATTTATAGAAGAATGAAGAGGTGGGAGGATTTCCCAGGGGTCAAGTATTATCAATTATGCAATTAATGCAATTCCTGGCCTTTGGGAACCAGGCAAGGCATAAGGTGGGAATATAATCGTTTATAACTCTACTTCATAACTCTGTTTGTGTCATTCGAGGCCAAATGATTGAAAATACCTGCTTCTCGACTGTTCTTCAACTTCCAGAATGGTTTTGCCGACAATTAGAGATAAGATTCTTTGATTTGCATTAATTGTTCGGCGATCTTTAATTTCTGCGAGGCTGCTGGTGTCTTTTGGAGCTATGGAGGGTTCAATTAGCCTCTTCTTATGGCGGTGGAGGGTTTCTCAGCTCGACAGATGTCTTCGTCGTTCCCCAAAACACCTTTAATTAACTTGAAATCCGTGTTTTGGGTCTTCAAACTTCCTCTTCTGATATCTTATGTCTTCGGCGCTGATACTCTTTGACGGTGCCCAATTTAACTATGTTTCTTGGTGCGCAGGGGTGTGCAGGGTGAAAATGGCATAAATGACTCATGAATTCACTGATAAAGTGTAAATATAAACCCCAGAAATGATTTTTAATGTATTTCGAAGGCCAGAGGATCGTCACCCTCCGCCTGCGAGTTCTTTTCGATTATAATAAGAAAAACTTCAAAACCCTGCAAAATACAAGAAACTGTTATAAAATCTTGCGTTATATAGGTTGACTGCATCGGAGGGTGTGCGGAGGAGCGCGGCCGTTGGATGGCATCATCCAACGGTCAGGATTAATCGAGAAATGTTATACGAATTTACGAAGGCGGAAGAAAGATCAAATGCGGAAAGCGTCGGTGTAAAATCGGCTGATTGGGAGAGGAGCAATGGAAAGTCGGCGGCTTAGTTCTGTGACACTTTTTTTAATTTTCGGGTCATCTTGGGCAAGCGATCCTTGGATTGGATGAAGTCTATAGATGGAACGGTTGTGATGAATCCCATTTGGGCGGAAGCAGGGTCTGAATGATAATGCGCGGGGGACTAAGGTTAAACAACGGTTTTGAAATAGTGCCAAGGACGCATGTTGTTGATTGTATGGATTCGCTGGCCATCAAGGAAAAAACCGCCTCCCACTGATGAGTGGTGCAGAAAAACCAAGCGGGTTTGGTAAACAGCGCATAGATGGGGGGTCCACAAGGTAAGTCGCGCTCCGCATCGTCCGATCTGTGGAGCAGATCGACGGCGGAGATTTATTAAAAATGAACCGGCGGAAAACCTTTGTAAACAATAAAAATTTACATTTCTCCGCTTTACAAAGGAAAAAAGCATTTTTTATACGAACAACGGGGTATCGTACGGTGGGCCCGGCGGATAGATCGCATCGCGAAAATTTGTGATGGGTTAATGGATTGAAACCACAAATCTACGCTTTGCGATATGCGATGGGCAGAAAATTGCAATGGGTTTGAACGCATCACAAATATTTGCGATGGGTCGATTGACCAACATATGAAAATGCGATATTGCGATTATGCGATTTGCGATGGGCGGAAAACTGCGATGGGTTTGATCGCATCACAAATATTTGCGATGGGTCGACTGACCAACATATGAAAATGCGATATTTCGATTATCTAAATTTGATGGATCGCAGTGCATATTTTTGTGATCGAACTTTTAAAAATGGCTACTGATTCAGTTTTGCGGTTACAACGCTTTGCGTCACAGCCAAAGGGTTTAAAACTTGGTTCCAGGGTGCAGGTGTATGGAAGAAAAGGGGTTAAAAACTTAGCCCAAGGGGCTTAAGTCCTAAAAAAGTGTTTTTCGAGTGTTTTTCAAAGGAAATGGAGGATTTTTAGGGGTTTCGATAAGGCAAAGAAGGAGTCTTTAAACCTTAGGAAATGGATTTTTATGAATGGAAGAAGGGAACTCATGAAAAATAGAGGAATTCATGGAGAAAAAGGGGACACAAATGAAGCTTAGTTCTGAAGTGGGGGAGGGAAAATATGGCCTTTGCAGAAGTGATCTGTCTTGGAAATCAGCAGGATTTCTGAGTCTTTTAATCTTAATGACGATTAATATGCAGATCTGGACGGAGGAAGGGGAAAGAGACGGGAGGCTAAAAGGGAACTTCAGAGCCCGACCTTTTAGTGGAAGTAAAAATTGCTTCCTTGGAAGCTCCAGAAAAGTTTAATACCTTTTGGTACATAAAATATTATAGGTGGCTAACACCGTGTCTGACCATTGCGGACATGCAGAGTGATCTCAAGGGCACTTATGAAGGAATACGGTATCCAGTGAATTGACTCCAATCAAAGGAAGCGACTAAAATACATGGAGGGGTGCCATAGGGATAAGAGGATTATCCCCTTACATTACGGGAGTAGAAATACCATCCTCCTAGATTTCAATAGCTAGATCGGGAAATATCACTTTCTTGGACTGTGAAGACGGGAGTCGGAGGATCACCCTCCTAGATCATGGAAACAAGAGGATTGCCCTCTGGTACCGAGGAATTAGAGGAAACACAAAGAACCTGACTAGGATGAGGCTGACTCTCGATGGAAAATACCTGATGAACTGTAGGTGGAATCAAGTCGACCTTTGTCTCAACCAATGATTGGTCGAAAATGGACTCAGAAGACTGACTTTTATAGAGAGAGGAATCAACCGAAGATGAATCTCTTTGAATCACGATTGTCATTAGACCAAAACCCACAGGCATTATTCTCCGCTAAAATCACCAGATTTAGGATCCAAGAGAGGCGATTAGTCCATGTTGCGAAACACACAGGGAGCATTGAACCCAACGTCCAACTATCTCCCCCCCAATGTGAGTCAGGTGAGTTTCAAACTCAAGACCTGTCGCTTTGATACCACTTGTTTGAATCATGATTGTCTTTAGACCAAAACCCACACGCATTAGTCTCCGCTACAATCTCTAGAGTTAGGATCCACGAGAAGAAGTTAGTCCATGTTGCGAAACACACGGGGAGCATTCAACCCAATGTCCAACAGAATCTTGATCAATGGGCTGATCAACTATCAGAGGACTCGAAGAAAAATTTTGGTAACCAACGAGGAGACAGGACCCAGAAGCCAAAAGGGTATCCAACACCTTAGAAGCTTTATCCATATAAGGACAAAGTTGAATGGGATGGTTTCCTTCACACAACCTACAAGGAAATTTGATTTTACCATGTTTCTTACGAGTTTTATTATCTATATTTGGAGGTTCATCCTTACCATGATGCCCAGAGGTTGAGGATGAAGGGTGAATTGAGGCAACTGACCACACTTATAACACCTTGGGAATACCAAGGAAATCACAAAGAAGGTGGTCACCCTCACATAGCTTGCAAGGGAATTTGACTTTACAGGACACAATGAGAGGTTTCTCAACATTAGTGGCATGGGTTTAAATAGTTGTTAGTTTTCCCCCTAGCTTATTTTCCTTCTTCTTCTTTGACTTCTTCTTCTTCTTCTTAGCCACCTGGTTACTAGAATCCAGACGTTCACCAGGTGAGGAGGGATAACAAGGTGAAGAAATAGGTAAAGAAGGTGTGGGTTCAACCTTAAGATCAACATGGGGTTGACATGGTTCAGGCGAAGGAGAACTTGGTTAAGAAATATTTGGTATATTAGAAACCACAGGAGTTGAAAATAACCAAACTGGTAGGCCAATGGTTAATTCTGCGAGGGACAACGTTGCCATATACGGGGCACCAACATTTCTGAAAGAAGGAAACGAACCAAGATTCCCTTCTGAGGGGACCCCTGGGTTGATGAACTCAGGAATCGTTGCCATTTATCTCTATCTAAGATGAGCACGGGTAAAATGTTATCATGGACGATAAATTTTAGAAATTGAAAACAAAAAAAATTCAAAATGGGTGAACTAGGAATAAGGATTACCAGGTAGCCGTGAACTGTAATATACACCTTGGTGATTGAATGAAAGAGAAATGACCAAGGAATTAACGCACAGAATCCACTCTCCCCAAATGTTGTGTTCGTTGTATCACGTCTACAAGGTGGCTAACTCAGTTACCTGTGGCAGGTTTGTATCCTAATGGTGTCTCCCAAAATATATGCGATGGTACATGGGAGTCCAAATCTGTAGCAGTGATGTCTGTTGTGTAACCATTCGATGAGAGCATCCAAAAATATACTTTTCATACATCAATATACTTCCATACGCGGTACGGGATATCACCCCCGGGTTGTAACGCATACTGTTAGCGACAGCTCCTACGCTTAATGATGTTCAAACATGTCTCTAGCAGAGACCTCTAAATGTGATTCGTTAGGTTCCAAATTCTCCTTAGATTGATTGAGTAAATTTTAAGGTTGATCTTGAATTATGTCTCGGTTTCAAAGCCCTAACGTTGTCATCTGAATCCCTAAAATGCAACTTTATGAGAAAAGAACCACTCATTTCGATGAATCATATGTTAACGAGGGAGAGAGAAACTCACCCAATCAATGCAGAAACAAAACAAATGCATAGAAAAACATTTACTTTTCTCTTCAAGTGCGAAATTTTAAAGCGAAACAAAAATTTTACAATTTTCTTCCTTTCACTACATGCACTAAGAAGCGAATTGAAATGAAATTTTCATTTTCTAAAGCTAAATGAAACAAAAATATTTTTGTATTTTCCTTATAAGCACAATGTGAAATGTAGAATGTGGATTAATCAACAACTCTTTGAGTAGTAATGAGATCTCTCAAACATGCATATAGGGGGCAAAGATTTCGAAAATCAATGAGAGACATGAACCATTTTGTTCAAAAGAAAGCACTCTTCATTCACACACTGATTAATCACTCAAAGAAAACAAACTTTAGTCGTAACAAAAGAAATTGTAATCTATACTTGACGATGAATAGAAACTCAAATGCATTTTGAATTGACACTTGAAAAAATACTATCTGTGAGAACCGATCGAAAGATGAAAACCATTCAAACACTAAGCCTAAAAGGTATGACAAGACTTTATTCAATGATAAGTCTGGAGGTCAGCAAAGCAAGAAACCACTCGGATGGCCCGAGGACACCTATAAACCCTAGGAAGACAAGAATGTAACTTTGTTTGCAAAGTTGTCAATGAAAATCAAAGACAAGACAAGAAATCAAAAGATAACTGCAAATCTTTTGAAAGGCTAGTTTCCCTAGCGGATTCGCCAATTTTTTATGCAGTAAAATCCTATCTACGGATAGAGATGATCCCTCTAGCCCTAGAGTGGGTCTAGTAACAACAAGGAACAATTAAAAACCTACTTTCCTAGATTTTAAATGGGTACAGATTGTGAATAGATCATCTACCTCAATCTGATGATAATTCGCGTTTGAATCCTTTGGTCCTTCGCGTTCTGTGGTCAGATATTTTCCACTATTGGCACTTGGTTACCTACACGAGGAATCAAAATGACAGAAAACATGAAATAATAACATATATAATGCATATACAACCTACTTAGTTGATCAAGGAAAACTAAGAATCAAATCATGCATAACGATAGGAATGGAAATCATGAACCAATCATATTATATTAAAATAGAGAGGTGGAGTTACAACCTACGCCTTGATGTCACAACTCTCCTTCGACAGGTCCTGATCCAGGCACGTCTCCAAAGTGATCTTTCAACTTGATGTGAGGGAAAAAGGTCTCAACTCTTGCTTGATGTTTATAGAAACAAAAATTCTATATGTTGTTCTTCTATCTCTATTCTCACTAGTAGAGCTATGGGAGATTGTCCATTATATAGAAAAGGAGGAGGGAATATGGATCCACTTTCATGTAAATGCATAAAGATTATGAATAGATCACCTACCTCAATATGATGCCAATTCTCATTTGAATCCTTTGGTCCTCCACATTTTGTGGTTAGATAGTTTCCTCTACCAGTGCTCGGTTACCTACACAAGGGATCAAACAACAACAAACGTGAAAGCATAACATATATAATGCATATACAACCTACTTAGTTTATCAAGGAAAACTAAGAATCCAATCACACATTAAGACAAGAATGGAAAGCACAAACTAATCATATTGTATTAAAATAGAGAGGGGGAGTTACAACCTGTGCCTTGATGTCGCAACTCTCCTTCGATTGGTCTTGATCCATGCACGTCTCCAAAGCACTCATTCAACTAGATGTGAGGTAAAAAGGTCTCAACTCTTGCTCGATGTCTATAGTGACAAAAGACTCTTCGTTGTTCTTTTATCCCTATTCTAACTAGTAGAGCTATGGGAGATTGTCCATTATATAGAAAAGGAGGAGGGAGCATGAATCCACTTTAAGTGTGGAAATGGGTTATCCCTTTAGGTGGTTCCACTTTAGTATGAATAAAGAGGCCAAAGGGAGAATCTCGACTCAATCCTCAAGAACAAACAACTAGGTCTCCACCACGAAGCTTCCAGATCTCGAAGCTTCACTTCCATTTTTAAAAAACTTCCGAGAAGGGGATCAACACAAGTGTGATCTTAATTCTAGCGTCGTTCAGCGCAACCCTAGACCAAAAGATGCCATCGGCGCGATCAAGACACAGAGAGGGAACGTCGCTCCAGATAATTAGGTTTACAAGGAGGTGCTTCAAGAATGGCCAACAGAGAGTTTATTCATTGTGTTGAAAAGGACATGAAGGCATATTTTCATGATGGAAAACAGGCACAGGGGTCACCCTAAAGGGTCTCTAGGATCAGGAAAGGGGAGTACAAGTACAGTGAAAAATTGATGTGTAAAACATGAATATAATAATTCAAGTTACCCAGGCTTGGTGGAGATTCCAAGGCAGTCTAACATCATTTGTAGACTAGTCTTAAGTGTACATGTGTCACATGCAGTCAGATAATCAACCTAAGGAATTGCGCAATACAATTTGAAGTATTTCCTAAATAATAGGGGCCTAATTCCTCCAGTAACAATGCAAGGAAAGAGGAGTTGAAGCCAAGGAATAAATTGAATAAGTCTGGATCAGAGTCCTTCAGTGAGCAGAGAGATAGTTTGTGCACTTTCAGGGTGATCTTAATTGAGAAAATAAATTGTAAGACACCTCTATCCGTTTGACTAATGCAAGAGGCATTGATTTTTTTAGCATATTTCTTTCCCCAAATAAAGATACTTGTTACATGTGTGTGATTTCTTATTGCATGTCTAAAATTTGTATTCTAAATTATGAATTAATCTCCATAGAGCAATAGAGTAGGATTGTGTCTTGTGATTTTGATTAAAAATTTATGACTAGTAGCAAATATACAACATAATTTATACAAAAACCATTTAAAACTCAGCCCCTTTATTTCCTTTCTTATATATTCCCTTTTTTATATACTATACTCCACGACTCCCACGTGCCTTGTTCTCTACGTGTTAAAATAGGTGTGCACACTTCTATCGAATCCCTTTAAAATAATAAGCTTGACCCCTCTATTCTAAAATTTAGTTTGTATACACAGTCTTCATTATATATATTTGTGCTTTGAATTTCCTCATCCCCTCCTTAGAACCAAGGCTTATAAAATATTAACCCTAGCCTCTCCTTATAACGTAATTTGTTGATCTTCCAAATTGACTCACTTTTACACTCTTCTTGCCGACTACCACGATAGCCTTGTCACATAATCTTGTGCATTCTCCTTAACACGTAAGTCTTTGCAATCCTAGTTACCACTTCATATACCTTCGGGCATAAAACCTCCACGATGGCCGAATTTTATTTTTTGCTTTGTTGACGCCATGTGATCCTGCTTATGATAGCCTGACCTGATGGGTAGATGAGTTAAAAAAACAACTGCGGTTATGAGCCTCTAGGTGGGACCCACTTGGATCCTCAGTATATTCAGTCTCTATCAAATAACGAATCGTCAAGTGACGAGTTTCTAGAGATAACAAAAACTTATTAAGTCCTACACGTGATTTCCCTTATAATGACTCTACTCCTCTATATGTTCTCAGCCTTCCAATTTCATGCAAGTCTCCTATATTACTGCATAACAGACTCAACATTGATCTTAGCTCCATTGTAAGCCTTCAACTCTAAATTGTATTAAGTCTCACCTTTTATTATGTCTCAACTTGTACACTTATGCTACAACTTCTACTATACCTCTATTGTGCAACTCTAATACTTGAACATATCCAGTCTTCTTTTATACCCTTCAATTGTTATGTCAATCCCTCCTAGGCTTCCTATAGTAGGCTTATACAAAAAATTCCTTGGCTTGAATACAACAATTTTCCCCCTTAGCCTTTTTCTACGATGGATCCTGTACTTCTCTTTTACATATAAATCATAAAAAATGGGCCTTGAACTAGAATTGGTTCATATTCATAAATTACTCAATAAATAAATCCCTAAATTTCCTCTAGATCCACAAAATCTTTTCAGAAATCCAACTAACCCCTAAATCTCTATAACTCTCCCAAATACTCTCAAGATCTATCTTTTAGAAAATATCTAATTACATCAATCCTCATCTTAATTAACTATATGCAATTATTGTAGAAATTGAGGAAAATACATTAAATTAAAAAAATTCACAAATTTAGGGAACCAACTCCCTTGGTAAACGAAAAGACCCATATTTTAGTCAAATAAATTTTGACTTGGAAGTGGGACACTCCTGCATCAGACTACCAAGGTAAAAAATATTCATGGTCTCCTCACCATGTACTTTCATAGACTGTTAAAATCCTCATGGATCCCAGACTTTATGCTGCAGCAGACCAATTATTTTACTTTGTTGTTGTTGTCCTTTTGTTGTCTCATTTGTTCTTCTAGTTTTCCATATTTAGTGTTTGTAATTATCCTCCTTATTTTTTGTTGAATACTCATTCAACCCAATGCAATTTGTTGTCAATATTCTTTGTTTTAGAAATATTCATCTTTTGAGAAACTTTCATCCTCAATTTCCTGGGTTCCTTGACTTCTATGTCTAGTTGGTCCTCTGGCTGGTACATATTTTGCAAATTTTTGTTGTCTTCTTATTGAACCTTACTACCACTAATAATATTCATCTATTGTTGTTGACTCCCATAAGGAATATTTATGGTTACTGTCATTGGAAAATCCTCACATTTCAATTCAACAAAACTATGTGTCCACTACTCCATATCCTTGAGCTTCAGTTTCAAGTTTTCTACTTGTTCCAGCAACTTCATATTTTGCATCTTGTGAAAATGATAGATCTTCCATAAAAAGCTCATACCTGTGTGCAAGGTTATCTTCATATCCTTTCGATGTTGTCTCCTTAACAGAAATTCAAATCATCCTATCTTTCCATTCTTTATTACCTACAGACACAAAACACATGTTAGTTTTAAAAAAATGAGACTTTAGAGTCTCTGTAGATTCCTTGGAAATATCCACCTCATGCAATACTTCATTCATCAAATATCCATCTTCTTCTTTCATTGTAAAAACTTCTTTCTCAACATGTTTAATTCCTGTACGTACATAATAAATTTAACCTTCATCAATTTCATCAAAAAATAAAAATTTAGTTGTTTCAAGAATCTCGTCCAAAAACAAAAATTGTTCTACCTAGGTATTTTCTTCCATGATGCATTTATCCACTTCATACAAACTCCACCTTGATCTCTTCCAAAAATACTCATTTGTTGTTCTTCATCTTTTTATAGAACAAAATTAACATTTTTTTCATCATCTGCAACAATTCCTACATTCAAACACCAATTATCAAATTTGAAACCATGAGTCTCTCTAGCCTCAATTGATGTCTCTATCCTCATATGTTGATCCTCGAAAGATATCTTCTCAACATCTTCATCACTTCCACTTTCTCCAAGGATTGATCCTTACCTAGGTTCACAATAAACTTCCATCTCACACTTAGTTGTTTTGGAACATATCCTTTATCTTAGCTTCACCTACAATTATGGCCATATAACCTTCTTCTTTTTCATTATCCAACCATATCCCACGTCTCCTAATAGCTTCTTCAAATTATTGAGTTTTAGCCTCAACTCAATCATTTTCCTCTCAAATTATTCAACATTCATCTTCCTCCTTCCAATTGCTTTGGAATTTTTATTGTGACCTCTCCATGAACCCTTTATATGAATTTCAGTAGTCATTCTTGCTTCCTAATCCAATTAAATATTCTCGTCCACCTGTAAGCTGCAACAAGCCAACACCTTACCAATCTATCTCCTCTAAACTTGGTCAATGGTTCACTTCACTTGAACCTTATTTCTGAGCACTCCTTGCTCCTTAGCTTCAAAAGCTATCAGTATGATGCATCTTCAATTATTCAACTTCTCTTTAGAGAAATTTTGTTGTCCTCTTCTCAAAAATCCCTCTTGTTGTTGGGTTCTATCACAATTCTCCTTCCAAAACTCTATTTTTATATGGTTGTCTATTGTAAACATAAATACACATGGCCAATAAAAACATCAATAATTCCAATACCTCTTCACAACCTCGTACATGTAAATTAATTTTCACATCACCTCTGTCTTTTCCTCATGCATCTCTTTCTGTGTGTATCCTTTGAATTCAAGAGCAATCCAACTCATACGCTCCAATATTTCTTTACAAAATTTCTTCCAAAATCAATTTCACAAAATGCTAACAGGCATTCTTCAATCCAAAAGCTTACTTCATACCTTCAAACTTCTTCTCCTAACCTCTACAAATTTATTTAAAATAAAAATACCTCAACAAACTCTTCGTCTTCTGCTTATGAATCTTCCTCTCTCTGTTCTATTGCAGTCTCACCATGGCTATCAACAATTCATTAATTGGAAGAAAAATACTATTAACCTTTTTGCATTGTTACTACATTTTTCCTATACTCCACTGTCAAACTCTTGCAGTCCTTCATTCAAGACTCACTTGAACATGTAAACTATTGTTGTAGACCTTTTTTGTTCTCAGAAATTATTCTTCTTGATTGATTCTCAGGTCAAATATTCTCCAACTCCTCATACAATAAATATCTTCTACACAACACTTCATTCCACAATAATCAATCGTCTATTCAAAATTGAAAAACAAAAAAGTTACCTCAACCAGATCTTATTATGCTGCAACTCTGATTCTCTATTTTCTTCTTTTTAACGTCTCTATTCTAAGGTTTTCAGAGCATTCCTACTCTTATACCACTTTGATGCAAGCTCAATTAGAGACCTTCCAAATACCTCTCTATGCTAAGACCACCGTGCCTAGTTCTAGCACGAAATGAGATCTTCCTTCAAACCAATTTAAGCTTTATATATCATTTTTTGGATTCAACCGCGTTAATTAAGTCATTCATCTATGACCATTTTCATGAGAGTAGTCATAACTGACTAATTTCTCATGATTTTTCAATAATCCACTTAGCACTCATTGCATCTGGTGATGCTCACAGGGTGAAGAAGTGGGATTGAAACTAGTGAAATTAATCACATAGCATCAATCGTCACTTCTGGGGCTTGCACCCAGTAACCAGGACTTCCTGGGAGGTCACCCATCCCAGAACTCCTCTGGCTCAAGCGCGCTTAAGTGTGAAGTTTTCTCGACAATCAATCCCACTTAGCTTGCTACCCCATTTGCAAAACCTTAGCAAGTATTGTGCCTCATGAATCATTCAAGAAGAGATCCCTTTACTCTTTGTATTTTAAGTATGAGGGGTTGCCCCAGTGCATTATATTATATATCATTTTTTGGATTCAACTGTGTTAAGAAGAAACCCCTCATACTCAACATAAGATCTATTTATTTAACGATGTAAATCCCTTTATTATAAATCACAGTGGGTGGCATGAGAGGGTATAACCCTTGATTTCACCACCAACACAAAAAATAATAATTCATCCCTTCTCCTCAAGGCTACAGGTGTGCAACCATTTTAAAACTCAGCCCCTTTATCTCATTTCTTACATATTCCCTTTTGTACAAACTATATGGCACGACTACAACATGCCTTGTTCTTTACCTGTTAAAACATGTGTGCACAGTTCTATTGAATCCCTTTATAATAGAAAGGTTGGCCCCTTTATTCCAAGGTTTATCAATATTGGGTGTCTGGTATATTCTTTCCATGATTAGTCACATGTGTGGGAGGGTCACACAAGGGGTGAGAGCCCCCCCCCCCTGTTCGTTGCGTCAAGCGCAGCAGGGGAGTCACAAGGGTGGTGTTTTCCCCCTTGATGGGGGGTTTGCAAGGGGGTGATAGCCCCCTTGCACGCGGTATAGGGAAGTGCCCCAAGAAAAATTTTTTGGACCCTATATTAGGTGGGCGGACATACCTATGGTTTTGTGCATGTGTTTTTCATATGGTTTTAGGCATGATGGTTTTCTACCCATGGTATTTTGTAGATCCGGTCAAGGGAACTATGATTATGTTCTAATCTAGGGTTAATGGATTGGGGTTTATGAATGCTTTGACATGTATATATATGTATTGTAACATTGAAAGGAATTTAATGAAAAATCAATCTGGTAGTCCCAGTTTTGGGATCCAGGGGAAAATATCTGTGTACATTTATTTTATGTTTTATGTTCACGTCGTTATATATTTTTTGTCTTAAGAATTAGTTTGCAGTTAATTTTGTACCGGGTTAAAACCTACAAGATCCTATCTACAATCTTTGTTATATATATATTAGCACCTGGGATTTCCTCGTTCCCTCCTTAGAAGCAACACTTATAAACTCTCGACCTTGGCCTCTCCTTATAACGTAATTTTTTGATCTTTCAGGTTGATTCATATGTATACTATGCCCACCAACTACCATGTGAACCTTGTCATGTAAGCTTGATCGTTCTCCTTAAAATTTAAGCTTGTTGCAGTCCTAGTAACCACTTCTTATACCTCTAGTTTGTCCCACTTTAACTTCATTCCTTGTTGACGCCATTTGATCCCGCTTGTGATAACCCGACCAGATGGGTAGACGAGTTAACAAAACAACTAGGGTAATAAGCCTCTAATCGGGACCCACTAATATTCTCCACTTAATTCCTCTGATCCACTCTAAAAATATCAACTTTCCGAAATACGTAATTACCAAAGGCTGCTAAGGTGGAAAAAATCCAGGAGGGACCCACTTAGTTTCTCAGTGTAGTTGGCCTATGTCTAATAATGAATCATCAAGTGACGGGTTTCTAGAGATAAACAAAAAAATTTAAGTCTCATGTGTGCTTTCCCTTATAATTAATTTTCTCCTCTATATGTTCTCGACCTTATGACGTCCTGCAGATCTCCTCTATTACTGAATATTGGACTCAAACTTGATCTTAGCTCCACTGTAAGCCTTCAAATTTTAATTCTATTAAGTCTCACCTTTGACTATGTCTCAACTTGTACACTTCTGCTATGACCTTTTTTATACCTATGTTGTGTAACTCTAATACTTGAATAGGTCCAATCTTCTTTTATACCCTTCGGTCACTACATCAATCTCTCATGGGCTTCCTGTAGTAGGCCTGTACACAACAATATTTTTACAAACATATATATATATATATATATATATATATATATATATATATATATATATATATATGCTAAAATTATAATGGATATTAAACAAAGGCTCGACATTCGGTTTACATACACTCAATACAGAGTTTCCTCCTGTATTATATACAAATAATTACAAAAATTGGCCCTCTCGACCTTGTGGCCATTGTCGCCTCTATGCCTCTCTACTTCTCTCAAATGTCTCCATTTTTCTATGATGGATCCTATACTTCTCTTCTACATATAAAACATACAAAAAGGGTCTTGAACCAAAATTGGTTCAAATCGATAAATTACTCAACAAATAAATCCCTAAATTTCCTCCAGATCCAAAAAGTGAAATCCAACTAACCCCTAAATCTCTCTAACTCTCCCAACTACTCTTGATATCTCTCTTTTAGAAGAGATCTAATTACATCAATACTCACCTTAATTAACTGTATATAATTATTCTAGAAATTGAGGAAAATACATTAAATTAAACAACTTCACACATGTAGGTAACCAACTCCCTTGGTAAACAAAAAGAACCCTATTATATTCAAAATACATTTTGACTTAGAAGTGGGATGCTCCTACATCAGCTACTGTGGAGGGCATGAATTTCTGTTTTAAGGTATAAAAGTAAACATATTTGGATATTTGATTGACTCATAATGATGACCAATTTTTAACTTTGTAATGATCACATTTTTTTCTCTCATAAACATAATGATGCATTTGTACTTTTTTATTTTAATAATATATCACTGTAACCAAAAATATCGATTGAAACTAGCTCAAGTAGTTGAGAGGAAGGATCATTATCCTCATTACCTGAGTTCACTTTTTTTTTCTTTACAACTTCTTTGATAACTAGTTTGTGAATGCAATTATATTTCATACACAATTCTTTATCTTGGTTTCTCAAATCCATTGTCTTATGAGTCCCATATGAGGTATAAAAGGTTCATATTCTAAGAAAAATAAAGTACAATGCGTATACAAAAATATACAAAAATATGCACATGAATCACATGGACTACAAGTATTATTAATGATGAATAACATAATAAATCAATATATATAAGTAGAATAACCTTAAAGCCCATGGGGTGTAGCTCAATTAGCGAACTTCATGCTATGAAGTATTATTTAAACAATGAAAATCAAGGTTTAAATCCCCGTGGGCTGAGCAAACAAAAAAAATTAGAATAACCCCCACATAGTCAAAATACATCTCATTATAAACAATAATCATAATCCAATGTACACACAAAAAAATAGTATCATCAATATATACTAGTTTTCACATATTAGCCATGCAATCCTACTATTTTCCAAATTATAACCCTTATAAAATTCCCAACATTGGTGTTATGGGAATAAGCACACTTTAAAAATGCACCAATGTCACCTTAGTACACTTTCCCCTTCACTTTAGGCCATCTCCTTAAATCCAAGTGTGGTATCCTTATCTCTGTGAAGTAAATCTATCAAGTAAATGATTGTAATGAAAAATTTGATCTACTTCAACACACACCTTGATATATGGTTAGATAGAGAAGTTACCAATAAGTGAATTAATACCTTGAAGAAAACATGATAAACAACATGAGTATAAACCACCACAATATAAATAGGGTTGTAGCTAGTTAAAAAGTGCTAGTTCTGAAATAAAGTTAAGTTACAACAAAAAATACCAACCAACACTTGAATAAAACTCAAATGATAAAAGAACAAGTTACCTTTTGATGCATAAGAGTTAAATATAATTTCATAAATCAAGAGTAAGAGATATTCGTAACCACTTGAGAGTATGTTGAAATAAGGGAAAATTTTTAGTTGTCCACAACTTCAAGATTTGATATATGTGTGTGTGTGTGTGTGTGTGTGTGTGTGTGTGTGTGTGTGTATGTATGTATTTTATCCATGAAAGTACCTCCTCATTAGATAAGAGGAGAATATTGTTCTTTTTCTTGGAATACACCCCTTTTTTATGGACTTTTGAGACTATAACACACCCTTTCTTCTTACACCAGAGCTTTATAATGCAATACTTATTCACTTAAACCTGTGTTACCCTACCCAGTAGCACATGCCTACTTCGTTAAACATGTGTTATTAAACTTTCATGTAGCCATAGGAAAAAATCATGATTTAATAGACTGTAACACCCTAGTTCACTCTAGTCAACTCTAAAAATCTAGAATGGGTTCGCCTCACACTCATCCATAAATGTTTCCTATCCTACAAATCACACTAATTTGGGACAAATAAACAAAGCTAAAGAAGCATCATCCATCCTATAGCTTTACCTAAAACGCATCTGAAGGAGAAATTCGAAATATTTTTATCCTACCTCTACCTATAAGTGAAGGCTAGGCCATTGAGATTGGGATTGAAATTCATGTATTATTATGCTCTCAATATATTCATATTTGAGAGAGAGAGCTTGAGGGTTTAGGAGTTGGAGGAGGTCATGTTGCAGCTAATTATGGTTGTAATATATATATATATATATATATATATATATATATATATATATACTGTCATTTCTTCCATATTGTTTTCTATGCATCCTATGTTCATTTAATGATAACCTGGAAGATGTTCTTATGCACATATGTTCAATGATGTGTTTTTGTTCAATTATTTATGTTTTGAATTGATTAAAGTTAATATGTTGTAAGGGTTATGTTTTCCTTCTTTTGTGTGTAGAATTGATATTTGGAGTTTACTGGGATAGCTTCTCAATCACACTGACTTCTCCTACTAATCTACTCAAAAGGATCAACATGTAAACCTTTATTATCACTTTGTCAATTCAAACCTGTTTTTTACATTATTGAATGAGTTAGACCATAGCTTAGTGGATCCCTTGATCCATCTATCTTAGGTTTTTGGGAAAACCTAAGAGGGCTTTTCTAGTTTTTCTATCTGAGCTTAAATTCATACAACGGTGTATCTATATTCTATATGGTTGATGATCCCCGGATATCGGTGACCGCTACATTGACAAAATAATTGTACCAGTCAAATCTACCCGAAAAGATCACTTCTTATTGGCTCAAGGATGGAGCCTGACGTAGAGACTGTCGAGAGAATTGAACCCATGACCTCTCAATAGAAAATGTGCTTTAACAATGGGGACTCTACTAACTGAGCTAACCCTCTGGGCTATATGATCTATTTTGACACTACTGGGTTGTTTTTCCTCACTCCAAATTTTCATTTTATGCACACACACAGACAAACATAATGAAAAATTAGAGTTGATGAAAAACAACCCAATAATGTCAAAATATGCTTAGAACAAGATATTTTTATTTTTTTTTCAGGGAAAATAATATAATATAACATAATATAAAATTACAAGTGTAGTTGAAAAATAACCATCAACTTGGCATAAAATTATAAACAACGATGGTCAATCCCCCTAGGATTTCACCAATAGATTCTCCACATGTAAGATAAGCATAATTAAGCACTAAAAATATAAAATTTACTGATAGACATGGTGTGTAAGATTTTAAACTATATAGGAATGAAATTAGGCTAAGAGAGGGTTTTTCGCACCAAACCCTAGCCTTTATAATTTCACCAAATCAAATTTGTTGGATTTTAAGCACAAGCACAAGATATAGTTGTGTAAAAATACTATACTATCATTACATAACAAGAAAGAAGAGAGAATGATATCACACTAAAAAAGGTCAAAGTAGCTAAAGGGACCAATTCAAACTACTCAAAAAACTTTTGTGTGTATTATTGTTTGACATTAATACACTTAAATAACTCTCTTTAAGAGGGAACCAATGTGCAATAGGCTAGGGTTCCACGGTTAATGTTGATGAGCCATATTATTGCAACAAGAATGGTGCAAATCCAGAGGCTACTAACTTGAATTATCAGCCTGGGGTTCGTACAATGTGCAGTAGGGACCTTCCTCTGCCTAGTCTGACTCCATTTTATGCAAATGAAAGAAGGCAATGAAACAACTTCAAATGAGAAAATATATAGGTAACCCTACAATCCTAAGTTGCAAAAGGTAAATAACAATAAGATAATCTATTCTACTTTTTCTAGAAAATAAATTGTAATATTCCCAATTATCTTTCAACTAGTTGGAATATTATATGTGCTTCTATTTTCAGTCTAGAGGAATAAGTGGGGTAGGGAGACCCTTAAATCTCTTTAGTAGAAGTAAAACACTTCCAATATGAATGTGGATCAGTTTAGATGGTCAAAATAAAGCCACCTTGGGTGTTAAAGGGAGCAATGCATGTAGAATAGATCAAGATTGACCAAATCAACAACGCTGCCAAAGAAGAGAGTGAAGCTAGTGGGGACAGCGCAGTTTTGGAGGAGGAGTCTTTGCATGGAAGTAACCTCATAAATGAGTGGGGCCAAGGGTGAGGAAGCTCACCAAGAATATAAGGGAAGGGATGGCAGCCATGAGAGGAATCCAGAGTATTTTTTATGTTTGAGTCTTATAACTTATTGCATGCTTTAGTTGTTTAGCTGGGTTTGATGTATTATTTAGTACAAGGGCATTTCTATGTGGGAATTCCCCACTCTATCTTGGAGGACTTGAAAATGAAATCTAAGAAGAGTATTTTGGGCTTCATTTCCACCATCCGGCATTGGGCCAAGCAGTCACCTACATCCACAGTGCATTCTCCTTGAGGAACCGCGTTATTTTTCATGGTGTTGCAGTGGAGGGGTGTAAAACCCCGTTTATGAGCTAGTTTCCTAGTGAAAGGAGCAGCCTTTCACCCGGATTGCTAGTAAGGAGAAGTTACAGCCATTTATTTATATTTTAATCTATATTAATGCATAGCTTCAATAAGATAGTGTGATTCAGCCACAGATTTGTAGTTTATACTTTTTATATCTCACACCTTTCAAGAAACCCTTGCCGTGTTATCTTGGGATTGTGTAGAAGAGACTAGTTCTCCATTTTTTTTTCCCTTTTGAGTAATATATCAGTAGATCCATTTGTTTTTCAATTTCTATAGTAGTAACCATCATTGGAATGCACTATCATGTGCTTCATAATTTTTATGTTGCAGTATTCATGGGATTGTAGTGTTTGTAGGCTTGGGAGGCCTGTTTAACTAAGTTGGAATGATTTGTTTCTCATCACATTGTATATTTTCTTGTTGTGATACATAAACTAATGGATCCATGGGTTGTTCTTGACTTTATAACATAATTTTCTGAATAATTCATTTTGGTGTTCTATATTGTTGTCTTTCCTAATAAGGAATATTATAGTGGTATCGGAGCTCTAATCTTGGCTCAGCTTGTGGGGAAAACACATATATATCCATGGAGGAGAAATAGATCCAAAAATTCTTATCCAAACCATGCAAGACATTGCAAAATACATCAAGGAGATGATATTTGAAATACAAAAGGAATCCCTTAGAGGGTTTCACCATGCAGAAAGTTCCGGCACTTCACATTTGTGGTGGGAAAAAATAGTAGTGCAGCCTTCTTCACAACACTCCACTATGCCCACATTCCTACCATTGGAAGGTGAGGAAGGAGGGCCCTTGAGGGAAGAAACCCTTGGTGACTATTTTGTGGAATATGAATCTCAATCCCGAAGGTTTAAGGAACATTTGAACTTTCAGGAGTTCTTTCGGATCAAGGATGGTAGGAGATCCTTCAATCACCATAAAAAGTGAGGGTACATGTAAAAATTAGATCTACAGTGCATTTTGGGCGTATTCTTTTTGCCTTCTTATGATGGATCACCCAAGTGCACAGCCAAGGCTTGGTAGAGAAGTTGGATACTTATTTCCAACTCGACAGAGTTTCAGAATTGGAGTCTATCAAAATAGCAGTGTTGCACCTAGAAGGTGAGGCACATGAGTGGTGGTTTCATGGATTATATACACTTGGGCATGCTAGTATCACTTCATATTCAGAATTCACCCGAAGGTTGGTGGAGAGATTTGATCCCAAGGATCCGGAGGCACACTTTGTTGGGCTAACCAAACTCAAGAAATTGGGATATTTAGAAACTTATATCTTTGAGTTTCTAAAGCTTTCAGTCATGGTATCTAACCTCACTATGACCTGGAGAGTATGCATGTTCATTGATGGGATGGTTGAACCATTGCATGGGTTGCTGAAATCCACCAAACCAACTATGCTCCAAGAAGATATGGAGAAGGCTACGAACTTGCAGCATGCTTTACCCAAGGCCAAAGCCCCTTTCCAGAAAAATATCTCCTCTTTCACAAAGGAGAATCAATAGAATACATCTCTTGATAATGATCGGAGAGCCTGTGGAAGAAAAAACTTTGTTTCACTTGTCGGGAGCCATGGGTACCAAACCACCAATGTGTTGTAGGGAAAGCACATTGCATTGAGATATTTTTTGATGAGGAGGAGGATACCAGCGTTGTAGCAACAGAAGGAGCTGCACCATCCACAAGAGATGTAGTTAGGGCATTTTCTCCAATGGGAGGGACTCTTGTAGCTTTTAGGGGAGTTCCCAAGTATCTAACTTTAAGAGTTAGAGGCACTATTATGGGGCAGAGAGTATCAGTATTGGTAGACAGTGGAGCTACCCATAACTTTATTGATACTAAATTGGTGCAAAGGATGGGTATTCACATAGAATATTTTGAGGGTTTCTCAGTTTTGGTTCTGGGAGCTAGAACAATGCAGTGTGCCAAGTATGCTCCAGCATTAACCATCACTATGGGAACCTACACACTGACAGACCACTTATTTATGGTTGATATTTTGGCACCAATGTGATATTGGGTGTCTAGTGGTTAATCACCTTAGCGAAGGTTACCACATATTGGGAAACATTATAGATGGAATGGACAGATAAGGGGATTGGTAAACATTAGAAAATCAAAGGCATACACACCTATCCACCCCAGATTGCTTCAGCTCACAGGATGGAAGCAGATTTGTGCAGAGGGGACATAGAGTGGACAGTGGAACTGTGTTTCTCATAATTAGGGAGCAAGGATTCACCAGTACATCCAGATGTACAATCTATCTTAGACCGATACTCTACATTATTTGAAGATATCCCCCCTGGGAGACCTCCTGATCGAGGGTTTGAGCACATTATAGAGTTGGAGTAGGGGATCCAAGCAATGATCACCACACCCTATAGGCATCCCAAAGCCTATAAAGATGAGATTGAAAAGGCCATTCAGGAGCTTTTGGCCTCATGACACATCCGGCCTAAAACCAGTCCTTTTGCCTCTTCAGTGGTCTTGGTGAAGAAGAAGGATGGCACATTGAGAATGTGCATTTATTATAGAGCTTTGAATAAAAATACCATGAAGAACAAATACCCAATTCCCAGGATCAATGAATTGCTGGATCAACTAAGAAGGTCCAAGTATTTTTCCAAAATTGATTTGAGATCGGTGTATCATCAAATCAAAGTGAGGGATCAAGACATCCCCAAGACAGCATTCCGATGTCATTATGGACATTTTGAGTTAGTAGTAATGCCTTTTGGGCTAACCAATGCTCCGGAAACATTCCAGTATTGCATGAACCACATTTTCCGTGGTCACTTGAGGAAGTTTGAATTGGTATTTTTTGATGGCATTCTTATTTACGGCCGCACATGGGAGGAGAATTTACACCACATTGAGGCAGTATTACGCATTCTTAAAGAGTAGCAGTTATATGCTAAGCTCTCTAAGTGTTATTTTGGGCTCACATATATGCTCTATCTATGCCACATCATTGGATTCAATGGGGTGAGAGTCCATGAAGATAAGATCCATGCTATCAGAGATTGGCCCAAGTCAAAGAATGTCATAGAACTTCGGGGGTTTGTATAAATTTGTACCTATTACCGGAAGTTTGTAAAAGGGTTCTCTCAACTAGCAGCACCACTTACAAATCTAACCAAGAAGTGAGCTTTTATTTGGACAACCATAGCACAGAAATCCTTTGATAAGCTCAAGGAGGTGATGAGTAGCTGCCCAGTATTAGTCCTACCTGATTTTACCCAACCCTTTTTGTTGGAATGTGATGCTTTGGGAGAAGGAATTGGAGCAATATTGATGCAAGGGGGACCCCCCATAGCTTTTGAAAGCCGGAAGTTGCTTCCACATGAGAGGCTATACCCCATATATAATAAGGATATGTTGGATATTATCCATGCTTTAGCCATGTTCCGGCAATACTTGGTGGGAAATAGATTCTGAGTGAAGACTGATCATAATAGTCTCCGATTATTTCTTATGTAGAAGAAGCTTCAGGAGAGGCAGCATAAATGGGTGAGTAAGATTTGAGCATATGAATTTGACATATAATATTTCAAAGGGAAGAGTAATGTAGTGGCAGATGCTCTCTCTCGGAAGCCAGCAGTGTTGTCCTTGATGAGCATGGATGCAGATTGGAAGGTTCAGTTTCTAGTGGAATACTCCAAAGACCACTTTTCAAGTGAGATCCTAGATGGATTGGTGACCGATGAGAGGTATAAAGTGATGGATGAGGTCATCTATTACCAGTATCGGGTATTCTTGGCTAGAGATTCTAAGCTTAAGAAAAATATTTTGCAGGCATCACATGATTCTCCACTTGTGGGGCATCAAGGATTCACCAAGACATATTGAGCTATTCGAGAGAGATTATCATGGAAGGGTCTCAAGGAGGATGTGCTCCAACACATCAAGGAGTGCGTATTCTTCTATAAAAACAAAGGAGATCACAACCATCCTTTAGGATTATTGTAGCCACTCCCTATTCCAGATGGAAAATGGGAAAGTATTTCCATGGACTTCATCACCAGTCTACCTACAGTTCAAGGTAAGGATTGTATCTTTGTAGTTGTTGATCAACTAAAATAGTATTCACATTTCTTTGCTATTTTTGCATGATATACTACTTCATAGGTAGTCGAGCTTTTCTTCAGGGATGTGTTTAGGCTCCATGGTCTTCCAAAGACCATAGTCAGTGATCTGGATAGCTGCTTCATGGGTGGCTTTTGGCAAGATATTTTTCGATTAGTGGGTACTGAGTTGACACCAAGCACCAGCTATCACCCATGAACTAATGGACAGACGAAAATAGTGAACAAGTGGTTGGAAGGCTGCTTACGGAACTATGTGAGAGCATGTTTGCATTGGCTCCATTTTGGGGAGTATTGCTACAACACAAATTTTCATATGTCCATTGGCATGGCCCCATTTCGAACCCTTTATGGGTATGATGCACTATCATTTGCTGACGTGATGTTTGGGGCAAGTAAATCTCATAGAGAAAAGGGGTGGATTCAAGAGAGTGAGGATATACTTTGGGCCCTCAAGGACAACATTGCTACAACACAAAACCAACAGAAAATGCATGCAGACCATGGCCAGATAGAGAGGAAGTTTGAGGTGGATGATTTGGTCTATCTTCGTCTTCAAGCATATATAAAATCCACACTCAAGGAGAAAGGAGTTGAGAAGCTTAAATCTTGGTTCTATGGACCATACAGGGTGATCCTCCATGTTGGAGAAGTAGCATATGAGCTAGAGCTTCCTGGGGAGAAAGATCCATAACATTTTTCATGTCTCATACCTCAAGAAGGCCATTTGACAACAAGTGGCTACCACTATGGATATCCCACCTATTGATGATGAGGGCCATCTATTTTTTCAACCAAAGGCTATCTTGGATACTCATGAGAGGCAACTAAGGAGCAGGGTGATTAAAGAATATCTGATTCGATGGAGGAATCTTCCTAATGAGGATGCCACTTGGTAGGAAGAGAAGAATTTGCAACGTCCTTATTTACTATTGCTCGAGGACAAGCAACTTTTGGGAGGGGATGACTATAATATTCCCAATTATCTTTCAACTAGTTGGAATATTATATGTGCTTCTATTTTCAGTCTAGAGCAATAAGTGGGGTAGGGAGACCCTTAAATATCTTTAGTAGGAATAAAACGCTTCTAGTATGAATGTGGATCAGTTTAGATAGTAAAAATAAAGCCACCTTGGGTGTGAAAGAGAGAAATGCATGTAGAATAGATCAAGGTTGACCAAATCAACAATGCTGCCAAAGAAGAGAGTGGAGCTAGTGGGGACAGTGTAGTTTTGGAGGAGGAGTATTTGCATGGAAGTAACCTCATAAATGAGTGGGGCGAAGGGTGAGGAAGCTCACCAAGAATATAAGGGAAGGGATGGCATTCATGAGAGGTATTCAAAGTATTTTTTATGTTTTATTCTTATGACTTATTGCATGCTTCAGCTGTTTAGTTGGGTTTGCGGTACTGTTTAGTACAAGGGCATTTCCATGTGGGAATTCCCCACTCGATCTTGGAGGACTTGAGAAGGAAATATAAGAATAGTATTATGGGCTTCACTTCCACCATCCAGTATTGGGCGAAGCAGTCACCTACAGCCACAACGCATTATCCTTGAGGAACTGCATTATTTTTCATGGTGTTGCATTGGAGGGGTGTAAAACCCTATTTATGAGCTAGTTTTCTAGTGAAAGGAGCAGCCTTTCAACCAGAAAGCTAGTAAGGATAAGTTACAACCATTTCTTTATCTTTTCAGCTATATTTATGTAGAGCTTCAGTAAGACAATGTGATTCAGCCATAGATCTGCAATTTATACTTTTTATATCTCATGCCTTTCAAGCAACCCTTGCTGGGTTACCTTGGGATTATGTAGAAGAGACTAGTTCTCCATTTTTTAGCCCTTTTGAGTAATATATCAGTAGATCTATTTTTTTTTCTATTTTTGTAGTAGTAACCCTCATTGGATTGCATTTTCATGTGCTTCATAATTTCTGTGTTGCAGTATTCATGGGATAGTAGTGTTTTTGGGCTTGGGAGGCCTGTTTAACTAAGTTGGACTGATTTGTTTCTCATCACATTGTATATTTGGTTGCTGTGACACATAAAATAATGGATCCATGGGTTTTTCTTGACTTTTATAACATAATTTTCTGAATAATTCATTTTGGTGTTCTATATTGTTGTCTTTCCTAATTAGGAATATTACATAAATCCAAACTAATTGCAGAAATCAACATTCAAGAAGCGAGTTATGTAAGAGATAAATGGTAACCTAACCAAGCCTCATCCCAACCAAAGTGGTATATAATAATTATATGCTATAAATCTACTTCTACCCTGAATTTGGAGTGAATATGGGCAAGGAAGATCTCGAAATCAAACTGTTACATGATTGCTATAAGATTGTTGTTTCTCGAGTTAACATGCCAATTTACCAAACAAATAAAACTAAAATGATATGGGGTATATTTTTTTATTAAGTATTATGTCCTATGAATCAAATCCAATTTGAATCACTCAAAAATACCCTTGTGAACTTGTGCCAAAAATTAGCAGAAAATTACTGTACTCTCAAAACTAGAAATTCTAGAATTTGTGAGTTAGTTAACCTACCGAATGCCTAACCTGATCAAGTGAAAATTCTATGGGGTGAATTTTTTTATTAAATATAATTATTTTTGGACCTAATAAAAATGGAATCACTTAAAAATACCCTTGTTAACATGTGCTAAAAAATATCAGAAAATTAATATTGTTTCGCTACAGGATTGTTGGGAATGATTTCCTATCTACTTTATTGACCAAATAAAAGTTCCTACTAAGCCTATGAATACATTTTATTCATTTTTATGGTCTTACTATCATTATGGGGTGGTTAGGTGTGTTTAGGAGTATTGTGGGGAAATTAGGAATGCATTTGGAGGCTTTTTTCGTAGTGCTACAAGATCGGGACAATGTTATAGGATTTCCCTATTTTGCTACAAGATTGAATCTGTGAGAGTCTTGAGGGTGGAAAAGCTGATATTAAGGTAGGTAAAATTAGTGGAGGGTAAATTAAGATTGTATGAGACCTTTTCCAATCCTAGTACCCTTAAAGAGCTCATCTTGCACAAAACACCAATGCACTCAGTTGCCTTCAATAACCCAAAAATGTGCTCTCAGTGAAAAAATATTTGAGGGAGTTGTTGAGGTTGAAAATAGGAAGATAGTGGTGGGATGAGGAGGGTGAATTAAAATACCATCCCTGCAAATCAACAATAGTACCTGCACACCACAGAAATTTACACAACATTTCCAAACACTGAAGCATGTTAACGACGTAATTTGCAGAAAATTGAAAAGGCAGAAAACATTTGAGTTGAACTTTAGTCAAGCTCTGACTACTGCATTTAAAGGAAATCTATCTTGTAGTTTCTGCACAAGAACTTCAACCACAAGTGCTTATGCTTCCTATGCTTAAGGAAAACTTCTAAGCCATTTACCAATTTTCAGAAAATAGAGATGCAAAAGGAAGGCTAATATAAGATCTAAATATTGCAGAAAGAAAGTAACTATATATTTTCGCTTTCCAACACAATATCTCTAACAAAACCTCCCACAAAAGAGGTGATTAACATCTGCACAAGAAATTTTCTCATAAACAAATTCTATTAAAAAAAAAGGAAATAATTCTAGGAAAGGAATTACATGAATAAAATACACAAAAGAGAGAGACTAGAGCCTCTGGGTTGGACCCTAACCCAAGAGGACTTAACCCTCTAAACATGGATCAGACTGAAAATAATATGCCTTTCATTCACTGTCAAAATAGTTCATATATGACAAAATAATAGGAAAAGGAGTCTGTTACTCCTCAAAGTCTATTCTCCACTAATTTGAACTCCTCCATTGGGATACTAGGCCCCTTTATTTATAAAAAAAGACATGAGGGGAAACCTATTTGAAGAGGGGGATTTTTTCGCTCCAATTCCTAAAATTATGGATCTGGTTCCCCAATTGATTTTGAATTCCAAGGAGGATAGATCCTCTGTAAGATAGCCAAGCTCAAGATCATCTTTTGGTGGGGAAAAGATCCCTACATTTTCTCAATCAATGGAGCTCCAAAATCTGTTCAATAACTTCATAATGTTCCATTCATTTGTTAGTGGGGAGCAAGTCCCTAGATTCTCTCATTCTGTAGATATTTTAGAGTTCTCTTAATATTCTACAAAAATTAATAGTATTAGGCACATAATAATCAAGGGGGAATTGAATGCCTAGGGACTCATTAATACTATGAATTAATTATGTAATGTGCAAGTAAACAGGTTAAATAAATGTTTTAGGTGTTTAGGAAAGACCAAATGGGCCTTATAAAATATCCAATTTTGGGGACCATCACGTGCACACTAAAAAAATAGAAAAACAATTTCCTGCTTAGTTAGTAGCCTAAAACTAGAGTAGGAGACTGTAAAATAGGATTGAATAAATATAAGTGGAGTAATAAATAACTTAGAACTGAAGTGTAGACTCCCTCATGCAACTCCTTATTCAGGTATAACAAGAAACCTCAGGAAAATAAAATTAAAAATTAAAAAAAAAAAATGTCAAAGGTTAAGGATGGTAGGTGATTTGATAAGGTTATAGATATGGTAGTCTCAAAAATAATAAGGGAGTTTTCCTTAAAAAATAGGGTCCTTAGAGCAAACAATCATGTCACTGCCTAATCAGAACCTAGTTATTACTCCATGTCATCCTAGATGTCATCCCTACTAAAAATAGACTTACTAAAAATATAAAAAACTAAAATTAGAAGTTGAACCAAAATGGTAGGGAAGGTCTAGTAGTGAAATAAAATTGGTCATATGTGCCTCCAATAATGTATCAATAGGGTAAAATTAGTGGCCTATGTGAGGTCCTAATGAGGTTGTAAGCATGTATGTACCCGAACATCCCTCCCCAACCCGCGCTTGAAGCACAATTGGAAGAGTATGCATAGAATATCCTGGAAATGTTTAGTCATGTTAGGTACTCGTGTACAAATAAATATCTAAAAAAATTAACGAGTCTTATAAATTTGTAGCCATGTTAGGTACTCATAAAATGATTTATGCAAGACACAATATGACAAAAAGTGAGGTAAAGAGCGAAAACTTAGTTGAAAGAAAGCCCCCCTTCAAAATAAAATGCATACTATGTTTATTTTGTAGTTTCTATGAAGAAGGATTGTTTTTTTAATCAAACCCATCATGTATCGTTTCTCATATACAACTTATACCATCATTTGAAAATGCATTTACTACTGGTTGAAAATTGTACTTGCTTACAATAGCAGTGAGAGCTTGTGGAGATCCCAAAAAGTGAAAACTAGCTATCTATGTCTTGGAAACATCATCCTCTAGGTCATTAGTTCCTTGTATAGTACGTTTTTCCTTTCGTAGTTTATGATATGGATCCGAAATAGGCTACTAATAGAATTCTAAATTAAATCCTAAACGTTGATCCAAAGTGTATGCAAAATCATCTTGAAGGTCTTCCTCACAAAGAGGTAGTGGAGAAGTTGTTGTACTAGGACCAATGAAATGTACCAAAGAATAAAAATAATACTTTGATGCAGCGATATTATTTAGAGAAATCTAAGGATAAAATCGATTTATAAGATTATGAAACAATAGCAATTAAAACATGAGTCATATATTGATCCTTTGGTGGCTTGTATTCCTTGGTTCATGCTTCTTGTACTTTCCTTTATCATCTTATTTGCTCCTGAATTATGCATCATCTTCTCTCTTCAGAAATATTATTTTTTGTATAGTCATCTTCTTTCATATACACTTGCAATATTCATTCACTTAAAATTACATGCACAAGAAAATGTTTCTTATTAGGTTGCATAATGTCCAATAAGGCAACATATATTCTTGGTTTGGGAAACCTAATTGACACACCATTGTCATGATTTGACATGATTTACCTTTAAAATTGAAAATTTCAATGATTTCATTATATAACGGGGATCTTTGACTTATACTTGAACTTGAATTTAAATTTACTTTGGCTCTAAACTTTTAACTATTAGACACAAGTAATATTGAGAGGGGGGTGGGGGTGAATCAATATTACGGAAATATTGGAAACTTTTTGCAGCTAAGAAATTATTCAAGTCTCAACATCAAATTCACATAAAAGTAAGCATGCACAAGAAAAACACAATCAATCATCACATGTAGACCCTTAGATTTTAGGTGGAATAACCCCCTTCCGGGGCAAAAAAATACTAAATTATTTGTTGCTTCTTATTATTATCTATTGCTTCAAATTATTCTCATTTACATTACATCAGCTAGCCACCACTATTAATGGAGCACCCACTCCTTGATAGAAATGAGAACGTTGGCTAATTCCAACTTGGAGCATCCACTCCTATAATAGACAAATCTGCATGTACTTAGCTTGAAGCCACCACTTCAAGCAAAAACATTTCTAGAGAAAATATGGAAATTTTGAACTGAATCATTGTTGCAAGATGAACAAAATAAGATCAATAAATAACCATCTTGTTGTTACAAATCCACATTCCTGATGAGAGAACAAATCTCCAACACACACTCCCTTAAAAATGATCTTCAATCTCTGCACACAATTATGATCATTTTTTATGATCAATATCTGAAAACCTTAGCAAATTCTAAAGCTCTAAATACTCTATTGCAGATATTGGTTTTTGAACAATTATCTTCATGCACACACTCACTCACACCTCAAGATAATTAACCAAATGAACATTTTTCTTTCTCATATTTGTAATTACCTGAGATGGTTAGCACAATAAATTCTTCAAGTGATGGAGCTCACAAAATATTTTCACACCCTCCAAAATAGTTCAGATTAGCCTTCTTGACTTAATCTAGCCACTCACTCCACTAACTGGTTGATTTGTTCAATTTTAACCACCTTCTAGAATCACTCTTACCTTTTTCGACTTTTTTCTGGAAAATTCCAATCATGAACATCACCAAACACCTCAAAACATCAAATATTCATGTGAAACCTACAGAGAAATTTGCATGAGCCTTTGGTTGAACAAACAACACTATCTGATTTCGGTTGTAGTCGCACAGATGTAACTACTGGATCTTGGCTAGATCCTTTCAGTCGCATGCACAACCCTGCTTTAGGGTGGTTGGGGCAGAGCATAATTCAAACCATAAAATCCATGCCTCTAACTTACAACTCAGCTTCATGGGGAGCTATTAGGCTTGTGTAACATCCTTCCATGCCCAAATTGACATCATGAAAACATCTTAATAACTTAACAGGACTCAATACAAGAAATCAACTTGTAAGTACAAAGATCTCTATCAAACTTGTAGCTCAACTTCATATGAGAGCTAGATATATCATGACAACTCTTCTACCAACCTCTTGAGACTATGACAACATTTTACAACATCATGACAACCTTCAAAATACATACATAAGACTCAAAGTAATACATAGTGACTCATGAGTACATGACTTACAATAGGTGACATCAATGGAAACGCAAACATGCCAACATTAACTTAACTTCAACTTGATCATGACTTTAGCTTTGAATAAAAAACTCTCAGATATATACTCAAATATTTAGACTCGTTTTAAACTTAGATATTTTAACTCATTTTAAAATTTTAAAAATTTTGATATGCAAACTTTTACTTAGTAAATGAATTCAATTTTACTTCATTACATTAACCATGAAATATGATCATGAATAAAAATATTCAAGCATTTTTTTTAATTAAAACGATAAAATCATCATTTAACTTTCATTGGAATTTAAGTAAGATATATGACCATTCACTATTTAACTTTCACTAGAATTCAAGTAAGATACATAACCATTCACTCTATACAAAGAAACCCACAAAAAAAAGAATCCCGCAAAGAAAATTATTGACCACCATTACATTATTATTCTATCCATTACATTATGACTTTTACAGGAGCAAAGCCATCGATACCATAAAAATGTATTTTGTTCTAAATGTAAAGTTGCAATGCATACTTTTTGTATGTTTTGCACATTATTGAGATCAAAATATTGCTCCATCTGTGATATCCATGTTACAGGATCCTTGCAATCAAATTTCCTCATATCCATCTTTGGAATATGGTGATTCTGCCATCTAAAATTAGAGATTATGAAATCACAATTAACATTTATTTTGTTCTCTTCATTAGTTTCCTCTACTATCTTTTCGGCATTAGGAAACATTTCTTGTATCAACTTTGTCAAACCTTCCATGTGTGCATTTAGATCATTCTTCATGGTTTCCATGTTGTCTTTCATGTCATCCATCTTAGATTCCATGCTAGCCTCCATGCCATCCATCTTATCTTCCATGCCTTTCTTCAAACCATCCATCTTAGCTTCCATGCCATTCTTCAAAACTTCCATTTCATTTTTTGTTGCTCTTTTCTAGAGCGAAATTTGGTGCACTTGCTCTTGTAATTTTGATATGTCATGTTGCAATTCTTCGTCTTCATGAGTCATAGTAGAGCCTTCTAAAGGCTTAATGGGTGTTGAATTATTTTTAGGGGGCATTTTATAACCGAATACTGATATCTATTCTACAATATTCCCTTGGAATCAATTCAAACTTATTTTTCACACAAGACTTATGCAATTCGAAAAAAAATACAAACCTTTTTATTGATTTTGAGGAGCTCGATATTGAAACTAAATTATCTTTGTTATTTCATATCTTAAATATCTGAAATTTGGCCCTATAGTAGCCCTCTAAAGCTTATTTAAATTGCCATAGGTCTCACCCGATTTGGATTCTTCAAGGCAAAGTTATGCCCAATCTCCCATAGTGACCTAATTATGGACTGGTTCAGTAGAGAGACCTTGTACGGCGTGCCACGTGTCACTTTTTCCTCCTTTGGAACTGAAATTGATACAAAAGAAACTACATTCCATGTAATTTTGGCCACATTTTACATCATTCTAATCCAATGCTCAGAGAGAGAGTTATGACGATTTTCCCACGGTCACCTCTTTGAGATGAAATTCGGGAGCCTAAAAAATCGCTAACTTCCACAAACCATATCTCCAAAAATATTGTGATTCAAGCTCTGAAATTGTTCCACGATGTTCCTCGGGATTGTAGCTTCACTCTGTAAAAATTTAAGCTTTTGAATCCTCATAGACAAAATGTTATAGCGAAAATTCCACGATGACCTGTTTAGGTTAAATTCAGGAGTCTTCAAAAATCCCTAAATTGCACAGATCATATCTCTGAAAATATTGCGAACCAAGATCTGAACTTTTTCCATGGTGTTCTTCAGGATTTTAGCTTCACTCTGTAAAAATTTCAGCTTCGCTCTGTAAAAATTTCAGCTTTTGAACCTTCATAGAAACAAAGTTATAGCGAAAATTCCATGATGGCCTATTTGGAGCAGAGAAACCCTAGAATGCAAAGCTCTGATACCAAATGTTATGAAACCAGCTCCAAAAATAGAAGAAAAGAGAGATCAACACCTTAGAAATCAGCCACTTTGAGGGGGAAACCTCCAATACATTACATAAATGAGAAATTTTTGGATGATACAAATGAGCAAAACCTCCTTCTATATACAGGAGTCCATGGGGCCACAATATAATCCTAGCCGACCTAACAATAATAATGTAAGGGCACAATAATAACAATATTGGGGTTACAGGGGTACAACAATAACAATAAGGGGCCTACACTAATAACAATAAGGGACTAAACTAGTAATTTAGGGACCTAACATTATATATGCTTATATTATGAATAACATATTGTATTTCAGTGCCTTTATATATGTTTATATTATGAAAAACAAATTATATTTCAGTGTCTCTGTGGAATAAAATTTTACAGAACATTGACCATAAGCTTGAACTTACCTTGTCTGTCAAGAATAGATTAGGATATTGAATGGTGAAATACCAATTTTTTTTAACTAAATTTTGAACAACATTTGGGAAACCCAATCAATATTGAACATTTCATTCCAAAAATATTTGAAGTGAACTTATATCTTAATTGATACACAATATTTATTCCAAATATGACTCCAGAGAGTAGAATAGTTACCCTAGAGATGGATTTGATTTCGTGGTATTTCTTAAACTCTCGTATTTCTTAAACTCTGGAGGGATGTCATCAAATTTGCACCAAAGAAAATGTTTAAAGTGATTAAGGGCAAGCAAGGTTGGAAAATTAGTTCCAAGAGGGTCAACGATTTACCTTGATGCAACTAGGTCGGGTAGAAAAAATCTACGATCTTTACTTCTGCTACCACTGGCGAAAAATAAGAAGTATTTGTCTACCTTTTTTTTTCTTAAGGATAACAAAATCCAGTTTTACAAATACCTATATGTAATTTTTGAGCATAATTTTGTAACTTTACAGAATATTACCCAGCTCTACATGTTACACTAGAATTCACAATGACAACCTGAATTCATTAACTCATTATTGAATATATATTAAAAGTGTTGAAATGTTATAAGTTCTTAAAATGTTAAAAGTGTCAAGCTTATTAATAGAAAAATAGAAAAACATTGTAATATACATAGGCTTGACTCATTAACAAGTGTTAATGAATAAATTCTTACCTGTGTATTTTTTTTTTTTAACAGTGTCGGTTGCTATTTTGTATTTCAAAAAAGAGAAGGATGAGGTTCCTTGATTACAAATTAGAGTTTTGCAGAGCTGCTGAGAAGGTAAATATAACAAAATGTTACAGCTTTTTTTCTTCTGCAATTTAGAAAGTACTAAAAAGTATATAATGCATATATGCAGACAAACTAGAAGAGAAGAAAGTTAAACTTAAAAGACATGATTTAATAGGAGCAGAATTCAGTCGATGCTTATATGGTGCCTAGTAGAGGCCTCCGCGTTATGCTCATTTCCTGAGTTTCCTGCATTGTTTGAACTAGATTTAGGTGCTGAATGTTTCACGATCATGTATTTGAGGATCTGAACTGACTCTTCAGCATGTGCACACCAGTTGGAGAGGGTGTCAAACTGCTGTTGTAGAGAGGTTACTCTATGGAGGAATACTTTCACATCTTCTTGCTACCTTTCATCCAATATTTTCACATTCGATTGGTGCTTTTCATCAAGAATCTTCTAATGAGCACGGATCTACTCCAGCTTGGCCTGCAGGTCCGCACAGTGGAAACAATCCTCACTGCGAGCCATGAAGAGGGGAGGGGGAGTAAGGAGGGGAGAGGAACAAAGGGGAAGGGAGGGACAGCACAAGATGTGGAGCAAGGGAAGAAGGGGAGCAATAAGGTATAGAATGGATGGAGCAGTGACAAGAATGAGGGCCAAAAAGAAAGCACAAAAGGGGGAGGGAAGAGCGCTGCTCTGTGGGCGTAGCAAGAATGCAACGACAACACAGTAGAGGAGGTGGACAACAGAAAATGTAGAAGAGAGGATAGGATGAGGGCGCGAAGGATTAGGGAGAGTGAGAGGATAAATAGGAAAGCGCAAGGAGGGAGGACCATGAGGGAGGGAGGCCTGAGGGAGAAAATTCACGAGGAGAGTGTGTGAGGGGATATGAAACCTGCAAGATTTAGAAAGGTCAGGGATGGGAATCCAATGTTGCTTGGAAATCAGATTTGTACAAATCATGGTAGAAGAATATAATGTAGATTATTATTACAAAGGATTTGCCTATAATAACAAGCGCAAGCATTATTTGCGAGAGCATCTGCATCATTGTTGTTCTTTCAAAGTATGTGGTAAAAATTGACGTCGTCCATGTCTCTAGAGAGGCTGCGGCATATACTAATGATTCGGTGAAGATCCATATTGCTTATGGGATGATCATGAACCATCATATTGATGATGATGGAGGAGTCTCCAAAAACCATAGCATTGGAGATGTTGAGAGCCTTTAACTGATAAAGGCCTTGGAGGAGGGTGTAGGCTTCCACTTTATTGTTGGTTTGGGAGCCGAGACGCCATTCAAAAGAGACAACACTCCTACCATTTTCATGTTTGGTGATACCTCCTGCACCAGCTATACCCAGATTTGATTTAGATGCGTCGTCAAATAAAAGGGTGGGCCTTGCACTACTGTCCACCCATTCTGCAAATTCTTTATCATTGAGCCAGATTTTCCAATTAGGAATAGTTCGAAGGGCATGTTGAGAGGGAGGCTTATGAATGCTGAGATTGATCAAGAGGTTGCCTAGGAAGTCCCTTTCCTCTACACAAATATTGTTGGTGTCAGTTTTACTGTTAATCTTAGAGGTTATCATTTAAAACGTTAAACTCCAAGCTTTTCTATATACCTTCCTACAGGAAGGTTCTTTCTTGCTGAAAATCCTTCTGTTCCTTGAAAGCCAGATATTCCATATAAGGACATAAGGCAAGGTGTCCCAGACACTTTTCGCAAGGTTGCTCTTTTTTTCCCCCCAAGGGTAGTTGCTCTTCCAGGTTTGAATTGCTTCCAATATAGAATTGTTCTGGTCCCAATGAGGCTAATGGGAAGGATTTAGATTAATCCAACAGTGAGCTAAAAATGGGAAATCTAGGAAGAGATGAGGTGTTGTCTCCTTAGCCTCGAGGTAGTTGGGACATCTGGAGGGACCAAGCACACCTCGTTTTTTAAGATTCTCAGCTGTGAGGATTTTCCCTTTAAGAAGAGTCCACATGAAGATTTTGATCTTAGGAATGGCTTCCAATTTCCACACAATTTTCCAAATGGGCCAGATAGAGGAAGGGTAGTTTTCACTGCAAAGGTGCGTGTAGGAATCTTTGATGGTGTAAGAAGCTCCAAAGGGGTCCCATCAATAGAAATCAATGCCAGCTTTTTTCAAAGGTGCAACGCCATGAAGGAGATTTTGGAGGTTGCTAATATCAGCCTCTAAGTGAGCGGGGACAGAGGGGAAGAACCAACCGCTCTAGAATTGGGAATGGCTATCCCAATTATAGATGTGATTCAACAAAGTAAGACCCCGGTTATTGAGATAAGAGAGGATGTTGTGGGTTTCTGGTCTGTCCAGAAGAGGTGGATGATCCATGATTTTGTCTTTTCCAATGTTGATGCTACTACCCCCAATTGGAAATTTGGAAATATTTTGGGCTAAGATAGGAATGGCTTTCTTGCAAAGTGCCCAAATTTTAGAGCAAGGTCTATTAGGGATGTTTAGCTCGAAAAGATTCTACATGGAAGATTTGGGATACTTGGATTCCAAGACTCTCTTCCACCAAGAGTGTTGCCCACTAACTAATCTACATATAATATTCTCACCAAAATCATTGTTCAAGAGCTTGGGGGAACGGATTCCAATCCCTCCGTGAATGTATTCCTACATAACCTGTCTCCATTTGACAAGGTTGTATTTTTTCTTTTCATTTTTTCCTCCCTACCAGAGAAAATGCTTGAGGATAGCTTCGAAATTATGGTGAATGCTAGCATGAGCTTGAAGGAGGGTGAATTGATACAAGGGCGGAGAAGAGAGCCCAGCTTTGAGGAGAACAATGCACCCTGCAAGGTTTAGCCAAGAGGAGCCCCATTGTTGCACTTTTCCCTTCATTTTTTCTATAAGGATGTCCCAAAATTTAGACTTTAAAGGGCCAGCACTGACAGGCATTCCCAAATATGTGAAATGGTCCCAATTTAATTTGTAGGGAACCCCAAAAATATTTGCAATGTTGTGTATAGTTTGAGCGGTGACATTCCAACCATAAATGTAGCTTTTTTGGAAGTTAACCAGACCTCCGGAGTATAGCATGAATTTGTCCAAGATGGATTTGAATCTTTGAGCAATAATGTTGGATGCGCCTCCCAGCAAGAGGGTGTTGTCAGCAAATTGAGAGTGGTTTATATTTTTGACACCATTACCAAATTTGATACCAGTGATAAGTCCAGCACGTCGCATGTAGTCCAAGGCCCTGCTGAAGGATTTCACCATGAGGATGAAGAGGTAAGGAGAGGGAGGGAAACCCTGTCTTATACCAGGAGATGACTAAAAGGATGGAGCAAGTCTTCCATTAATGAGGGGGGATACCCAAGGGTTGGATATGCAAGCATTAACAAGGGAGATAAAATTGATGTCACAATGCATTTTTGGGAGGACAGACATAAGATAGGAATTCCTGACCCTATCAAAGGCATTGGCCATGTCCAACTTAAGAATAAAGCCTTTTTCCTTGTTAGTGGTACTGGAGTGAATAGCTTCTTGAACAAGGATAATCGAATCGGAGATTTGTCTTTGAGAAATAAACCCTCCTTGATTTTTAGAGATGAGGCTATGGAGAAAAGGCTTGAGGCACATGGCAAGGATTTTGGTGATGAGCTTGTAGGAGGAGTTGCAGAGCGAGATGGGTCTAAAACGGGAGAAGGAGGAAGGTCGGTTTTCTTTGGGGATAAGGGCAAGGAATGTAGAGTTGGTATAGCCTCCAATTTTCTTCATTCTTTGTACCCATTGCATCATTTTGACCAAGTCCTTTTTTATAAGATCCCAATGATTTCTGTAAAAACTGATAGAGAACCCATTTGGCCGAGTGCCTTATCTAGGTGCAAGGACCAAATTGCACACTTGGTTTCCTCCTCATCAATCTCTTTATTGAGGGATTTGTTCATCTCCTCTGTGATCATAGCTAGAAGGTGCTCCAATAGATCTGAGTAGTCTTTCGGCTCTTTATATTCCATTAGAAGAGCTTTGTAGTGCATGGTGGCCATTGTTTTAATGTGTTCTTGGTCTGTCTAGATCTTCCCATCTACGTCTATGATTGAAGAGATGTTATTTCGAGTCTTTCGGAAAGTGGTTTGCTTGTGAAAATAGGAAGTGTTTTTGTCACCCGCTTGAAGCCACAAATTCCTTGATTTGATTCACCACTTCTCTTCTTCATTCTTGTTGATTTTATAGAGTTTCCAGTAAAGGTTTTTTTTCCTGAATGGAGTTTTCTTGATTGAGGCCTTGGTTTTCAATGTTGCTATGGACAATTTTCATCTTTGCTTTAACTTTAGTCTTGGCTTTTTCAGGTTCATGTTAATGAAGCTTGGCCCATTCCTTCAGGGCTGTTTTGGTTCTCTTTAATTTTGTTTCCCAGATGAAGGCGGGGGGGGGCGCTTCTATATGTTGCAGCCAAGATTTGCGAATCAATTGCCTAGCCTCAGGAATATCATTCCAAAGGGGACTATATTTGAAAGGAATGGGGCCGAGAGAGTGAAGGTCTCCAAGACTGAGGGTGATGGGGTAGTCGGAGGCTGAGAAGGGAAGAATATTGGAGAAAGCAGTGGAGAAGTGTTAGAGGAGAGGGATGGCAATTAAGAATCTATCAAGGCACTCCATAATATTTCCTTTGCCAATCCTTCTACTGCTCCAAGTGTATCTACGATTTTTTGGAGCAATGTCGGCTAATTCATGGTCATTCATGATGGTTTCAAATTGGTCTCTGGAAGGATCCGGGGAGAAGGAGCCTCCCCTTTTTTCATTTGCATGGAGTATTAGATTGAGGTCTCCACCAATGATAATATTACTACTATCTCCACTATCTATATCTACTTTGAGATTGTTCCAGCAAAGCTCTTTGTCCCTATAGTGATTGGGTCCCTAAACATTGTAAAAGATGATTTCCTTTTGATCCTTTTTATTTTGCAGTACTACTTTAATCCAGTTTTAAGTTGCTATCAAGGTATTTTTTGTCCAATTTTTTTGGTTCCAGAAGGTGGCCAACCCACCTGAGGCACCCCTATATTCAGAGTGGGCACTCTCATGATCCTTCAATTTCCCTATTATAGAATTCATATCATAGTCTCCCTTCTTATTTTCCTGTAGGAGGATTATGTTAGGCTTTTCCAGATTTAAAAGGTCTCTTAGGGTAGCTATTTTTGAGGGGTGCCCCAACCCCCTACATTTCCATGAGAGGGCTTTCATCATTTTAGAAAAGCAAAGTGGGAGCCTGCCTTTCCTCCTTGATTCTTTTGTCCTGAGTCTTTCCTACTTTTCCCCAAAATGTATGTTTCAATGGGGTTTTGCGTTCCTAGAGCTATGTCCTTTTGCGCATTTTCTTCTCGTTGCTGCTTTTGTAGAATTCATTCCTGCTGCTTTTTTTGTGTTTTCTAGATTTTCACCCTATTCTTTCAACGAGTTCCTTGTGATCCAAACAGAGGAGGGGTCAGAAGAGGAGGAAGGGGGGTCAGGTTTCAAAGGGGAGGGGTGAGGAGAGGAGGGCTGAGAAGGGGTGACAAGGGGGGGGGGGGCATCTTCAATGGGGGCGAGGAGGGAAAAGGGGTTGGATGAGTCTAAGTTGGGGGGAGGGGAGGAAGGATCAGTAGGTTTCTACGAAGGTTCAGGGATCTTTGATGAGGAGGAGGAGGGGGGATCAAATTGAGGAGGGGGAGCTGAGGTGTTGCTCTTGAAGGTTGAGGCAGTTTTATTTTTCTTAATAGTTTCCCATTGCTGATTAGCATCAGGGTTTTCAATATCAATAACCTTAGAACATCTACTCGCAAAGTGGCCATATTCGTGACATACCTTGCATTTAAATGGGATTTGTTCGTAGTCAAGCTGCTGGATGTGCATCCAATCGTCAACTTTTAGTTTGATTACTTCTGGAAGACCTTTGCCGAGATCCACTTCTATGCAGATCCTAGTGCATGCTTGCATATTGTCTTTTGGCTCACTTTGATCAATGAATTTTCCTACCGTGTTCCCGATAGCTCGAACAAAATCATCTCCCCAGCAATGCAAGGGAAGATGAGGAAGGCGCTCCCACATCGGGACATCATTTGTTACATCTAGTTCAGGGTCAAAGTCTAGCGTCCATTTGTTGAGATACAATCCTCTAGTATCCATAAAATACGACCCATTCTTGAATATCAGATCGTTGTCTTCTTTGGATTCAAAATGAAAAGTGAAATAGCCTCTGCCGCAGAACTGAATAGAGATTTTGCCATTGATTTTATCGAACCAGTTGTGCTCGACCCATCTTTGAACAGTCTTTGGAAAGGGCCAAAGTCTAGTAAATTGGCCGATGAGGCCTTTTTCGGCGAGAGAGAGCAGCCATGTGCGGTAAAGAGGGAGGAAGGGCCACCTCCTGAATTCCATCTAGCTTCTGAACAAATTTGGAGATTACTAGTTGGGGCCTAGGCAGAGCCAGCGATTTGATGAGAGAAGAGAAAGTGAGGGCCTCATCAGGAGGAGAAGCCACCTCTGAGGTGGATTCTGGAGGGGCCATGAGCAGAGGAGCACGAAGGGCATAGCAGGCTAGGGAACTGGCAGTAAAGCGCGGGCTAGCAGCAACACGTCTTTGAGCTCTCTATTGATAGCCTATTACCTATGTATTTCACTTTCAGCGAACGACTGTTAATGAATAAATTCTTACCTTAATATATTGTACTTTTAGCAAGAAATCAGAAAAAGGTTAAAAAAAAAAAAAACAGTCAAAAAACTAAATTAATGGTTTTGGAACGATCAAACAATAATTATAATCCTACTTAAAGAAGAAACTAATAACTAGTAATTAATATACACCAATATATATGTGAAAAAATATATATATATATATATATATAGGAGTAGTTTATACTCTATAAACCGTTGAATTGAATTCCCTTATGACCCATATATGGGAGCTTCCCGTGACAAAGTTAATTCTCAGTGGAATATGATTATTGGTGGAATTGGTAAGAAATTTGCCTTTTTATTTTTGTTCACATGGTGAAGTCTCTTATCCACATGTATAAGCATGGTATTCATGGATTTTTCTAATTGCCCTATATTTTGTCCTATCTCCTCTTCCATATCATTTTTCAAATTCCTCATATTTTTTTATATCTTTTTCATTTTTTTTTTATCTTCTTCTTATGTTTTATGAAACCAATATTATCATTTTTCAAATTCCTCATATCTTTTTATACTTTCATGGTATTCATGGATTTTTTTTAATAGCCCTATCTTTTTCTCTTATTTTCTCTTCCATATCATTTTTCAAATTCCTCATATTCTTTTATATCTTTTGTTTTTTTGGGTCTTCTTCTTATATTTTATGAAATCAATATTATCATTTTTCAAATTCCTCACTTTTTCTATACTTTTTCCAATTTTTTTTGTTTTCTTCTTATGTTTTATTATGAAGTCAAAAAATTTTAATATTATATTATCAAATTGTCTTTTCAAATTGGATACATGGTTAATTCTTCACTTTCTTTTTTTGAATTTTTTATAAATTTAAGTAGAGTAGAATTTTTTCTACAACTTTTTGTCATGATAGAAACAATTAATAGTTACTTATAATTAATTTTTATTTTATTTTTAATGCACTTTTTCAATCACCTCAAACATATTCTAATAAAATTTAGAAAAGTTTTAAGCTAATCTATCATTTTAAAACCCGGATTTACAAAGCGTTGTAGTGGTTGAACTTGCACATTATGTAACTCTAAAATTTATGTAATTCTGAAATCTATATAGCTCTAAGTCTAAAAAGTAGTCCTATAAAAGTATGCTATGATTTTTTTTCAATGCCACATGTTTGATAATTTTGACATGCTAAGAAACTTTTGCGGTAACTTTACCTAAACTTCTTATTACACTGTTTTAGGAGATTAAATTTGTATAGCTTGCCATATGTTTGAATTTTGCATCTACTTTTGAAACTTGGATCTAAAACATTATAGTCCATCTTATTTTCAATGCAACTAGTGACATTCATTTTGGATCTCTCTATATTCATATGTGAATATATTTCCAAGAATCCCTGTTTCAAACTAGTTTCAAGACTAATAAAAAAACTCTAAATTTTGTATTGTATAACCTTGAAATTACAAAAAACCAAAATACAATGTTTTGATATGGTGTACTTAGTTATATCCATGTAACACCCTAAAAACATTACTATTTGATTTTTTTATAATGTGAAAATGGTAAGATGACTCATTTTGAAACAACCAACCAAGGAATCCATACTCTAAGAATACCCAAAATAACATAAAAATATAAAGATAATTAACTTCACACCTTCAGAATGGTAGAGAATAAATGAATGAGAATCCCTTCTATTACATTATATAAAATGCACAACGTAAGAATCTTATTCAAATGAGTCTCCTTATTATAAATAGGAGATACAGTGGGCATGATATATTCTATACTTTGGTATGACTTTTTTTTTTGTCTGTCAAGTTGTCTGTGATCCTCCAGGCTTGACCTATGGCCTAAGAAGTCATGACCCAGGGGCATCTAAGTCATCAAAGTCACTCGAGGATCACACCCGGCCTAGGCCGCGCTAGCCCTTATACTGATTGGAGTTTATGCATGTCTCCTTCCCCTAGCATAGGGCATAAACACCCGCCATGAGGTTTGATCCTGGGTCGCCTTGCTGACGAGGCCCATCCTCAACCAGTTATGCTAGCGAGACTTGACCTATACTTTGGTATGACTTAACGACAACTAATTTACTAATAATGAATGAGTGTTGGGGATTTAACATACCATAAGATCCCTTTGGAAAATCCAAATTGAGTGAGGCCAATGGAATTTAGGAGAAGAATTTCCAGGCCAATATAGTTCAAAATATTTTCAAATTCATATCATAAATTGTAGAGGTATAGCATGTAAAATGTTGTCTAAGATAGTAATCTCCATAAAAATGCTAAAAAAGGTAAGTGAACTGATAATATTAATTAAACTAGGTTAACAAAATATCTCATGCATATTAGTCAAAATAAATTTAATAGAGGAAATGAAAGGAGAATGTATATGTAATAGTATAACCCATCAACCCAAATTAATGGTAATTGTCATTTTACCCACAATTTTAATCTTGTCTATGCAAACTACTATATTTTTACAAAATATTTTACATGTTATACATCTAATATTTATACTCTAAATTTGCAATGATTTTTACCTATAACTACTTGAAATTTATTATACTAATTACAATGGTCTTACGCCATTTGTATTTTCCAAGGGGACGTTATGGTTAACTTACCAATACCTATAAGAAAAGTATCATCCCTTGGAAGAGAAAGCTTTAGTAAAAACAATATTGTCTTGAATTTTTCCATAACAACTTCAAATTTTATACCCATACACTTGCTGACGTCTTATGTTATATGTCATTGGTCTCACCCAATTTGGATTCCTCAAGAAGGAGTTGCATTCTCTTTTACTCAACCCTATTATTTATAGTCTTTCCATAGCTCTTGTAAAGAGATAAATAATGTATAGATAACTCTTATTTGTGATAAATGCCCAAAATTTGGATGTAGGACAATTTGGTATGAAATTGTTGGAAGTACCAACATTCCTCTATGTCACCCCTATAAATTGGATAATATGGTGGAGAAGAAACCCTAAATTTGGTATATTTTTAATTGGGTTCAACCCTTTCCTCCCAATAACATCATTATGGATTTCCTTGGGCTATGTAAAGCAACATGGTACAAGATCATTATGTTCTCATAATTCATAAGCCAACTCTAGGTAAGATAATTTTGGAAAGTAATGTTTTTGCAGCAATCTGACTCTAAGTAATGCATTCCCCATGTAAATAAATCACATGCCTATCCTAAGGGGATATGAGGTGTGGCCCATTCAATGCATCAAATTTTTAAGTGTTTATAAATTTCTTATAATTCAAAATTTGGGCCAAGAATAGTGGCTCTTTCATGTGCTTTAAGGTTACATAAAGAAGGTTAGTGGATGTCTATTTTTGAGATTGGAAATATATTTCTAGATGGAAGGCCTTATTCTACTAATATTGTGAAGGTTTAGGAGGAATAAAAGACCTAAAATCATAAAGCAAAAGGTTAGTAGATGTCCAATGTAGATATTGGAAATATATGTCAAGACAGAAGGACATCTTCTTCTCATATTTTGAAGTTTTAGGAGGAATGTAGAAGCCAAACCCACATACTAATAGGTGCAAGTGGTAAGTGTTTTTTTCCATGGTTTATTTTTATTTTTATTGTCATTGATAAATATCTTGGAGACATTAGGTGTGAGATGGAAGTAAATATTTTTATTATTATCCCCATATCCTAGATTGATTTGGGTCAGTATTTGGATTTCACATTTCATTTTTATAAACTATGTGATGGGAAGCCTGTATGGTTTTGAAGGTGTATGATGAGTTTTATTTCTAAAATGTTTAATAATTTGGGGGAAATACAAAGTCAATTGTTGGAACAACTACAAAAATATATCATTGAATTGAAACTGAAATAAAATCAATTGGCTCCACGTGTCGCTTCTACAATGGAGGTTATAATTGATCATAGGTATCTCATACAAAGAAGAAATGATGAATTATAAAGTGTTCACCAACAATTGGAGGAGTTGTAATTGTCCTTCAATTATAGACAATCAATTCTTTCATCTTCTACTAATTTTGTTAATATTTCAATGTGTGAAATACCTAACCTCAATGTTCCTAATCCTGTGTTGGAAAGGGGTAAAGTCCAAGAAATTCTTGACCAACTACACCTATGAGTTAAGTATGTTCATCAAAGCTTGTAATTCTTTTACTATATATAATTGGTCTATGGTCACTATAGACTAGATTTTTGAACTCTTGGGAAATTGGGATGAACTAGTTGTAATAGGTTACCATTTTTATTTTTTCTCGGTTTTAATGTACAACTATGGTCCAAATACATAATTTATATAAATACAAATTTCCATTATGATTAAAAAAAGTTACTAATCTTCTAGGACTAGCTTAAAACCGTAACTTTTAATGAGTCAATGATTGAAATTCTCTTGCTTATATTGCTAAAAATGTTAATAACAATTATAAAAAAAATCTTATTTCCAAAATTTCAAGTCCAAATAAATTTGGAAATTCCTTAAAAACAATTTGGTTCTAATAATGCATTGTATTCCTTAAAAGTGATCAACTCACAATCACATAATAACAAGTATGTACCTAGAACACAATAAAAGCAACCACAAAAAAAACATATAAACACACAATGTATATCAATTATGCATACTAATACATAGCTAAAAAAAATATCTAGATTTGAGAGAAAAACTCTCTCACATAATTTAGATTTATCCTAACACCATAATCACAAATTCATACGAATAAAATAACCATAAACCATTATATATTAATAACTATCATAAACTGTAATATCCCCAGATTGGGACTGTCAGCAATACATGTCTAAAAGACGCATTTTTCATAAATGTATGCTACAAAAATAAAAATCAGCCCTTGGATCCCTTATATCTGACAATCTAAGATCCCAATCCAAGAGGAGATTAGAAGCAAATCCTTCTAAGTGAGGTAAACAAGTCTCCCACACCTAGTATGGCTAAAAATTCCCAAGAATGGGTCTACAGCAATACAAAACAATACTGCTCAGAAAATAACGCAGTTCAGTAGAGTAAGAGAAGGAGGCCAATATGGAGGTTCAATAATCACTTATACATCAGCAAATCAGATCTATAATGTGGCCCATACAATGTAAAAGAGAAAATGGAAGACTTATATCAAGAAACTCCTCAAAAAGGGGTGCTACAACAATGTATTAGACTGCAAAAAGACTTGACAACGTTATTTTAAAGACCTGCAACAGTTGTATATTACACTTCAGATCTAGGGCATATCTTTGTACAAAATATTAGATCTATATCAGATATGTACACTAGAAGAGCTCCTCTACAACTTCCCCTTATGGTTTTGAGCAAAACATGAAATACAAAGAGTAGATCTGAGATCTAAGTTGCAGATCTGCAGTAATATTTAGAAATTTTCGAAATAATACGATATTAAGCAGATCAGATCTGAAAATAAATACAATATTAAGCAGATCAGATCTAAACATAACATGGATTAGATCTGTAATCCATGGATCACCATTATGAAGGGAAGAACCCCAACACTAAAGATCTCTCCTCCAAAAGTATTTCAAAACACCCTACAACTGTATACTTGCAAATAATGCAGTCCTGGAAGGAAAACTGTGTTGTAGGCTCTAGTATTGGTTTGGCCTGATGCCAAGATCTGAAAATGCAGCTCCAAAGGTCTAATACTCTCTTACCAAGGGGATATAAGACTTACCCACTGAAAATAGGCACTAGATTGGCTTAGATCTGAGTAGATCTAGCTTCCACTTGCTGCAGATTATAAGGACAACCAAACCCTCAACAGGATCTGCGTTGTAGTTGGAAGATGAAGCTTGGACAATGCCTTATAGTGGACAAGATTAGCAAGACTCCTCCAAGAGCTACTCAATGGAAGAGGTGGGATTCCCGATCAGGAACACCCTAGTGCTAAACATGTTGGGTGTGGAGCCTGATTATCTTGTTTACTTTGTATCACAACATTGGACCCCTGTACCTTAAAAGGGGTGGCAACGCCGCCCGTAATTAATCACTACCGTGGGGGGTCTAGGGGGGCAACGGCGCTTTTCGGAGCCCCCCCCCTGGCAGGGGTTTTTGGGGGCAGCGCCCCCGAAGCTAAAAACAGATGTAAAATTTCCTTGTAAAAGTATAATAATTTCTAGTCAATCTACGTCATTCATTACGCAAATGATCTGATGTTAGAAGTTATGTTTAGATTAGGATTTTTTTCCCTAGAAGGCAACCCCTCGCTTTTATGAGGGCATTGTATTGCGGCTATGCATTGTATGTGTGTATTCTCGGAGCAAGAAACAGAGAGGGAGACTATGAAAGAGAACAGAGGTTATTACAGTGGATCTGCTGTAGGTTTTTTCTATTCATTTTTGTTGGATAATAGAAAGGAAGGACTGGCTGTTCGGGGTGGATGTAGCCCAAACTGCGTGAACCACGTATATATGTGTCTCTCTAGTTTTATGAGTTTTGTGTGATTTTATTTTCCGCATATTTTATGTGTTGCATTGCTCTGTAATATTTAATTTTATAACAACTAGTATCAGAGCCGAAGGTATATTTGGCTGATAAACTCGCAGGAAAGAAGGGTTCCTGGTTCGAGTGGGAGAAATGGCGGAAGATGGTAAGTTAAGGGTCAAGAAATTTAATGGCCAAAACTTCCCGCTGTGGAAGATGAAGATGGAAGATTATCTGTATCAGAAAGATCTGTACCTACCATTGAGCGGAAAAACAAAGAAGTCAGCAGCCATGACAGACGCGGAATGGAACATTCTCGATAGAAAGGCACTCGAAAGAGTACGGTTGTGTCTTGCGGTGTCAGTCGCCTTCAATATTTCGAAGGAAACAACAACAGAGGGTTTGATGCAGACATTGGTGAAATTATATGAAAAACCCTCGGCCTCAAACAAGGTATTTCTTATGAAACGATTATTTAATATGAAGATGTTGGAAGGTGGATCTGTTGCAGACCATTTAAATGAATTTATTACAGTTACCAGTCAGTTAAGTTATGTAGGGGTAAACTTTTATGATGAAGTTAGAGCTCTGTTATTCTTGTGCTCATTGCTAGAGAGTTGGAATGGTTTAGTAATGGCCATTATTAACTCTAGTACTTTAAAGTTTGATGATGTTGTTGGTGCTATCCTTAGCGAGGAAATGCGACGGAAAAGCTCCGGTGAGACATCAGGTAATTCTTTGAGTGCAGAGTCTAGGGGAAGAATAATGGAAAGAGGAAAGAGCTTGGGATATCGCAGTAAATCAACAAAAGGCAGATCCAAGTCCAGATCGGGGATAGTGTGTTGGAATTGCAGAAAGAAAGGACATCTAAAGAAAGACTATAGATCTTGGAAGGGAAAAGAAGGAGACACACAGCAAGAAAACAATCATGAAGCAAATGTGACAGGTGATGTGTTACAAGATGCTTTGATTCTTTATTTTGAAAATGTTACGGATTCTTGGGTTGTAGATTCAGGGGCTTCATTCCATGCCACACCTGATAAGAAATATTTTCATGACTATTTTCAAGGAGATTTTGGACAAGTTCGTTTGGGTGATGATAAACCCTGTAAAATTGTTGGAATGGGTAAAGTTCTTGTAAAACAACAGGATGGAAACCAATGGCTACTAAAGGAGGTAAGGCATGTTCCAGATCTGAAGAAAAATCTAATTTCAACAGGGCAGTTAGGCAGTGAAGGTTGTGTAACAACTTTCACAGATAAAACTTGGAAGGTCACCAAAGGAGCGTTGGTAATAGCAAAAGGTGAAAAGGTTGGTACATTGTATTTATGCAATGGTATTTCTAACTCTGTTAATGCTTTAACTTACAAAGGAGCAGATGCAGCATTATGGCATCATAGGCTCGGACACATGAGTGAGAAGGGAATGAAGATTCTTCATTCAAGAAATTTGTTGCCGGGTTTGAAGAATGTTGATTAGGATTTATGTGAGAATTTCATTTATGGAAAACAGAAGAGAGTCAGATTTCTCAGAGTTGGGAAAGAAAAGAAGAGCGAAAAATTGGAGCTTGTGCATACAGATGTATGGGGGCCTGCTCAGGTATCATCTCTCGGTGGCTTTCATTATTATGTTACTTTTATTGATGATGCAACTAGAAAAACATGGATTTATTGTATTCAGAATAAATCTAATGTATTTGATACTTTCAAGAAATGGAAATCTTTGGTTGAGATTGAGACAGGAAAGAAGTTGAAGTGTCTCAGATCAGACAATGGAGGTGAATATTGCAGCAAAGATTTTGATAGGTACTGTTCAGAGCATGGAATTCGTAGAGAGAAGACAGTTCCAAGAACACCACAAGAAAATGGTGTGTCAGAAAGGATGAACAGAACAATCATGGAGCGTGCAAGGTGCATGAGATTGCATGCGGGATTGCCTTTACAATTTTGGGCAGATGCTGTAGATACTATTGTTTATCTAATAAACAGAGGGCCTTCAAGTTCCTTGGATGGTGGTATTCCAGAGGAAGCATGGACAGGTAAAAAGGTAAACTACTCTTTTTTAAAGCCTTTTGGTTGTGAGGCCTTTATCCATATTAATAAAGAAAACAAAACAAAGCTTGAGGAAAAATCAAAGAAATTTACCTTTATTGGATATGGTGCTAATGATTTTGGTTATCGCTTATATGATTATGAAAATCACAAAATCATTAGGAGCAGAGATGTAATATTCAATGAAAAGGTCTTGTATAAGAATCAATTGCAGGAAAAGAAACACTTCTCCTCCTCCACTGGTGGCACCATCAAGGATCAAGCTTTCTTCACAAGCTAAGTGTTCACCAATCCAGCCCTCCAAGCTAATGATTTTGGTTATCGCTTATATGATTATGAAAATCACAAAATCATTAGGAGCAGAGATGTAATATTCAATGAAAAGGTCTTGTATAAGAATCAGTTGCAGGAAAAGAAACACTTCTCCTCCTCCACTGGTGGCACCATCAGGGATCAAGCTTTCTTCACAAGCTAAGTGTTCACCAATCCAACCCTCCATGAATTTTTCCTCCAAAGTCATTATGAGATGTACATAATCCATCCCACAAGGAGTCAAGAACTCAATTGAAACAAACATGGTTGAACCAATACTCTCTCTAAAACATGTAGCATAAGGTACATAGAAATTTTCTGTCCCATGTGGTACATACAAGCTTCCCATCCTCCATCCATACAATCCCATAAAATGTACAACTATATCATCAAGGTATGGAAGCAAAACTACATATAAACAAATAGAAATTGGAGCATGAGGAGGTGGGTCATAGTCCGAAGTATGATACCAGCGCAATGCATCTCCTACCTGTATTAGATCAACGTATGGTAAGTGGTTTCCCCACCACTTACTTGTTGCACATGTCATCTCACCATGGATGAAAGTGTGAGATATGTTTGGTGCCTTTGGGAAGCACCCATCATGGAAGAAAATCTCCCTTTTCTCAACGAGGGAGTGGCCAAATTTAGAATTTTTAGTGGCCCAATGTGTGCCATGAGATTCATATGATACATCACTCCTCCTTGGAGTCATGGCCTGCATAAACATGGTGAAAGAATATGTGAAATCAGAAAATGAAACTTGCTTTACATGATCAGATTCTTCACCAACAATGTCTCTCATACACATGGAGTTGTGCATAGATTTTTCTCCTCTTTCAAAAGAAGGAAGAGATGGTTGCAATGACTCTTTTATAGAGTCCCATGGCTGCCCCAACTCCACATAGCTCATGCATTCTTGAAAATGCTGATGTAGATCTCCTTCAAAGCCTTCCCACTCAAAGCATCCCATGATAGTGTTGTAGATCTTCATAGAATAGGTAGGGCTGAAACAAAAATCTTTGTAGGCCCTTTGTAGCATCCTCTCCTTGCGCTTGGAGGATCTAGGCAAGAAGACCCTATCATGATGATATATGACTCCTTCATGGACTAGATATCCCTCTTCATGCAGCTGGTCATCAAGCATCATACAAGTGTGAAGATCTTTGGGATAATCCACCAACAACTGGGATTTCCAGTATAGATCTACACTCCCCAACAATGACATCGTTGATGATGCATCAACAAGAATGTTTGTCATGTTACTGATCTCCTCTTTGAGATCTCCTATGCCAAAGGTGCATGTTGGAAGGACATACCTTCCCTTCTTCTCCTCCAACAGCGCAGAATCAGAAATGAAGGTGGGTGATGATGATGAGGGAAGAAAATATTCCTCCTCCTTGTGCTTCCCCAAGCCTCCCAGCGTTGTAGCTTTGTCTTCTAATGCTCACATCCCTCATGGATCTGATCTTGGAGCATCATGTAGTGAGACATATCTCTCCAAAACTAAATCAGGTGGTCTCCTCGGTGTTTTTCCACTAGAAAAAGAAAGCAAGGAATACGCGGTTCTTGATGAGATATCTGAAAAATTAAAGGTGCCTGAAAATAATAATAATCAACAACCACAGTAGTAGCAACCACCACAACAGCAACAGGCACCTCAAACACCTAAAAGTGGTGTTAGAAGATCTACCAGGATAAGTAGGCCCCCTGAACGATACTCTCCTTCATTATATTATTTATTGCTGACTGATTCTAGTGAACCTGAATGTTATGAAGAAGCAATGCAGGTTGAAAGCAGGAAGAAGTGGGAGCTAGCCATGGAAGAAGAGATGGACTCCTTAATGCATAACTAGACTTGGGACTTATTCAAGTTGCCTGCAGGTAAAACTACATTGTGGAATAAATGGGTTTACAGTCTGAAGGAAGAAGATGGAGGAAAACAGAGGTACAAAGCTAGACTTGTGGTGAAGGGGTTTTCACAAAAGAAAGGGATTGATTTTGATGAAATATTTTCTCCTGTTGTTAAGATGAATTCAATCAGAACTATCTTAAGTCTTGTAGAAGCGGAAGATTTACATCTTGAACAGTTAGATGTAAAGACAGCATTTCTCCATGGATATTTGGAGGAAGAGATATACATGCAGCAACCAGAAGGATATGAGGTAAAAGGGAAAGAAAAATTGGTGTGCAGGTTAAAGAAGAGCTTGTATGGCTTAAAACGGGCTCCAAGGCAGTGGTATCTAAAATTTGATAAGTTTATGTCTGAACAAGGTTATACTAGATGTCACTCTGATCATTGTGTTTATCTAAAAAGGCAAAATGATGGCAGCTATATTATATTGTTATTGTATGTAGATGACATGCTTGTTGCAGGGTCTAACATGCAGGAAATAAATGTGCTCAAAGGAAAATTGGCAAATTCATTTGCAATGAAGGATTTGGGAGCTGCAAAACAAATCCTTGGTATGAGGATAATTAGAGACAGGAAAAATCGCAAATTAACACTGTCTCAGAATGAGTACATAGAAAAGGTGTTGAAAAGATTTAATATGCACAATGCAAAACCAGTTAGTACACCTTTTGCTAGCCATTTCAAAATTAGTAAGGAGATGTGCCCAAAGACCCAAGAAGACATGGATTATATGTCTAAAGTTCCATATGCGTCAGTAGTTGGAAGCTTAATGTATGCAATGGTCTGCACAAGGCCTGATATTGCACATGTAGTGGGAGTTGTAAGCAAGTACATCAGTAATCCAGGAAAAGAACATTGGATGGCAGTAAAATGGATTCTCAGATATTTGAGAGGTACCACAAATCAAGCATTATGCTTTGGTGGTTCAAACATTGCTCTACGGGGATATGTTGATGCAGATATGGCAGGTGACAGAGATAACAGGAGGAGCACTACAGGATATGTATTTACTGTAGGTGGAACAACTGTCAGTTGGGTTTCAAAAATCCAAAGTGTTGTTGCACTTTCAACAATAGAAGCCGAGTATGTTGCTACTACAGAGGCTAGTAAAGAAATGATTTGGTTACAAAGGTTTATGGATGAATTGGGTAAGAAGCATGATATGGGCACACTATACAATGATAGCCAAAGTGCTATTCATCTTGCAAAGAACTCGGCATTTCATTCCAGGACTAAACACATACATCTCAAGTACCATTTCATACGGTCAGTATTGGAAGATGGAGAGTTGAAGCTGGAAAAGATACACACTAGCCAGAATCCTGCAGATATGCTAACAAAAGTTGTAACCCGGGAGAAACTGAGAACATGCTCAGTTTCAATTGGTCTTCAAGGATGACGATGAAGATGAGGAACATCCAGGTCCAAAGAGGAGTCATTGTCTAGCAAATGAAGTAGCGGTGGAGTTGCTACAATCAGTCTCCAAGTGGGAGATTGTTGGGTGTGGAGCCTAATTATCTTGTTTACTTTGTATCACAACATTGGACCCCTGTACCTTAAAAGGGGCGACAACACCGCCCGTAATTAATCGTTGCCGTGGGGGGTCCAGGGGGGGCGGCAGCACTTTTCAGAGCCCCCCCCTAGCGGGGGTTTTCGGGGGAAGCACCCCCGAAGCTAAAAACATATGTAAAATTGCCTTGTAAAAGTATAGTAATTTCTAGTCAATCTGGGCCGTTCATTAGGAAAATGATCTGACGGTAGAAGTTATGTTTAGATTAGGGTTTTTTGCCCTAGAAGGCAACCCCTCGCTTTTATGAGGGCATTGTATTGCGGCTGTGCATTGTATGTGTGTATTCTCGGAGTGAGAAATAGAGAGGGAGACTGTGAGAGAGAACAGAGGATATTACAGCGGATATGTTGTAGGTTTTGTCTATTCATTTTTGCTGGATAATAGAAAGGAAGGACTGGCCGTTCGGGGTGGACGTAGCCCAAACTGGGTGAACTACGTATATCTGTGTCTCTCAAGTTTTATGTGTTTTGTGTGCTTTTATTTTCCGCATATTTTATGTATTGCATTTCTCTGTAATATTTAATTTTCTAACAAAACAGCACTATTCTCAGCTAAACAACAAGAGAATGATATATGTCTAAACAGAAAATATATTTAGAAATATACATAATCAACAACCTTCTTCTATTGTCCTTCTCTTCCTTTTATAAGATGAAAGTCTTGCCAAACCCTAAACCATCTCATTGATTTAGCTCCTTTCACATGTGTAGCCTCCAACTAAAATTGCATTGTGCATCTAGGAGATTCACTGTTGTTGATTTGGCCCTGGTTGACTTGGTCAAATGATCCAGTCTCTTTCACACCTAAGTGTGCTCATGTAAATAGCCCATATTTAGATTTTTTCACATGTGGCATTAATTTATTTTTGTTGTTTAGGAGTTTTATTGATCCTCCTTTACAATTTTATTCATGAAACAAAAAAATGAAACAAAATTGTATGTTCCCATTAGCTTGGGCTAATTGGGAATATTACAGTCCTCCCCTCCAAAATGTTGCTTGCCCTCAAGAAACTGATAGGGTGAGTGTTGCAACACTTCTCCTCCTCCACTGGTGGCACCATTAGGGATCAAGCTTTCTTCACAAGCTAAGTGTTCACCAATCCAGCCCTCCATGAATTTTTCCTCCAAATTCATTATGAGATGTACATAATCCATCCCACAAGGAGTCAAGAACTCAATTGAAACAAACATGGTTGAACCAATACTCTCTCTAAAACATGTAGCATAAGGTACATAGAAAGTTTCCGTCCCATGTGGTACATACAAGCTTCCCATCCTCCATCCATACAATCCCATAAAAAGTACAACTATATCATCAAGGTATGGACGCAAAACTACATATAAACAAATAGAAATTGGAGCATGAGGAGGTGGGTCATAGTCCGAAATATGATACCAGCGTAGTGCATCTCCTACCTGTATTATATCAACATATGGTAAGTGGTTTCCCCACCACTTACTTGTTGCACATGTCATCTCACCATGGATGAAAGTGTGAGATATGTTTGGTGCCTTTGGGAAGCACCCATCATGGAAGAAAATCTCCCTTTTCTCAACGAGGGAGTGGCCAAATTTAGAATTTTTAGTGGCCCAATGTGTGCCATGAGATTCATATGATACATCACTCCTCCTTGGAGTCATGTCCTGCATAAACATGGTGAAATAATATTTGAAATCAGAAAATGAAACTTGCTTTACATGATCAGATTCTTCACCAACAATGTCTCTCATACACATGGAGTTGTGCATAGATTTTTCTCCTCTTTCAAAAGAAGGAAGAGATGGTTGCAATGACTCTTTTATAGAGTCCCATGGCTGCCCCAACTCCACATAGCTCATGCATTCTTTAAAATTCTGATGTAGATCTCCTTCAAAGCCTTCCCACTCAAAGCATCCCATGATAGTGTTGTAGATCTTCATAGAATAGGTAGGGCTGAAACAAAAATCTTTGTAGGCCCTTTGTAGCATCCTCTTCTTGAGCTTGGAGGATCTAGGCAAGAAGACCCTATCATGATGATATATGACTCCTTCATGGACTAGATATCCCTCTTCATGCAGCTGGTCATCAAGCATCATACAAGTGTGAAGATCTTTGGGATAATCCACCAACAACTGGGATTTCCAGTATAGATCTACACTCCCCAACAATGACATCGTTGATAATGCATCAACAAGAATGTTTGTCATGTTACTGATCTCCTCTTTGAGATCTCCTATGCCAAAGGTGCATGTTGGAATGACATACCTTCCCTTCTTCTCCTCCAACAGCGCAGAATCAGAAATGAAGGTGGGTGATGATGATGAGGGAAGAAAATATTCCTCCTCCTTGTGCTTGCCCAAGCCTCCCAGCGTTGTAGCTTTGTCTTCTAATGCTCACATCCCTCCTGGATCTGATCTTGGAGCATCATGTAGTGAGACATATCTCTCCAAAACTAAATCAGGTGGTCTCCTCTGTGTTTTGACACTAGATAAGAGAGTCCCATGCATAATCTCATGAACATAATAGATGGGATAGTGAGGTCCCTGCTTCCACTGCACAAATCCATCTCTTTTTTCTATGTGGAAGTGTTAGGTGAGGGTTAAGTATGCATGCCTTTGATCATTTGAGGCTCACCACTCTTCTTGTCCACCCATTCCATTTGCAAAGCCTCCCAATCAGTGGTGACTTTCCCCAATGTAATTAACCATCGAACACCCAAGATGACATTGGTGTCTGGTATGTCAACTACAAAGAAGTGATCCACCAAAGTGTAGGATCCCATGGTGACTGAAAGTGATGGGACATAATGCATGCGTTGCATTGTTCTATCTCCTGGGACTAAACAAAGAATCCCTCAAAAGTATCAGTGGGTATTTCCCTCCTTTACACAAGATGGGAATCAATGAAATTGTTTGTAGCCCCATTTTCAATCAATACAGAAACCCTTTGATTCAATATTGAACCTTGAACTCTTAGGGTCAAGTACGTAGGTACTCCTCTCAAAGAGGCAAGAGTTCCCCCAATAGGAGCAAAGGCTCCCTTTCCATCTCTTGATGGTGTTTGGTCTCCCTCAACATTGTCAATGTTTTGACCACTTCTTGGTTCATCATCTTCATCTTCTTCAAGATCTGAGAAGACCTCTATATAATGTGCTTTACCAGCAGCACATCTATGTCCAGGTACCCATGGTTCTTGGAAAGTGAAGCATAGCTTATTCTTTCTTAGATCTCTCTAGACTTCATCATCAAGAGGCTTCTTGTATGAGCTCTCCTTTGAACGAGCAGCTTTCTCTTCCTTTCCTTTAGAAGGAATAGAAGGCTTGTTTTGAAAGTTTTCCTTTGCTATTGGCAAGGCATCTTGAAGGTCTCTAGCCCTCTCAATGGCATCATGCAAGGTAGTGGGCTTGGTAGATTTTACCAACTCATTAAGAGGTTGATCTAGGCCATTGATGAACATGTACACCCTTCTTGTTGCAGACAAATCAGGAACCATAACAGATAATCTCAAGAATTCAGAAATATAAGACTATGTATTACCTGATTGCTTCAACTTTGAAAGGCTCATGAAAGGGGCTTCTAGATCCTTTCTGTCAAACCTCTCCACCAGTCTTCTAGTGAAATAAGAATAAGTAGTCACATTGGCATGACCCAATGTAGATAAGCCATGGAACCACCAGTTGTGTGCTTCACCTTCAAAATGCAGCACTGCAATCTTGATAGCTTCCATCTCAGGGATGTTGTTAAACTAGAAGTAGATGTCTAGTTTTTCACCCATGCTTTGGCAGAACAAGTGGATGACCCATCAAACTTGGGTAAAAAGAATCTTCCCATAGAGTGATGTCGATCATGATTCTAAGTGAATCCACCATCTCTATATTGATTCCTTGGTATTCTTTTGTCCTTGAGGTGACAAAACTCTTGAAAACTCAATTGGTCCTTGAATCTACAATTCTGAGACTCATATTATTCAAAGTAGTCTTCCAGGGATGCTTTCTCTTGAGGCCCTTCATTTTCCACAGCCAAAAAAGTATGCATGGTAGAGCATTGTGGAGCATGTGGCTGGTTCACTGGTTGATCATTCCAGTGGTGAGACATGCTAGAGCTTTCTCCAGGATGAAATCTCTTAGGATATTCCTTGATTCTGTCCAATCTCATCTCTTTGATCTCTCTATCAAGATCTTGCATGGCTTTCAAAAGGATCTTTGCAAAGTCCTTTCCTTCTACATCATTTCCAGATTTAGGGGCTTTACCCTTGTCTTGAACATCATTGGTGTAATCAAATTCATTTTGTCTTCTTTTTAGTTACCTCCTCTCTCTGTCAGTAAGAGGCTCATATTCTTCTAAATACATATTGGCTTCTCAAGAAAAGCAAAGCACAGGCTGTGCCAAGATGATTTCTCTGATACCACTGTAATATCCCCAGATTGGGACTGTCAGCAATACATGTCTAAAAAATGGATTTTTCATAAATGTATGCTATAGAAATCAAAATCAGCCCTTGGATCCCTTAGATCTGACAATCTAAGATCCCAATACTAGAGGAGATCAAAAAAAAATCCTTCTAGGTGAGGTAAAAAAGTCTCCCATACCTAGTATGGCTGAAAATGCCCAAGAATGGGTCTACAACAATACAAAACAATATTGCTCAGAAAATAATGTAGTTCAGCAGAGTAATAGCAAGAGGCCAATATGGAGGTTCAATAATCACTTATACATCATTAAATCAGATATATAATGTGGTGCATGCAATATTCAAGAGAAAATGGAAGACTTATATGAAGAAAATCCTCAAAAAGGGGTGCTGCAACAATGTATTAGATTGCAAAAAGACTTGACAGCGTTATTTTAAAGACCTGCAGTAGCTGTATATTACACTTTAGATCTAGAGCATATCTATGTACAAAATATTAGATCTATATTAGATCTGTACACTAGAAGATCTCCTCTACAACTTCCCCTCGAGGTTTTGAGCAAAAAATGAAATACAAAGAGTAGATCTGAGATCTAAGTTGCGGATCTGCAGTAATATTCAAAAATTTCTGAAGTAAATACAATATTAAGCAGATCATATTGGAACGGAAAATGGATTAGATCTGTAATCCATGGATCACCACAGTGAAGGGCAGAACGCCAACACTAGAGATCTCTCCTCCAAAAATATGTCAAAACACCCTGTAACTGTATACTTGCAAATAACGTAGTCCTGGAAGGAAAACTGCACTATAGGCTCTAGTACTAGTTTGGCCTAATGCCAAGATCTGAAAATGTAGCTCCAAAGGTCTAATACTCTCTTACCAGGGGGTATAAGACTTACCCACTGAAAAGAGGCACTAGATTGGCTTAGATCTGAGTAGATCTAGCCTCCACTTGCTACAGCTTACAAGGACAACCAAACCCTCAACAGGATCCGCATTGTAGTTGGAAGATGAAGCTTGGCCAATGCCTGATAGTGGACAAGATCAACAAGACTCCTCCAAGAGCTACTCAATGGAAGAGGTGGGATTCCCGATCAGGAACACCCTAGTGCTAAACAGCACTATTCTCAGATAAATAACAAGAGAATGGTATATGTCTAAACAAACAATATATTCAGAAATATACATAATCAACAACCTTCTTTTGTTGTCCTTCTCTTCCTTTTATAAGATGAAATTCTTGCCAAACCCTAAACCATCTCAACGATTTAGCTCCTTTCACATGTCTAGCCTCCAACTAAAACTGTGTTGTGCATCTAGGAGATTCACTGTATCTAGACAGTGTTGTTTATTTGGTCCTGGTTGACTTGGTCAAATGATCCGGTCTCTTTCACACCTAAGTGTGCTCATGTAAATAGCCCAGATTTAGCTAGTCTCTTTCACAACTAAGTGTGCTCATGTAAATAGCCCAGATTTAGCTTTGTTCACATGTGGCATTGATTTATTTTGTTGTTTAGGAGTTTTATTGATCCTCCTTTACAATTTTATTCATGAAACAGAAAAATGAAACAAAATTGTATATTCCCATTAGCTTGGGCTAATTGGGAATATTACATAAACTCATATTTATATTTACAATAATGGTTCGACAGTAAAATATAAAATTAAGACTATTATCCTTTACAATAATGGTTCCACAATAAAATATAAAATTAAGATTATGATCCATGTAAAATTAATTTTTTAATATGTAAATATTTTTTCAATATAAAATTTTAAGAAAGTTTGGAACTCTAATAAATTTAATTATCTATTAATAAATATAGAATTAAACTAGATTTATGTTAATTATTAATAATATTATTTATATTTCTATAAATTTAATTTCCTATATATAAAATTATTCTTATTTTTTATTTTAATAAAAAAAATTATAGTTTTTATAATTTAATATTTAAATGTGATATACATAAATTCTGAATGTGAATTATTATTTTAATTTTAATTGTCAAATTGATTTTAATTTATAGCTATTATTTATATTATATATGTATTTCATATTTCTATATTTAGAAATATTTTTATTTTAATTATACATTTATTAACTAAGTTTATTAAGTTTTTATATGTTATTAATTATATGTTTTAAAATATTATGATTATAAATATGAATATGAATAGTTATTATGAAATTTATTTAATGCAATATACATATTATGATTGTTTTATAAAAAAACATATTTTTAATTTTATTAATAAGAATAAAATTATAATGTAATTTTAAGTGGTTGGGGGGAATGGTTTTTATCTTCCTTAGCTAGGTTCAGTTCCTTGTTAGAGACATGATGATCTATAATGCCTTGACAAATATTATTGTAATGGCTTTGTGCCCATGATTAATTGAGGGAGCCTCGTGCTTTATTATTATTATTTTATGATCTAATCCTTTATTTTATGAACACTAAAACATCTCTCCTATTGAGTGAACATTCATTTACAATCACTATTAAAATGTGAGTCAGTAGGATAATATATCATTTAAAAAATAAAATCAGACAATTTGAAAAATAAATAAAAGCCAAAAATAACATAATTTTTTTAAGTTAAAAAACTGAATTTAAAATGTCATTAATAAAATAAAAATTAGTTATTTTGATACCTGTGGAGAGTGAGGGAAGTATTGTATTAGATAAAAATAGTTGCACTAGAATGGTTACAAACATTTCCTAAATATATATTTTGTAAATGTATTTTGTTTTTATTTTTTTTAATCAATAGTTATGGACTTTAAAATTTCAATCATTTATAGAATATGTTTATAATTATTAACACAAATCAAATTAGTAATTTTTTTTCAAAGAAATGGGTATGAGATTTTTATTAAAAAAGAAATTTGGGATGTTGTAACATCCCCTTGGAAAACTTGTAAATATTAATTACTTCAATTAAAATATATTATAAGAAAAGTTATAGTGAAGTAGGAATTGTGAATAATTTACTAGAAGACTATGCCTAAGCTATGCCTCACTGATCAGGTGCTCAGTGTTAAGCTCAAAAATGGAGGTGCTCAGAATCGATCGGAACCTGAACAACCACAAAGTTCTCGTGGTCAAGAATCTAGTGCAATTTGTTTCATCGAAAACCAACTCAGTATGAGGAAGATAGAGCCTATTGTTCATTTTCCTAAACAGCTAAAAATTTTGCAGAAATGATAGAATGATGACATCACAGTTTAGTCAGCAAAAAAATAATATTCTGGGAATATGCCTTCGATTCGTCCAATGACACTATGACAAGTGTCACTTCAGGATTGGTTTTTAAGTTGGGTGATTTGTCACGTTTTTACTGGCTATTGGGATGAGCCAATGGGAAGAGAACATGTGGTGCAACCAGGGGCCGCCACGTGCCCCTCCCAAAGGCCGAAATATGGCTAAGTTGTTAGGTCAAATATCATATATTATATGGTGTAAAAATTTTGTATGATGGACGGGTAGAGTTCGGGCTCGACCCCGCGACCTCCCCCACACTATGTGCCAACGATACTACTATACCACAGTCAAAGATCTTAACAAGTATAGGAGCCAACATATATTTAAATTTGACTATGGATTTTGGTGGGGGTAAGCTGACCTAGCCCCTTACCAAGGGACCACCACCCATGACCATAATGCACGGAGGTTTAACATTAAAACAGGTTTAATTAACCCATAACCTATGCTTAATTACGGGTTAATCCTTCATTAAGTCATATTTAAACGCACTTAACGTGAATAAACCACCAATTAACCACACTTATCAGTTAATTAAACCATTCTTATCTTAGCGAGGGAGTTTGCAGAGTCTGCCATTTTCAACAGAACTCCAACATTAGTGCAGTTAACTGGCGTTCTCTTCGATTTTGGAGGAGGTTTCTAGGCCAAATTGGTTGAGCCATCAATTTTGCCAAATTTGACCAAATTGGGCTCAGAAAGAGTCTATCCTAGCATATTTAGGCATTATGATCATGTTGGAGTAGGTTTCGGGAGCAGTAGAGGATTGTAAACAACACTTTTTCCCATTTTTAGCTAATACAGAGGCCCAAGCCATGGAAGCTGGACCAAGGAGATGTATCCCAGAAGGGGTAAACTCCTTCATCAAAATATTGTGTTAATGGATCATTTGATGGTTTTCTTTAAATTTTATTGTTGTTGTTCAGTACTTTATTTTAATGTTAAAATGTTGATGAATTTAACATAAAACTAGACACAATTACATGTTTAACACTCACAAACACCATAAGGAAACCTCTGCACATGAAGCAAATGATTAGCAATTGTTTATAATTCTGAAGATGAAATTATCACAACAAAACTAACATTCAGATTCAGATCAAGGTGGTATCAGAGCAAGGTCATTTTCTTGATATTTTCTTGATTTTTGTGTAAGTAGGGTTTTAATGGTTGCAAATTTGTGATGCTTACAAGGTTAAAGTTGCAGAGAGGAGAAGGGAAAATATTGGTTGCTAGTCCTAAGGTTAGGACCAAAAGAAGGAGAGCCACAAGGCCACCATATCCACCCAAATTTTCACTCCCAGCTGCACTTGAAGCACCTCAATTCTTATCTCTAGCTGAGATTGAAGAGGTACAAGTTGCACCAGAAGCTGAGCTTGAATCCATAGCCGTCATTTCAGGTGTAGGAGAGACTGAAGGTACTTCGGAAGAGGAAGCATACAAGAAGGATTTCTATGACCTAACTAAAAGGGTTAGGATCCTCTTTGAAGAGAGGAGCACCAGGATGGTTGGAGAATTCTAAGTCTCCACATGAAGAGGGAACCTTAGAAGACAAAAAGGATGAATAGAATGATTCAAAGGGTAGTGGAGGAAAGCCTCCTCCATCTCCACCATCTTCATCATCATCCTCATCATCACCATCAGCATCATCGTCCACTTCTACAACAGAAACCACCCATGCTCACTCAAAAACCCAAAAAGGAAAAGCTCCCTTACTCAAAATTGATGTCAAATTTGAGCTTCCAATGTACAATGGCGAAGTGAATGCAGAGAAGTTGGATAATTGGCTTCATCAATTTGAGGTTTATTGCATAATTCAGAACCTTCAAGACGATGAAATAAAGATTCAATTGGCTTCCTTGAGGATGGAGGGATCAACACTTTTATGGTGGGAAGCAAGGACTCAAGAAGAGATTAAAAACCACGGTAAGATCTCAATGTATTGGTCAAATTTTATTGCGACCATTAAAAGGAAATTCTATCCTATAGCTTACATGAAAAAATCCATTATGGACTGGCAGAATTTTTAGACAATTGAAAGGGAAAAGTGTGCAAGATTATATTCATGAATTTAGGAGAAGAGCTCTTATTTTGAGTGTCAATTTTTATTCTCAAGGAACTTTGTTGAAGTATATTGGGTGTTTTCAAAGTTATCTTAGACATACTATTCTCATTTTCAATCCCAAAAACTTAGATGAGGTTTGAGTTCAAGCCACACATCTAGAAAAGTGATAGTTTCCTTGAGTATGAGGGTAAAGGAAAGGGCAATTTCAATGGAAGAGGAAATAGAAATAGCTCTATCAAAAAGAGAAAGAGAAACTCACATGTAAACATTGTTTGAAGAATGGCCATGATGAAGACCATTGTTGGAAACTTCATCGAGAGTTGAAGCCAAACAAACTTAAAGCCAAAGAGAAGGGGGAAATTGTTCCAATCATTAAACATGACTTAGGTTTAGATTCAGGAGATGAAACCAAGATTATAGCAATGGGTTTGAAAGGTAATAAAATAGCAAGCACTAGTTCTTTAAGTTGTTCTAATGTAACTCTAAATTAATATACAATAATTTAACTCTTTCATAATAGAATCGCTTCTAAACATACCAAGATAGACACACTATTTGATAATGGTTCTCAAGCTAATTTTATTTATGAAGACTTAGTTAAAAATTTAAACCTTGAAATTGTTATACATCCAAGACCTTATCCTTGAAGAGGTACAAGTTGCACCAGAAGCTGAGCTTGAATCCATAGCGATAATTTCAAGTGTAGGAGAGAATGAAGATATTTTAGAAGAGGAAGCATGCAAGAAGGCTTTCTATGACCTAACTGAAAGGGTTAGGGTCCTCTTTGAAGAGAGGAGCACTAGGATGGTTGGAGATAATTCTAAGTCTCCACATGGAGAGGAAACCTCGGAAGACAAAAAGGATGAAGAGAAGGATTCAAAGGGCAGTGGATGAAAGCCTCCTCCATCTCCACCATCTTCATCATCATCCTCATCATCACCACCAGCATCATCTTCTACTTCCACAACACAAATCACCCATTCTAACTCAAAAACCCCAAAAGGAAAAACTCCCTTACTCAAAATTGATGTCAAATTTGAGCTTCCAATGTATAATGGAAAAGTGAATGCAGAGAAGCTGGATAAATGGATTCGTCAATTGGAGGTTTATTGTAGAATTCAGAACCTTCAAGAAGATTACATAAAGATTCAATTGGCTTCCTTCAGGATGGAGGGATCAACACTTGTATAGTGGGAAGAAAGGACTCAAGAAGAGATTCAAAACCACGGTAACATCTCAATGCATTAGTCAAATTTTATTGCTACCATTAAAATGAAATTATATCCTCTATCTTAAATGCAAAAATCCATTACAGACTAGCATAAATTTAGACAATTGAAAGGGAAAAGTGTGAAAGATTATACTCATGAATTTAGGAGAAGAGCTCTTATTTTGGGTGTTAATTTGTATTCTCAAGAAACTTTGTTAAAGTATATGGGGGTTTTCACAGTTATCTTAGACATACTATTCTCATGTTCAATCCCAAAAACTAATATGAGGTTTGTGTTCAAGCCACACATCTAGAAGCAAGAGGGAAACAGAGTGCAAATGAGAAAAGTGATAGTTTCCTTGAGTATGAGGATAAAGGAAAGGGAAAGTTTAATGGAAGAGGAAAGAGAAATAGCTCTATCAAAAAATAGAAAGAGAAACTCACATGTAAACATTGTTCGAAGAATGGCCATGATGAAGACCATTGTTGGCAACTCCATCAATAGTTGAAGCCAAACAAACTTAAAGACAAAGAGAAGGGGAAAATTGTTACAATCATTGAACATGACTTAGGTTCAGAATCAGGAGATGAAAGGAAGATTACAGCAATGGGTTTGAAAGGTAAGAACATAGAAAGCACTAGTTCTTTAAGTTGTTCTAATGTACCTCAAGATGAAGATACAAGAATTGAACTCTTTCATATTAGAGTCGTTTCTAAACATACCAAGATAGACACACTATTTGATAGTGGTTCTCAAGCTAATTTGATTTCCAAAGACTTAGTTAAGAATTCAAACCTTGAAATTGTTATACATCCAAGACCTTATCCTTTAGGGTGGATATGAAATAATGAAAACTTGCAGGTAACAAGGAAGTGCATTCTAAGGTTTGCAATCAATTCAAACTTTCTTGACGAAGTTGAACTTGATGTAGTGTCGCTTGAGATTTCATGTATTGTTTTTGGAAGTCCTTATCTTTATAGTAGGAGATGAGTATTTCATCGTCATGAGAATAATTATCACTTTTTTAAATATGGAATTGAGTACATAATTAGAGCGCATAAGGATAAGAGAAGTTTGTCTCTTATACATGCAGGCGAAATAAAGAGAATAGTGAATGCAAGTCAAATTTTGACTTTGTTAATGATCAAGAATAGAGATGTTTGAATGAGACCTTTCAAAAGGATGCATCAAATGAAAAAGTTAATTTCATTGAAGTTTCTTATGCTTTTAATAAGGTGTTTTAGAACTCTAATAGGTTGCCTTTGAAAGTAGGTAAACAAGATGTGAAATATTTGCAACATTCAACATAAGTGTTGAGCAGTATTAGAAACAAGATGTTGTTGCAAGAGAGAGAAAAGGTCAAAGAGAAAGCGCCAAAGAAATTTGACAAAGAAGGCATAGGTTCCACAAGTACTTGTTATTGGTTTCAAAAACGTACATGGCAATGGAGAAAACACTTCGTCAAAAGTCGACACAATTACAAAGCAAGATCAGATAAGAATCATCATGACGATAGTGTTTGAGGTGAGATAATTATCAAGCTTCCTTTGATTAACGACCGAGGTGGGAAAAATTTTGTTTCTGCAAGGACAGCTTGTTGATCTGCAAATTCATGGAAATTGCCCCATGATGATGTCTACAACAGCAAGAGGGGGTCTCAAGAGTCAAGGAAAAAAGATAGTTTTTGTGAAAAGCTCAAATTGATGAAAATGGGAAAAATTCAGTGGATTGAGACTGGAAGGGTGAGGGAACTATATCCACATCCACATGTTCAGTAATCAAATATCTTTTAGGGTTCAAAACGCTTCTAGTGGGGAAGAATTATCAGGTGCTTAGTGTTAAGCTCAAAAATGGAAGTGCTCAGAATCGATCGAAACCTGAATGACTACTAAGTGCTCATCGCCATGAATCTGGCGCAATTCGTTTCATCGAAAATCGACTTCGTATGAGGAAGATAGAGCCTATTGTTTTTTTCCTAAATAGCTAAAATTTTTGCAGAAATGACAGAATGATGACATGGCAGCCTAGTCAGTAAAAAATAATATTTTGGGAATATTCCTTCAATTTTTCCAATGAAACTATGACAAGTGTCACTTCAGGACTGGTCGCTAAGTTGGGTGATTTGTCACGTTTTTACTGGCTATTGGGATGAGCCATTGGGAAGAGAACATGTGGTGCAGCCAGGGGCTGCCACGTGCCCCATCCCTAAGGTCGAAATATGGCTAAGTTGGTAGGCCAAATATCATATATTATATGGTGTAAAAATTTTATATGGTGGATGGGCGAAGGTCGGGCTCGACCCCACAACCTCCCCCACACTACGTGCCAAAGATACCACTATACCATAGCCGAAGGTCTTAATAGGTATGGGATCCAACATATATTTAAATTTGACTATGGATTTTGGCAGGGGTAAGCGAGACTAGCCCCTTACCATGGGATCACCGCTCATGACCATAGTGGAGGCCAAACCATAATGCCTAGAGGTTTAACATTAAAATGGGTTTAATTAACCCATAACCTATGTTTAATTACGCGATAATCCTTCATTAAGTCATATTTTGTTAAACACGCTTAACGTGCCTAAACCACTAGTTAACCACACTTATCAGTTAATCAAACCGCACTTATCTTAGCGGTGGAGTTGGCAGATTCCGCCATTTTCAGCAGAACTCCAAAATTAGTGGAGTTAACTAGAGCTCTCTCTAGTTTTGGAGGAGGTTTTCTAGGCCAAATTGATTGAGCCATATATTTTTCAAGATTCGACCAAATTGGGCTTAGAAAGAGTCTATCCTAGCAGATTTGGACATTCTGATGTTGGAGCAAGTTTTAGGAGTAGTAGAGGACTGTAAACAACACTTTTTTCCATTTTGAGCTAATACAGAGGCCTAAGCCATGTAATCTGGACCTAGGATATGTAGCCCAAGAGGGGTGAGCTCCTTCATCAAATACTGTGTTAATGGATCATTTGATGGTTTGATGTACATTTTATTGTTGTTTTTCATTACTTTGTTTTAATGTTAAAATGTTCATGAATTTAACATAAAACTAGACACAATTACTTGTTTAACATTCACAAACACCATAAGGAAACCTATGCACATGAAGTAGATGATCAACAATTGTTTATAACTCTGAAGATGAAATTAGCACAGCAAAACTAACATTCAGATTCAAATCATTCACATGTCAGGTTGGTTAGTTAGTTATGGGTCATGCAGTTACCTGCCCATAATCTCTCCTTGAGAATAAAAGATGGAAAAAAGAGGGACCAAGAGGGTAATTTTTACCTGAGGTACAAGGAGAGGAAAAGAAAAGAGAAAATAGATTGAATTGTGCTGAGAGACTGTGCTAAAATCTTAGATGGATCTATGCAATAGAAATCTTAGACTACATCTAATTTGGACCAAACAGTCATGAAAGCTAGTTCTAAAACTGTTACTAACACCCTGCATGTGAGGATTAGCATGGGGGAGAGACACAATTGGCACTGGTCTCATGGTAGGGAGGATCGAGGCATTGTCCCACAGTAATTTTGGATTTTGGTTTAGAATCGAAGAAGACAAATAAAATAGATATGTACTTTGAACTAGATTGTGCATGTAATAGTTATAGTAAAGTTATAATGTAATCATTTATACTAGCAGAGTTCTCTGCAATAAAAAAAGTATTCTTTTAGGCCAGCAGAACTATTGGAACTTTATTTGTTTAAGTCTGCATTAATTTTGTATAATATTGATGCAGGAAACCTTGCAAAACCCAGAATCTCCCCCAAGCTACGCATATAAAAATGCATCTCAATAACTGCCCAAATAAAACTCCAAGTCTGGGCAATTACACACACCATCATTTGTGGAAGCTTCATCTTAACATATGGTTCAAAACCACAAACCCAACAATCTACTTTTCCAAACTTCAAATAGAATTAGAAACCTTTATAAAAGTCTCATAAAAGACTTTAACCAACCACTAGTTTCATTGTTTAATTTCCAGGCTTTTATGATTAAATCCCCAATGCTTGTCATGGCATGAGAATGTTTCAACATTGTGAATTTTACTTCAAACAACCCATATATTCACCATGCTATTTATGGATTCATAACTTATGCATATATGCCATCTTTTAAAAGTTCGACTTGAACAAATTAATACCAATGCATATCATTTAGCCATGCGCTCATCATTAAATTTCCCAACACCAACAAACACACATGTATTATGTCAACTCACCTCATATGGTCTGCCATACCTTAACCAATCGGTCACCGGCAATGTGACTTTGACTATGGACTGCGCCTTCATGCTTTCTGCATTTATAATTACATATTATATGGTGTCGCTCCTTTCACTGATTGTTGAAGCATTACCCGCAGTGACACTTCCACCTTTTTTAAACACTAGTCTAAGTTTTCTTAGTTTTGCAGCATCAAACTTTCCCAAGGCTTCATCTTTGTCAACGACTATGGAAGGCTTTCCTCTACCTCCAGAAACCTCAACCGACGCTGTTTCCCATGCAAAATCACCACTGTTCTAGGCATTAATTCCCCGTTCGAAACTCTGAAATGCATGGTTGTCCTGTTCTTCACTTGATACGTTAGGATTATCTGCACATAAAATTTCGCTATGGCAAACGATTCACATAAAATCAATTTCATTTAAATGTCAAATGCCAACAAAAAGACATTCCTCCACACAATTTCAACATCGCTTTCTCGGCGTTAAGGCTTGATCCATCGAATGGATTAAACCCCCATCGAACTTCATGATTTCGCAGATGCTCATAATTCTGTCATAATAGCACGGAAAATCCGCCTTCAATATTTATCTCGTGGTTCAACTAACTATCATTTCGATTTTTTGTTGCCCATAGCCCCACTGCAATCTTTATAACACGAGGTTCCATCTTCTATCAGTTAACATCGAAACCAAAGTCGATGTGTTAAATGTTGGATTATAGTTCTGTTTTCTTTCAACGTAATTGACCCTTTATGTTAATCGATACGGATTTAAATCGAAACTTCTAATTCACACAAATTCAACGTTTCAATCCTTAAAACTTCGGCATGCGCTTCCTATCCATTCTCTCACATAAACTTAAAATATTTTTCACACATACAGTGCGTATATCAAATCTTTAATACAGGATTTTAATCACCCATAAATAAATCAATTAAGGCGCATAATTCAGAACCAAAGATTTCATATAACAAATGAACTTACTTACATGGAAATCTCAGTTCCTGGCCTGATTTTCAAATCATTGGCCCTTCTTACAATTGTCCGTAGACTTACAAGAAAAACTCTGTCTCCTATCTCTCTCTCTCTATTCTGAACTGATCTATTTGGCCTTTGAGGCTCATTAATTTATACAAATTGAATTGAACCAATTTAGGTTCAAATCCCTTTAATCACTCAACAAAGTCCTCAAATATCTCAACAAATCCTACAATATAGATTTATCCCTAAAATCTTGAAACTAAATCTAACTTAGGCTCATAATTAATTCTTAAATATCTCAAGTCTAATTTCTCTCATGTTTTCCAATTATCTGGAACCATTACAAATCCTCACATATAATTAAATTAAAATATAATTTAATCACTCAAAAATCTCACTAATATTACATAATTTAATATTTTCTCAAAAACATGAGACCCCTTAGTTTAAATAAAATACAAGGTATTTTCCCGAGCTAATGCTCATGCATCAAATATTCTTGGACAGTAAATGTAATAGTCAATGCTATTTCGGCCTGATAGCTTAACCTGTATCATTTTTCATAATAGTTTAACAGACTCTATTGTAAAAATTTAGCCGATGATGAATTGAACATAATAATAATAATAAAATTCGTATGAAAACATACTACAAGAAAATTAAACAATATTAACATATTTCAGCAACCAAGGTTAGTTATTGGCGTATTCATGGTCACGGTCTAGCCTAGAACAGTCTCAAGTTTTCTCGAAAGAATTCTGGAAGTAGAACTAGACTGAATAAAATAGTTCCATATTACATAACCATAGTACATATTATAATAATTGGTAAGAATCTAGTAACACAGGAAAATTTACTCAAAGACAACAACCGCAACTAAACATATGTACACCATTTTAGAAGGAGAGATAACTGAATTTCTATACAATTATACACCAAACCTCTCACGGAAATTTCGATAATATTACTTTATCATGCAAGTTTGTTCTAGTAAAAAAAACAAAATCCGCTCACAAAACTGCGAACTTATACACACGGTTACAAGAAAAACCATTTTTGAATGTAATGAGGCATTTAAACAACATACTACACTTGAAACCCTTTGAAGTTATTATCATGTCACTAATCAATATTCATTATGCTCTAAGTTGTGGCCTCCACAATTACAAAACCTACAACACCCTAACCTTAAGAAAACTCTATTTGCATGAGAATCATTTAAAATCCCAATTGGGGTTTTTAAACCAACCACTACTGGAAATGGATGAGGGATTTCACAGTACCTGGATTAAAAAGAACCAATCGGATTTGAATGAAACGAACAAAGTATTTAGAAACCTAGAAACCTGCATGCACACAATAAAATAAGTGCAAAAAAAAAAAAATTTAAAAAAAAAAATAATAAAATATAGAAAAATAAAATAAAATAAAATAATAAATAAATTAAAAATTTTAAAAAAAACGTGTTATCTCAACTTCAAATAGATCGGTGTAGGAAGAAAACCCAACCTGTGTTCAGTGATAATTTCATCTTTGAGAAAAATCCAAAATGTGGAATGGTCGTGCGAAAAAGCGTTGAATGGCTCCAACTTTGTAAGCAAACCAACCAAAACATTTGGAAAACCGTTGTGGGTCGACAAGTCTGAAATGACCAGAAAAAGTAAACAAGAAGTTAATTTAATTAAAAAAAAAAATTTAAACCGACAAGTAACTTTGTAAAACAAAGAAAAAACCCACCTGGTAATGTAAATTTAATTGCAACAGAGATGTCGCAGTTGAAATGGATGACTAACAGAACAGAAACCACCTTGCAGTATAGTCGAGTAGTTGTAGAGGTCTCAGGTAGCGGCACCAAACCCTCATGGAGCATCGACCGAATGGAGTTTCGGTGGAGGTTTTTGGGGGGTGGCTACCAATACCTAACCCCAATTGTCCCTCATCGTTGATTGCAAATATCAAACCAGAACCATATATTTTTCTCCAAATTCGAGTTTTGTGCCAAGTGCTAAATCGGGGTTTGGATGGTTGTGATGTGGAATGCATCAATGCGACATCAATGAGTTTCTTGAGAAACCTAGACCATTTGCACAACACTTGGGTTGGGGGTAGGTTAGATTTGGGAAAGGGTTAAGTTCATTAATCCAAAAAATTAAAGATTGAATGTATAGATTTTGTACCAAGGTAGAATGAGCACCAGATGTAAATAATAAATACGATATACCATGTTATGAATTACACAGTCCAATCATATAACTTAGGTTTTGATAATTGGTATGTTCCGTGTGAATTTTTATTTTCAAATATGAAATTGGTAAGTCGAATGATAATATTTGTTTAAAGGAGTAGTAAGGTATGTACTTACTTTGAATGAGTTGGTGATGTTAATAAATTTAAATAAAATAATAACCATATTTAGTTTAAATGCATAGTTACCATGGGGTATTTTGTTAGGTTAAATGTTTAAAATAATAACCATATTTAGTTTAAATGTATATTTACCTTGGGTGAAATGACAAGTGGTATTAGAGTTATAGTTGCAAAGTTGTGGCCTCTGGGTTAACATGGAAATAATAACAGTTGTTATGTTAAATAAAGTAAAGGAAAGGAGACATTATGAGGAGGATAGGATTTACACTAGTGAGACCTGGAATGGGAGCGGGATCAACACTTTTTCTAGAGAGAAATCTGGAAATGTGGGTGCAGTTGGGAGGAGAGTCACACACCATTAATGATGTTATATTAGAGACACTTCAGGAGCTAAAGAATGAAATGGCTAGATTGCGAGATGATAACGAAAGGTTGATGCATGAACAAGAGAAAATAATGAAAAGTTTATCGGATAAACAAAATTAGCGACAACCTATTCCCAGTCCAGAATAAGAGAAGATGATTGGTAATCAGGAACTAGGAGGCGAGAATCTAGAATCAGAGGGTGTTATGAAACCAGCTCCAAAAATAAAATAAAAGAGAGATCAACACCTTAGAAATAAGCCAATTCAAGGGGGAAACCTCCTTTACATTAAATAAATGAACAATTCTTAGATGATGCAAATGAAAAAGCATCCTTTCTATATATAGGAGTCCATGGGGTCACAATATAATCCTAGCCTACCTAATAATAATAATGTAAGGGAACAATAATAACAATATGGGGGTTACAGGGGTACGACAATAAAAATAAGGGGGATAAACTAACAACTATAAGGGACTACACTAGTAATATAGGAACCTAACGTGCCCCTCTCATTCAAAAAGGTATTGTCCTCAATGTTTGAGTAGCTCTGGATGCTTTGTATAAAATGCTCATCCTCCCATGTAGAATATTCAGTGGGTAATTTATTCCACTTGGTGAGATACTCTGAAATTGATCGATTTCATAGTTGTCGGGTTCTTGTTTCCATGACTGCTTCAGGTCAAATATGATTTTTCCTTCCGCATCAAGTTCTAGAAATATTGTTTGAACTAGCAGTTTGTCACCTATGACCTTATTTAAGCATGAAACATGGAAAACTAGATGCACTCAAGAAGAAGCAGGAAGCTCCAATTTGTATGCCATAGTACCAATATTTTGCAACACATTATAAGGACCATAGTACCTTGGTGATAATTTATTATCCTTATTAGCTTGTTTGAGGGAAATTTGTTTCTATGGTTGTAGCCGTAAAAATACCCAGTCTCCTACATCAAAACTTCTCTCGCTACGATGTTAATATGCCTTTTGTTTCATTTGATTTTGTGTCAAATTTAGGCTATCCTTTAAGAGTTGGAGAACTTGTTGTTGATGCTCGATGTGATCTTCCACTGCCTGAACCTTAGAATTTTCTCTTAAAGATGATGTGATGGATGGTGGATGATATCCATAAAGTGCCATAAATGGGGTCCATTTTTTATGCAGTATGGAAGGAAGTGTTATAACACCATTCAGCTAAAGGTAACCACTTGACCCATTCTGTTTTTTTATCAGATACAAAACAATGAAGATATCCTTCCAAACATTTGTTTTCTATCTCAGTTTTCCCATCGTATTGAAGATGATAATATGAGCTATGAGCTATTTTAGTACCCAAACAACAAAATAATTTCGTCCAAAAATTTCCAGTAAAAATTGGATATCTTTCGCTTACAATAATCTTTGGGTTTCCATGTAGCTTTTGAATTGTTTCCATATTGTAGTAGCAATTGTACTTGATTTAAATGGATGAGATAATGCATAAAAGTGTGCATACTTGGTAATTCTATCAACTACCACCATAATGACACTCTTTCCTTCGGACTTAGTTAAACCTATGATAAAATCCATTGAAATATCCTCCCAACGTTGACTTGGAATGGATAAAGGTTGTAGAATGCCTGGGGTCTTAATTGTCTCAACTTTATTTTGTTGGAAAACCAAACATTCTGCCACAAACTTTTGAATATCGGATTTAAGGCCATCCCAAAAAAAATCTTTCTTCACCATGTGGTAAGTTTCTAAAAATCCCGAGTGTCCTCCTAAGGGAGAAGTGTGCAATTCCAAAGGAATATTTTGTTTTAGTTGGGAATTATTACAAAGATATAAGCGATATTTGTACCATAAGGAATCATATTTCCAAATAAATGTATCAAATGTACTAGGATCTTTCTGCAACTTTTTAATGAGTGTCCACACTTCTTCATCCTTTTTCCATTCATCCCTTTCTTCAGTTATCCAATTTGGTTGGATAATAGAAATTGCACAAAGCAACGCTTCCACCTCTTCATCCTTTCTTGAGAGTGCATCTGCAACAAAATTTAGCTTCCCTTTTTTGTATATGATTTCAAATTCATAACCCAACATCTTTCTAACCCATTTTTTCTGCTCTTCTGAAGATATTATTTGTTCTAAAAATTATTTAAGACTATCATGATCAATTTTTATCTTGAAGTGTCTTCCCATTAGGTAAGGTCGTCATTTCTTTAGTGTGTGTAGTATTGCCAACATTTCCTTCTCATAAATAGTTGTCTGTAAATATTTCCCTTTGATTGGACGACTTTCAAAAGCAATGGGTCTTCCTTATTGCATTAAAACAACACCAATTCCATTTCCTGAGGCATCACAATCTACAATAAAGCTTTTTTGTGAAGTCTAGCGTAGCTAAGACTAGTGCTAGGCACATTTCCTCTTTAAGATTCTGAAAGGCCTTAGTTGCTTCAGGAGTCCATGAGAATTCATCTTTCTTCAATAATTGTGTTAGAGGTGCTATTGTTATCCCATAATTCTTAACAAACTTGTGATAATACCCTATAAACCTGAGAAATCCTTGCAACTGCTTTATGGTTGTGGGTACTTTACAATCCTTAATGGCTTTAATTTTGTTAGGGTCTACCTTAACACTTTGTGAGATACAATATGACCTAGATTTTCCACCCCTTGTACTCCAAAGAAACATTTGGAGGTTTTTCATATAATTGTTTCTCCTCCAATAGTTTGAGCACCCTGTCAACATGTTGAACATGATCCTTCCAAGGCTTGTTTTAAATTAGCATATCATCAAAAAATACTAACACAAATTTTTTAAGGAAGGGTTTGAAAATAGAATTCATCAACCCTTGAAATGTAGAAGGTGCATTGGTAAGCCAAAAAGGTATGACCAAAAATTCATAATGACCCTCATGAGTTCGAAATGTTTTTTTTAGAATATCTTCAGTCTTCATTATAATTTGATGGTATCCTGAACAAAGATCCAACTTGGTAAAATAAATTGCTCCATGTATTCATCCAATAATTCATCAATCACATGAATGGTAAATTTATCTTTAATAGTGACCTTATTGAGCTCCCTATAGCCCAGACACATGCACCATGATCCATCCTTCTTGTGCACCAATACTACTGGAGCAGAGAAAGAACTTTGACTCGGTTGAACTATACCATCCTCTAACATTTTTGTAGTCATACATTCAATTTCGCTCTTTTGGAAATAAGGATATCTGTAAGGCTTGATGTTTGGAGGAACACTTCCTGAAATCAAATGAATAGCATGATCATGATCACGAATAGGTGGGAGTCCTTTGGGAGTTTCAAACACCTTGGAATGATTGTCCAAGACTTTTTGGAGATCTGGAGAAATAGATGATTTTGATGTTGGAACTTCTAGTGAGCATAATTGTGCAATTACACCTATTGTTCTTTCTTCAGAAGCTTTGTCATGAAATTAAGGTTTATTAACTTTCTCGGCTTCCCTGTGATACCCTGTAATTCAACTTCCTTTCCTTCTAAAAAATAAAAAATTCAAGAAAATTTCTTGAAAATTAAAAGCTATTGTCCCCAAAGATTGTAAGCATTGTACTCCTAGTACAACATTTGCACCTCCCATTGGAATGGAAAGAATTGGACTATTCAATACATATTCCCCCATGGTTAGCTTGATATTATGGCATTTTCTAGAGTTATTTATAGTTCCTCCATTTGCAACCATAACTTGACATTTTGGTGCTAGGTATAGGAAGAAATTCAATTCCTTGGCTACCTTACAATTAATAAAATTATGGGTACTACCCGAGTCAATCAACACTATGACCTTTTTCTTCTTGATATGTCCTTCTATCTTGAGATTTTGAGTGGAAATTCTTTCCAATGCATTATAGGATATGGTCGGACTCATTTCTTCTTTCTCTAGGATTGGTTCCTAGTGTATATCTTCTTATTTTAAATTTTCTTGTTCATTTTCATCCTCCTCTTCACAATCTATGTAAAATAATGTCTTCTCAGCACACTTATGACCTTTAGTGTATTTTCTATCACAACTATAGCAAAGCCATTTTTCTCTTTATTTGTTCCAAATGTTGTGGTCTCAACCTTGTAGGTATTGGAAGTCTAGGAGTAGCAGCACTTCCATATTTATAGATGTGAGTGGTAGGCTTCCATGTGGCCATAATTTTACATTCAATTTGTCTTGCCAACCTGAATGCCTTCTCCATTGAATCAAGTTCCCAAAGGTGAATCTCATGTTGGATGGTATCCTTTAAAGTCCCTATGAAGACATCAATCGTGTGCTCCTTTGGAATATCAGCTACCCTTATATTCAATTTTTGGAAGTCTTCAATGTGCTCCACCATTGAACCCTTTTTTTTAGATTTATAAATTGGCTAAAGAAGGTGTTGCTCTTTGTATCCTCATAATGTGCTATCATTTCCTCCGTAAAAATTGACCAAGTGACAATTTTTTTACGGGAGAAAATCCATCGATACAATACAAATGTACTTTGTTCTAAATATAAAGTTACATGGCATACCTTTTGTGTGTTTTTCACATTATTGAGATCAAAATATTGCTCCATCTATAGTATCCATGTTACGGGATCCTTTCCATAAAACTTCCTCATATCGATCTTTGGAATATGGTGGGTCTTCAACCCAACATTAGATTTTATGAAATCATGATAAAAATTTATTTTGTTCTCATCATGAGTTTCCTCTACTATCTTTTCGCCATTAGGAATCATTTCTTGTATCAAATTTGTCAAACCTTCCTTCAAACCTTCCATGTATTCTTTTATATCATTCTTCATGTCTTCCATGCCATTCTTCAAACCATCAATCTTAGCTTCCATGCCTTTCTTCAAACCATCCATCTTAGCTTCCACGCCTTTCTTCAAAACATCCATTTCATTTTTTGTTGCTCTTTGCAAGATCAAAATTTGGTGCACTTGCTCTTGTCATTTTGATATATCATGTTGCACTTCTTCCTCTTCATGAGTCATAGTAGAGTATTCAGAGGGCTTAATGGGTGTTGAATTATTTTTAGGGGGAATTTTAGAACCCAATACTAATATCTATAATTCAATATGCCCTTGGAATCACTTCAAACTGATTTTTCAAACAAGGCTTATGCAATTTGAAAAAAAAATACACACATTTTTCTTGCTTTTGAGGAGCTCGATATTGAAACTGAATTATCTCTATGATTTCAGATCTTCAATATCTGAAATTCAGTCCCGTAGTAGCCCTCTAAATCTTCTTTCTAATTCCATAGGTCTCATTATCACTCAAAAAAATTGAATCATCATTTGACAAATTCCTAGAGTTTCATGTGTCAAAAGGTAGGGTTATAGGATTCATTTTTCATTACTTGGTCAAGGGAAATTTTTTATTTTTCTTATTTAGCCTATCCTAAGGTCTAAACCCACCCTCATTCAAATCCCCTCATGTCACATCAATCACAATTTTCTGACATTTTTCATTTTCCAAGGCTTTAGCACTGAAAGGGTTGTTTTATCCAAGAAACCACACTTTTGTAGCGAAAAAACATAGAGAAATTGCACTTTTTGCTACGAAACTGTAATACTTTCGTAGCGAAAATGCCCAGAAATACACTAGGAATGCTACAAAAGTAAGGTTTCATGTATGTCATGTTAAATTAGCTATTAGGTGTAGGAAAATGATTTGAAAAGTATAAGTTAGATGCCATTCAAGTCAGTTAGGGTAATGATCAAGGTACATAGTCAGGGTTGAAGTCATCATCACCATTTTAAGCATGTATGAGTCATCATTATGTTATGAGTGGTCATCGAGCTTCAAATCTTTCTAAATTGACTCATTTTTCATTCGTCATTCCTTCTTTGTGTGTTATTGAACTCTAGAGAGCTATTTGGTCAAGCCTAAGTTGTGGCTAGTTTTTTCAAAGGATTGTAGATATAACTGATCAAGCGAGGTAGAGAAGACATTATCAAGCAAGGCAAAGAAGACTTCAAAGAACCATGGCTGCAAAAAGGAAGAAAAATAAAGGTGGCTAATGTCTTAGATATGAACTATCATATATGAACTTGATAAATGAAGACCCAACAGCTGTAGAAGTCTTCTGAAGAACAAGATGTTTACAGTTTTGTGAAATACTACAAGGCTAACATGTACAGGTTTCCAAAGAATTTTCCCTAAACTTCAATGGAATAGCAACTAAAGTGGGAATGTTGAATCTCACTATTACACTAAAGACCATTGCAGCAGCAACAGGGATTCCAAGAGGAAAAGAAAAATGGTTCAAAGGCTTCAAATTCAACATGGAGGAATGCAAAGAGTTTATCAAGCCAGAAAAAAGTGAAGTTGAACTTACAAATGCCATTCCAAGGAGCTGCATGAAGGATAATTTCTCAAAACTACTGCTCATTATCCAGAAATATTTCACATGTGAAGGAAGATATCATAAAGTCTATTCTTACCATTTCAAGCTTCTCTTACACTTTGTTGGTAAGATATCTCTTGATCTACCTTTCTATTTACACATAAGTTTAGCAAAAATGGCAGATAAAGTTCAAGAAAAATCTGAGGGAAGTGAAACTTCACTTTTTCATCATGGCTTAATAAAATTGTTGGTTTTAGATGAGTTACAAAGACTAGGTATATGTTTGGTATTCATTTCTGTTTGTTAGTGGTTTTGAAATGGATACCATTACCCCTAAGAGAACTCCTAAACCTAGAGGGATACCATCACCTTTAGTGGCAGAACAAAGTGAACCAGCAGGGGCAGAAAAAATTTTACCAGTCATGATGGAAACAAATTATTTGTAGAGATTTGATACACCCACTATTCCACCTACAAAACAAAAGTCAATAATGAGCAAACCTGCAAAAAAAATGCCCAAAGTGAGTAAAAAAGGTAGAAAAAGGGTTACAAGGATTCAAAAAGTGGCTAAAGGAAATTTAGAAGACATACTATATTCCATTGATATTGAAAAGACTCCTATAGTCCAAGCTGAGGATATAGATGAAGGTGGACAGAAACTCAAGAAAATTAAATCTGCAAAGAAGCTAGAATTTGAAGGTGAGGATGCAGGTTTTATGTTCCAAGCTAGGAAGCCCATGACAAGACATGTAAGAAAATTTTTGGAGAGAAGTAAAGAGGTTCATCTAGTCATTGATATAGTCCAGCCACCACAAGAAATTATTGATCTTTCATCACCTACAGAAAAATATCTAGTCAGCAAGCCAAAGAAAGGAAAGGAGAAAGTCATTGAAAAAACAGAGTTTGAACTCCTTGAAGAACAGTTGAGGTTAGCTAATCATGAAATTGTAGTTATGAATAAGGAGGTAAGGAAAAATAATTTCCAAAAGGTTCAAATTCAAAAGATGAAAGAGGTTTGGGAAGAGCAGGTTGACACTGTATCAAAGACCCTAGACAACACACAATAGTTAATCAAATGGACTATGCCATTGAGGAAAGAGGTGAAACGTGTCCGAAGAATGAACCTGCACTTAAAATATACCAACAAAAAGCTGGAGGTTCAATTTAAAGACATCCAGGAATAGCTATAATTGACCCATGAGGAGCTGGAGAAGAAAGGTCTAAAAATTACAGTTTTTGAGGAGCCAGTAGCTCAACTCATCATCAATGAGGACGAAACAATTCAAGACGCCTAGTTTGAGATGGTTTATGTTTTGAAAGGTAAATGGAATGTTGGAAACAAATTTTACATAGTTGGAAGTTAAATTTTTTAAACTAAGAAAAAAATCTGGAATTAACATAGTTTTCCACAATTTCGTAGCGTTTCCTAGGCTTGAAGCCAAGAAAATGCTACAGAACCACATGTAGCTTTCTTTTTACATTTAAAACCACTTTGGAGAGCTTCCAAGGAGAGGAAATGATATGGAGGATTTTTCAAGGCATGATGAACATAATGCAGAAGGAAATAAGTAGAAAATTTGATTGCAAAGGTCATTTTTTGTACGCTATGAAAGTACACTACGAAACTGTCATACTTTCGTAGAGTGTTGTTTTGAAGGTTTTTTAGCAGCTTTTTGGGTAGTTTTGGACAGGTGGATACTTTCAAAGGGTCAAGGGACCTTGCCAGAAATCATCCATGACCTGGAGACCAAGAAATGAAGACAACTCATCAGCCAAAACATTCATTGAAGATAAGGACCTGTTCTCCTGAAAAATAGAGTTTGTTTCCAGATTTTGAGGAGGGTAATCAAGATGTCAAGTAGTGATGAGCTCTATAATAGCTCATTCGAACATGTGAATCATTATTTGTCATATTTATAACTATTTGAAGAGATAATTTAGCTGATGTAATAATTAGTTCTTTGAGTCCAATTAGGAAAAGGATTGTTTAATAGAATAGTTGTCATTTTCTCAATAAAGTAGATGTTTTCTTGTTATACAGGGTGTCATTAGGAAAATTTCGATGAATATAGCCAAGAGGTAGATCATATCTTGTGTAACAAAGTCTATTAAAGGGTAGATATTCAAATTTATAAAGGATTGGATATCTTTTGGCAATATTGCAGCTTTATTTAAATTGACTGATATCAGTAATGCAGAGGACTTTTTCTTGACCAACCTAAGATTCTCATGGAGTTTTTAGTGCTTATCTGATCTATACTTTCTATGTGTACCATTTTCAATGGTTTTCATCTTTAATACTCAGAATTCATAGGTGTATGCTCTGACTTCCTTTATTGATGAATTGGCTATGTTATTTCATGTTTCATGTGTGATTTACCTCTGATAAAAACCCTTACCTGTCTCAGCTTCCATGTCAAGAGAAATTACCACTAAACTACTGAATTTTTTGACTCCATAAGCCCAATGATTGCAAACTTTTACTCTTTTCAACCTACACACATCACAATGAAGTTGTTTTCCAAGTAGAGTTACCCATCTAGTTTCATCATTATAAAATATCACTAACCCCTTTCAGAGAGTCCTCTCAGACTGAAGAGGCTAAGCTTCAGTTACAAGTTGGTTTGAAACAGTTACATGAAGTTTTCTGATTAGCAGCCAATCAAGTGCAATTTTGTGATAACAGGTCTGACCTAATTTGGATTCTTTGAGACTAAGTTATGCCCAATCTCCCACAATGACCTAATTATAGACTGGTTCTATAGAGTGAACTTGTACGGCGTGAAACGTATCACTTTTTCATCCTTCGGCTCTGAAATTGATACACAGGAAACTACAGTCTCTGTAATGTCGAGAAATTTTTACAAAATTCCAATCCGATGCTTAGAGAGAGACTTATGAAAATTTTCCCAAGGTCACCTCTTTTAGATGAAATTTGAGAGCCTGCAAAAACCCTAACTTCCACAGATCATGTCTCCATAAATATTGTGAACCAAGATCTGAAATTTTTACAAGAAATTCCTCAGGATTTCTTTGAAATGGATTTTGTTTTTTAGTGCCTTAACCCTCGTAGAAACAAGTTACATCGAAAATTCCATGATGACCTGTTTGAAGTCGCGAAACCCTAGAATCCAAAGCTTTGATACCAAATGTTATGAAACGAGCTCCAAAAATAGAATAAAAGAGAGATCAACGCCTTAGAAATAAGCCAATTTGAGGGGAAACATCCTTTACATTACATAAATGAACAATTCTTGGATGATACAAATGAAAAAACCTCCTTTCTATATATATGAGTCTATGGCGTCATAATATAATCCTATCGACCTAACAATAATAATGTAAGGGCACAATAATAACAATATGGAGGTTACAGGGGTACAACAATAAAAATAAGGGGGCTACACTAACAACAATAAGGGACTACACTAGTAATATAGGGACCTAACAGAGGGTGATCAAGATAATCAAGAAGAGGAATCAGATAATGTTTCTGATCACAAGAAGCGTAAGAGGTGTTGGATTGATGGGGCCTAGCCCTAGGTTCAAATGTGGTTGCACGAACCAAAAAAATCCACTATTACCGGCCCTTTCAGAAACGATCTGCTTATGCATACCAAAGTATGACCTGAGGAAATATAGGGGGATACTAGAACTAGGTTTTCACATTCAGAGGTATTGTGGACTATGGCTTTAGTTCTCTTCTTCCTTGGTAGAGCTTCGTTGAACAGATATATTAATTACAAAAGCGTTGTTCAGGAAATCTGTTGAACTTACTAGTAGACTGCGCAAATTTTCTTAATCATGCATAAAATAAATTAAACAACCATAACATAACTATGTTATTAAATTATAGATAGAAACCCTTACTTAGCATAGATATTCATAAACAGCAAGTAAATTAAAACACGTCAATAGAAATACTTATCTATCTCAACATGTCTTTCATTAATGCTCAAATATTTCTCATACATTCACTTCCATCCGACGCACTCAGCTGCAAGGGCCTGCCAACTCAGCTGCATAATTCCTAAGTTCTCCGCACACTCAACTGCAGCAGCCTTTCCTCTAATCCAAAGCCATAGACTCTGACTCAAAAGAGTTTTACATCCAAATTCATCTCATCAATTCTATCATTTCTTAGATTTCCTATAACTTCTATCTAGACTCCTTGTATAAATTTTGCATTTACAATTGCATGGTCTGAAAACCATGGGAGGAGTTCAACGTTCACAAAATAATCCCATCCCATTACATAATAATGGGCTTTGAGCCACCCCAAAGCCCCTAAGACTCAAAATGGACTCTGCGTTGCGAACTATGCTCCTTGATCTACAAAGTCTTTTCTCTACTTCTTTCTTTGAGGGGTCCCATGTCCAACAGGACCCCAACACAAAACTATGACTCATCTCAAGTCACAATGTTGGTGCGCCATTGATATTTTCTTTGATTCCGCTTAAGGCATCCTTCAATGGTGGAACCGCTTCAGCGCACTACTTTTCAAAATATCTGAATTCACTTAGCAGCATCTCTGTGACTGTCTTGGCTGCCTTCTGCAATCGGAAAGGAATTCTCTACATAAATAACATGCCCAGTTATAAGCAATGCCTTTGGTGCACTCTACAACCAAGGATATGACCGGTGCGGAAACCTCATCTCCACTACTTTTTCTCATAATTTTCCACGCTAAAATATGCATGGAAAAGCACATTGTTCTATTAGAAATGGAGTTTATTGAATAACCCTGAGTTCCCTTCATTAAATTGAAATCAGGGAAAATTTTAAGGATAGAAAATTATCTTGAAGTTTAAAACATTGGCGAATCTCACTAGTCCCTAATATGAAAACTATAAAAAATTTATTGATGTATTTGTAAAAGCATTCAAATTTATAATGATTTTATATATTCTCTCTATATAATATTGGCTATTTTTAAGGTAAAATAATTTTATATTGTAAATTTGGGCGAATCATTTTTATAAAAAATGGAAACTAGCGAATATTTTTTTTGGAAAAATCATCAAAAATTAGCCCACTTACGAATATTAGCCCCTAAAATTTTCCATGATTGAAATATTTCTACATCTGAGACTCGAGATGTTTGTCCTGATATTTTCCCAAGAAATCTTCTGTGGGGTCCAATTCAAGAAAAGGTAGGGTCGTAATCTTCCTTACGAGCATCAATTCAATATGGATCTTCTTCCCTAGCCACAAAAAATCATCGTGCACTAATGTCAATAGCTGGCGCACACAAATAGTGTTAATAACACTTCGCCTGAAGTGTGGAACATACATCATGTTCAGTATTCCGGCCTCCTGGATACTAGTCACCCATTTCATCGGCTCCAACCTTGTCACTCATCCTTCATAAGTTTATTGGCGTAGATACCTTCTCGGCTCAAAATGTGGGTATTTACTTCGATCACTGAATTCCCAGTCCTCCATATGCAACTGTGGCACTTTGGCCATTAACTCCCCTTCAATTGGCACTTCGTATGGAATCAAAGTTATAAAGACCTTGTATTTTACTACATCCAGATCCTTAGTAGGCTTCTTAGTGTCCTACTTCCAAGGCAGAATATACAAAGGCAACCTAGAGATAGGTTCGACCTCCTCGGCATCGATTTCCTCCGGTGCTACTTCTTCTTCATCAGATTCAATATCCACATCCTTGTTTTTCCGATCTTGGCCCCCATAGTATTTGTGATAAACTAGAAGAAATTGGGGAGAATATGGTTGAGGCAAAGTAGGTGAACATGGCACTTAATCAATTCCGAACATCATGGGAACCATTTTTCAAAGGTATATTTTCTCAAGAAATTATTCCTAACTTTGAGAGTTTGTGGGATAATTTCATCCAAGAGGAAACTCAAATGGAGTCATAGGCTATAAATAATGGTGGTGACGAGAACCTAGCCCTATCGAGTAAAATGAAGAAGGGAAAATGAAAATGACCCAGTAAGGGTAAGGGGAAGAATGAGGAGTCAACTTCATAGCCAAGAAATAAGGACTTGAGTAAAATTGAGAGCTTCAATTGCATAAGTTTGAAAATTATGCATCACGGTGTCAAGAGAAGGAGGGGAAGGGGAAAAAATAGTAGAACATTGTAAAGGGGCTGAGGTTGAGAAGCAAGTATATTCTCAATTTTCCAGTAGGAGGATCCATCTTAGTAAAGTGCATATTAATTTTTTATGTATATTTTACAGTTTTCAGTTTGATAACTTATGGAGGTTTCATTGTAATCTTGAAATATTTAAATGAAAATTTGTTTGAGGGTGTAATTATTGGTGTATCTTGAAATATTTATGCTTCTAATCTTACTTTTTAGTTATATGTGTGATTATTGCATGTTTATAAATATTTATTTTCATGATTAAATAAGTTCAGATGTGATTTATTTAATTAAGAGAAACATAGGACACCATTCCTCTATGGATTAAAAATTTACATGGTATCAAAGCATCATAGTTTTTTACTGATATCCTCGAGGATTTATGGTATTTATTAACTACCAAAATTAAGGACTAATAATTAGAGGTTTTCATTATTGTTCCTTGAATTTTTTTCACCAGGAAAAATTCACAATTTTATTAATGAAAACAAAATTACATGTTGCACTTGCAGATAATTATCAAAGACAGGCTAGTAAGTTACATCATAGAACCTATAATTACATCGGGAGAAAATTAAATTTTTATCCCTTTCTTTTTTTCCACCTTGCGCCACGGACCTTGTGTTAGCATGGTGGAAATAAGGGCGAGCTGATTTTCTACTGTGGTTGCTCCATTTTCCTTCTCCCTTTCTTTTTTTCCACCTTGCGCCACGGACCTTGTGTTGGCGTGGTGAAAATAAGGGCGAGCTGATTTTCTACCATGGTTGCTCCATTGTCCTTATCCAAATCTAAAGTATCTGAGTTGTGTTGTCTTTTGTTTCCTCCACTATTTGTTTCCTCCACTGTCTAGTGCCCCATGATCCATTTTCCACTGGGCCATAGTGGAAAGTTCAGAAAGGTCTTGCATCTCTTGTTCTTGTGTCTTTGGTTTGGTTGCTATCTAGTTGTTTTCATTTGGGATGGGTGCGTCCTCTTCTTCTTTCATCTCCTACTCTAGTTCTTCTGAAGGAAATTGCCATCCCTTGGTAGCTTTCCCTGTCTTTTTCTTTTTTTTGTTGTCGCTTTTTTCTTCTGGGCATGTGTTCTACAAATGCCTAGTGTTCCTACAGATTCTACATCTGAATGCAGTGTTTTCATAGTCAAGATGATGTGTCCATTTTTTATGTTTGTGATTCAGTTGTATGCATTCAGGAATCCCTTTACTGAGGTCCACTTCCACGCATATGCGTGCAAAGGTGTAGATCCTCTTCTCCAAACGTTTGGTGTTAGTTTTTAAGTATCTCCCAATGATGTTGCATATGCCTGCAAGAACAACTTCATTCCTAAAATGAAGTGGGAGGTTGTATAGTCTTACCCAGACCGACATTCTAGTGACCTCCATAGTATTTGCATCAAAATCTGGAAACCATGGTGTGGTGAAAAGCCCTGTGGATCCCAAAAACCATATTCCATCCCTAATAATGTTGTCTCTGGCCTCCGAGGAAATAAACTTGAATATGAAGAAACCCTTTGAATAGAGATGGATTTCACAATCCACAGTCCAGTTAGTGAAAATCCAATGAAAGAGCTCCATTGGTTTGGGCCAGAAGCAATTAAATCTACAGATTAGTGCTTCAAATTAGAATTTGGATCTATGTTCATAAATCTCTTGAATATCTATTTGCAGTTCTGGCACATGATTTAGTTGATCTACAATATAAGGTTTGGGGCCATTCTCTGCTGGTAATTTTGGAGCTATTGTTTTATTATTCCCCTGTAAAATGTTTCTGTGAGAGGGACTTTTTGGAAATAATTTTTGGATGTGTTGGGTCCTCTATGACCCTGAGATCTATTCTACACAGCGGATCCACCTCTCAGTCGCAGATTGAGATAAATGGTGGAGCCAGGGCGAATGGAGTAATCTTTTAGTGTACTGGAATCTTGTAGATCTCTCCCACGGTATATTATGGGTTGTAAATGACATGGGTATCCGGAGGATATCTAGATCTTTTGCTTCAGATCTATTACTTCATAAATGTCTTGAAGGGAGTTTAATAAAAATCTGAAAACAAGTTACGCAAACCTAATTCTCCTTTGTTGTACCGCGACCATTGACGCTTATTTTTTTTTGTTCTTTCTGCGGAGCAAGGAGCCAACGCGAGTTCGGAACCAAAGCACGACAGCGAACAAAGTTTGATGCCAGGTATACGCACAGCAGTGGAAAATGCAGAGAGTCGGGCACTCTGCCGCTAATAAACCCCGGAGTAAATACAGTGATACATGGGTAGTAGAGTACCCAGTGCCGTCTGGTGTCTGCCAGGATCAGATGTAAGCCCCAGCCACTGCGCCATAGAACTTGTGTTCTGGTGCATAAATATCGCAAGGAAGATGGACTCAAAATCGGTGCCGACAGTGGAGACCATGGCCGTAGTGAGGTGAGGTGTCGTCGGTGCAAGTCAAGGCATTTGATGGGGTGTCAAAAGTTGGCCGCAGCAGGGTGTGTGAAACCCCAAATCTGATCATGTTTCCCACCACCATTTTTGTAGTGTGTTCAGGTCTTTCTCCAGACTGCAGGGCTGCCATGAGGGGTAGCGGATGAACAAGAGCAGAACCCAAATCGCGAATCCCTATTCCTTCCTTTTTTCCACCATCGTTTCTCTATCTCTTTTCCTTATTGTTCCTTGAATTACTAAGCACTCTTGCGGGGTATATTTTTGTTTTATTTTTAGATCTAGGAAGTTTGTAAAATAGATCAAAAAGGGTAGTAGCAAGCCCCATATTTGAGGGTATATTAGATGGTGTATTTAATTACTTGTATTGGAAAGTAAAAGTAACATTTATATTAGAAGAAAATCATCTCAAGGATATCATCATGGATATTGTGACTTCACCTACAAATCCATAAGAATTGGCAACACATAAGATTAAGTAAGTGAAGGAAAAGTGGGTGATCCATGATGTTGTGAAGGATCATATGATTCCTCATGAATGCAATAAGAAAATGATGAAGGAGATGTTTTATTATCTATTTATCTTTTACCAAAGTGAGAACATAAATAAAAATATGATATTGTGGAACAAAATTAGATTCATAGAGATGGTTAGATCAGACACTTTTACCAATTACTTGATGAAGATCAAACATATTTGTGATCATATTGAAGAAATTGGGGAGAAGTTGATTGATGCAGAGTTGGTGAACATGGCACTTAATCAATTCCCAACGTCATTGGAACCATTTTTCATAGGTATATGTGCTCAAGAAAATATTCCTAACTTTGAAATTTTGTGGGATAATTACATCTAGGAGGAAACTCAAATGGAGTCATAGGCCAAAAATAATGGTGGTGTAAAAAACCTAGCCCTATCTAGTCACATGAAGAATGGAAAAGCTAAAGGACTGAGTAAGGGTAAGGGGAAGAGTGAGGAGTCAAATTCACAGACAAGAAATAAGGACTTGAGTAAAATTGAGCACTTCATTTGTTATAATTTTGAACATTATGCATCATATTGTCTAGAGAAGAAGGCGGGAAATGGGAAACAATAGTATAAGTGAGTAGTAGCCTTTGTAAAAACTTAAATAAATGAGTTTTTTGTCAAGTTTAAGAAATATTTCTCAATTGTATCTTGCCTCTCCACTAGTAATATTCTAAGAAACAAGTGTTATGTGAAAATTAGATCATTTAGGCACATGACATCAACCTGGGACTTATTTTCAAGTTTAATAGAGTAGATACAAGACTCTAGGTTGAACTTGGCGATGATGGTAAATACCTAGTAGAAGGATTTGGTGCCATTCCCTTTGAAGTCCAATCAAGTAACTCTTTAGACTTTGATGATGTCTTATTTGTTTCAAGTCCCAAGGAATTTTATCTTTTAATTTTGATTTATAAGATAAGGGTTATATAATAGAGTTGAAGAACTAATAGTTTCTTATCATGTCAAAGGAATCTAACCCAAAAGTAGCATAGGTGATTAGGGCTAGAGAAATAAATTTGTATAAGTTACAGGGTGAACCTATTTGAGCCTTGTTTTATAACAGTAACAACCTATGTGAGTTATGGAACTAGAGGATGTGGCACTTGCATTTTATAGCATTCCCTATTCTAAGGGAGATATTCATAGGTCTTTTGAAATTCAACATTGAGCAACAAGTTGTTTTCATAAGGTGCACACTTGGAAAGAATATGAACGATTCCTTTCTAAGCAACAAGAACAATTCCAAGGAGATTCTATATTTAATTCTTTTAGATGTTTGTCAATGTAGTAGCATCAATTAGAGGGATCATGTACTATGTTTCCTTTATTGATGATTTCTCCTGCAAAATGTAGATTTATTTCTTAAATACCAAAGATGGGGTCTTTAAAATAATTCAGGGGTTCAAAAATCATTAAGAAACATATAGGAAAGAGAATCAAGATTATACAATTAGTGAATGGGGATGAATATACCTCCAATGAATTCAATTATTTCTGCAAGAAGGAAGGGATCAACAAGGAGTTGATAGTTCCATACAACCCACAATAGAATGGGATTATTAAGGGAAAGAACCAATCCATCGTAGAAGCTTTTATGGCCATGATCCATGACCAAGACTAGTCCATGTTTCTTTGGGTAGAGGCATGCAACAAAAAAATTTGCATCTAGAATAAGTGTGCTTATAGGATCTTGAGGGACAAGACATCTAAGGAGGCATTCACTAGTGTGAATAAAAAGGTAATTAATTCCACATCTTTATTTGTCTAGTTTATATCCATGTATCAATAAAAAATAGGACTAGGTTGGTTCCCTCTAGTAGGAAGGGTTTATTTATAGGATATATTGATACTTCAAAAGCCTCTAGGTTCTATATTTCAGGGGAGAGGAAGATAATAGTGATAAAGGATGTAAATTTTAAGGAATATTTCACATCCAATAGGTTACATGAGTCCATCCTAGTGATGGAGGATGAGGAGAAGGAAACTCCAAAGGTTGAGCCAAGGTCATGAAAGTCACCAAAAATTTTCAGTTCAAGATGATAATCTTCACATAAGGAGGAGGAGACATTAGCCCCTTCTAGTTCTATTAAGATACATAGATGGTCTTGTTACACGTCATTTTGTCACCATTATGCAAATGACCATCAATCTGGATCTTTCACTATCTGTAAAAGTGTTCCAAGGCATTCCCCTGTAAGGTTAAAAGATAAACAATCCCAAAGAGAATGAAAATTATTGATTACATGGTCCAAAAACCCACTTTTGAGCATTTGTGTGGTTCCCTAGCTAGATTTTTTGCATACGTGGATCTTACCATTATAGTCGGCACAAATATATGCTCTATCTTCCACTATGAACTCCCACATGACTTAACATAAGTAAAAATAAAAAGTTAATTCTAGAAGCTTTGTTGGGGAAATATTTCCCAACTGAAAGCTCTGAGCTTATGCTTACTCAAGCCTAATCCCTATGTTCATGGAGCTAATTCCCTCTCTTTGAGGAACCCTAATCCCTCCTTTTGAGGATCTCATCCCTTGAGAAGAGGATCTCAAACCTCATCCTTTTGGCCTATAAATCAAACACGGACCATAGGGTTAGAGAGGACTGTTGAATGTAAAATTATGTTGTTAGAAACATTGCTAGAAGTGATCCGAATGGAAAATGGCATCAACCCATGTTATCCATCAACCCATGGAATTTACCCATGGTATTGTAAATGGCATCAACCCATGGTATTCATCCACCTATGATATTTATTCGCCCATGGTATTTTAAGTAACCCATGGTATGTATCCACCCATGGTATTCATCCACACATGGGATTTACCCATGGTATTGTAAGTGGTATCTACCCATGGTATTGGCCTATGGTATCTACACATGGTATTGTAACTCAAAAAAAGGCTATAAATAACAAGCCTCAGTTTGTAAAAGGACAAATTTGTCCACCACAATGTAGCTTCTACAATTATTCTATGTTTTAATAAAACAAATTTCTTTGTGGTTTTATTTGCTTTGTGTTCTCTTTTTTTTTTTCTGGCATTCTAATTTTGCAGATCTTGTCAGATCCATATTAATTTTCTTGGATCTTGGGGGCCTCCCCCCAAGATCCAGATCAGTGGTATTAGATTCAGGTTACACCTCCATGGGAATGAGGGCTTGAAACATATTTCAGTTTCAATGTTTTGCAGCAATCTTTAGCAAAATCCATGAATTTTTTTGGGCGGCGAGTTTTCAGATCAGATCTGAAACTTTTGGTGAAAATTTTACAAACAAAAATACCATATATGGATTCCTTGTGAAAAATACTCAAATTCAAAAAAAAAAATCTGCCAAATTGGAGTTCGGATGAGGAAGATATCGCTGATTCAAAATCAGCAATGTTGAAGCAACTTTTCTGACAACAATTCATGGACGACGGCTCTACTGTCATTTTTTGCAATTTTTAGTGCAAAATTTCAGAAGAATGGATATATATCTGAGCTCCTTTTGAAAAATCACCCAAGTTAAAAAAAAAATCGGTCGAATTGGAGTCCAGATGTGGGAGTTATCGTTGATTTAAAATCAACTATTTTTTCAAAAAATTTGTGACGGCAAGACAGTTCCAGCACGAATATGAGAATCTAGAGTCTCCAACTAGTGGTTTCAAAAAAATAAGAAGATGCAGAATGATCATTCCATTTCCAAAAATAGGCTACAATAAATATTCTGAGTTATATTGACCGAGTTATGCTCATTTTAAATCTGGAGCAGCATTCACAGCGGGTTCCCTTTGGAGACGTGCCCTCCTACCCCGCTTTAGTAGGCACCTGCTTCACATTCATCAGTTTCAGCATAGCAGCATTCGGCTTGGGTTATTTGGAGACGTGCCCTCCCACCCCAAGCTATGTAGGCACCTGCTACTTCATCAAAAATCAGCATCACGGTTATGGGTCAACCGCAAAAAATCATTTTCATCGAAGTCCATTTGCTAGGCCGCACACTGGTAGTCACACAATTGGTCACAAGCATTACAGGGTATCTCTATCCCTGGATCTTCGTTTGTCATGGTATTGGTTCATCCACAAACCCACACTTCATCGAAGTCCATTTGCTAGGCTTCTCACTGTCAATATCACAGTTGGTCACAAGCATTACAAGGTATCTCTATCCTCGGATCTTCGTTCATCACGGTTATGGGTTAACTACACAAAACCCTTCTCTTCAGTGGCTCTTCATATCCAACAAAGGCTTCTTAGGAGGGAACTTCATGCAATGGGAACCATTGCTTCTTAAGGAGGGAGGAATGATCCGAATGGAAAATGGCATCAACCCATGGTATTCATCTACCCATGTTATCCATCAACCCATGGAATTTACCCATGGTATTGTAAATGGTATCAAACCATGGTATTCATCCACCTATGATATTTATTCGCCCATGGTATTTTAAGTGACCCATGGTTGTATCCACCCATGGTATTCATCCACATATGGGATTTACCCATGGTATTGTAAGTGGTATCTACCCATGGTATTGGCCTATGGTATCTACACATGGTATTGTAACTCAAAAAAGGCTATAAATAACAAGCCTTAGTTTGTAAAAGGACAGATTTTTCCACCACAATGTAGCTTCTACAGTTATTCTCTATTTTAATAAAACAAGTTTCTTTGTGGTTTTATTTTCTTTCTGTTCTCTTTTTTTTTTTGGCATTCTAATTTTACAGATCTTGTCAGATCCATATTAATTTTCTGGGATCTTGGGGGCCTCCCCCCAAGATCCGGATCAACAAGGCTTGTCATCTATGGAGAAGATTGGAGACCATTGGAAGGAGGCATACATCATCAAGGCTAAGGTTGTATTACTCCTTCATTCTTGAGATTAATATAAAAGAGTATTTCTTTCCCACTATGTTGTTCAATGGAGTTGATGTATTGTGGATTTACTTCCATTTTTCCATTGATAATGATATTAGGTAGTAGTTTCCTTGATCACTAGTATGAGTTTTATTGATTCATTTATCTCTCATATTCCTTTGATATTTTGTTATTACTATGTTTTCAAGTCTACTTTCTAAGCATTGAGGAGTTTCATCAAACCATAGCAAAGATCATATCGAACCCAGTGAATTTAAGCATGAGATCATATCAAACCTAGTGAAGTGATCAACCCCACTTCATTGCTTATGGTAACGCAAATTTCATGCATTAAAAACAGTACCAAAAGGTACTTGGGATTCACTTTAAGGATAAACCTCAGATTGACCATGTTGAAGAACCTTCAAGGGGATTGAGATTTTTTACTCTTCCCTCTCGTGTACGTCTAATCTACGACTGTTCCCATAGGTTAAATTTTTGTATGTGGTAACCATAGAGACCATTACATTAGGTTTTTAACCAAGGTGATGGCCAGGGGAGGTATTCCCTATTTTACCTGGAGAAGATGTTGAATAGACTCACTTAGACCTTTTTGGAGGGTATTCTTCACTCGAGATAGCATAGGTGAAGTTACTTGCACTAGATCGTGGCTATTAAGTAGGTTTTCAGCGTAATTGATTCCAACCACTCTATCTCTATTCACTTTTCACATTGATCTCTATGACGTTGGGTTTCATCACCAACTAGTGATTTTTCTATGAAAAGTTTGTTTGCATGATTTGACTCCTCAGATTTATTGGCGCGTGTTATTTGCTTGTTTTTGTTTTTTACAAACCTTAGGTGTGGATTGTGAATTTGGGTTGTTAATATTTTTTAAAATTCTTAATTAAATTTAAACGTAGTCGCAACAATGCCAAAATCTAATGATCAAGGAACCCCTTTCATCAGGAACCTGTTGTGTTATACAACAACCCCAAATAAATTTTAATAAATGGCAAACCTTTAGAAATAAATAGGAAATTTATTTTTAGTTTCAAAAACAAAAAATTAGGAAAATAGAAGCTTTCTTTTAAATTTTTCCAATTTATTTCTTGAGCGCATCGCAAAATGCGTAGCTTATAACTTAAAACAACTCACAATCTTCTAAGTTACACGAGCTACGAAATTTGCTAATCTTTTTCGAAGATATGTTTTAAAAAACTTGAAAAAAAATCAATTATCATTACAAACTATTTATCGCAGTGCACCTTATCTAACGATCAACTCATAAAGTAAGTATATATAAGTGTGATTGCGCGGACCCGACGAGCCAACAAAACATCAAAGATAAATCTTTAAATTTCTTTAAGTGTGGTCGCATGATTTTTTGAATGCGCATTTCACATATCGCATAACTTAGCCATAAAACAAAACTATTATCGCATAAAAATTGTTGTTGGGCCTTGAAATTTTAATTCACTTCCATTACATTTTCGCTTATATTTCCATATTATCACCTTCACTCCACCTCCATTTCATTACATTTACCTTACCATTACCACTATTGGGTTACATTTATGTTTTTCCAAACTTTATTAATTCCCATTATTTTTAAGTGAATTTGTAGTTAAAAATTAGAAAATAATATGCACATACTTATACCTAACAAGTGGAATGAGTTTGTTTCCATGTGTTGGTCAAAATGAAGCTTCCAAAAGACCCTTTTGTGGAATTTGGTTGGAGAAGATCATGGGATCATAAGGATATGTGTCTCATTTCCTATTTCTATTGTAACTCTAAGAAGACATGTGCCTTATCACTTCATATTTGGATTGTAACTCGAGAGATATAGGGAGAGATTCATGGACTCTCATTAATGAGATAGCTTCTCATTTTTTGTATAAATAGGGGAAGCTTTCTCATATCAAATCATGTGTAAGATTGGAGTTATGTTCAAGCTTTGAATACAGAATTAGATTGTGGCACCTTACTCATCAATGTTCCTTCATTTTGATTTGGTTTTGCATACATATGAAGCATCTCGATTTACCATCTCTCATACTTTTAGATCAACTGCCTAAAATGTGTGAGATTTACTTGCTTTTATAGATTAAAGTTTATTTGTTTTCTTAGTATTAATTTTAGAATAACTGTGTAATCATTGTTCTTCTGAAACATTTCGTGAGGATAGATCTTTCTATTTTCAAATTGAACTAAGTTTGAAGCAATAGCAATTCACAGTTATATAGTTTCTTTTATTGTTTTGTCATTTTCTTTCCTAAATTAGAAATATCAATTAATTGTATCAATGGATGTTCTTAAAGGTCATTTCAAGATGATAATTCTAAATTAAATGATTGAATGTCTAATTCATACAATTATTGAGTCTTTCCTCTGCACATTTTACTTGCTTTCTAGGAACTTAGAAACTAAGGTATAATTGATTTCTTACACATCTCAAGAGATTAATACTTCATATTGAATGTTGGAGTAAATCAAAACATACATTAGTTAAATTTACATGATTTTTACATTTGCTTTACATCCTCATTTAATTGCATCACTAATGTTCATAAAGGTCATTCCAAGAAGTTGATTTTATCATATTTCTAGACTAGATGATTGAATATTTAATTCATGCAATTATTGAATTTTTCCCTTTGCATATCTTACTTGCTTTTCTAGATCATTAGGTATGGTTGGTTACTTAACATCATATCAAGAAGGTGGCACTTCATATTGAATGATGGAGTAACTAAATATACATTAATTGTTTTCTTTTATATGTTTTGAAATGCTTTCTTAGATTTAAATTTCAATTCTTGCAAGTGTGATTGCGCATGCTATATTTTCTTTTGAATTTGATTTCTTTCTTTTCGTTACTTGATTTCATAGATTAGTTGAATTTTGTTTTCATTATTTGATTTCATATATTAGATGAATTGGTTTAAGTTTTTTTGTAGTTAGATTCATTTAAACTGAAAGATAATTTCTAGCACATACAGTGCACGCATGCTTCACAAGCTTACAAAACCCCTAGGTTGACTAATTGAATGACATGCAATTATTTTGCCCCAACATTTTGGCGTCGTTGTTGGGGAAGTGTGCATAGGAACTAGCTTTTAGTCTAGAGTGTATTTTATTTGTTTTTTTTTTTTTTTTAACTAGCCATTTATGGACAAAGGATCTAGAATGCAACCCAAAGACTAGATTGAGGAATGGTATCAAAAAGTGATTGCACCACAACATTCATCAATTCTTCAAGAGATCCTTGCAGCAAATCAAAAGATCAAGATGATTTTTCATGTATCCTTACAAACAATTAGGTACATTTTTCAAGTTTGGATATGAATATTTCAAAGATTCTAATCCGTAAATGGCTTCATTGGAAGCATGAATATACTTTAAAATAAAATAAAAATATATTTTTTTAGATAGATAGGAAAAATTAAAATAAAACAAAACTTAGCTAGAATTTTAGATTTTTTTATTTTATTTTGTTGATTAATTCATTTTGAATAAATTTCAGTGATGCAGTAAAAATCACTTTGTTTTTATCACCATCAAAAATAAAATTTGTGTGTGAAAATATCAATTTATTTGACGAAGCTGACTAGTATGCTCTCTTCCCGTGCCTTGTTGCAACCTGGAAGATCAGAAAATCAGATCAGTCAATTTAAAAATTCAAAATTAAAAAAAAAATAAAAATAATTCGTTAAAATCTTTTGCTGGAAATTGATCTATAATTCTATTGAAAATCGTCATTTGAGTCATTATACTTTTTTCAGTTCTACAAATTTAAATTTTTTGCATCCTTTCAATCTTTCTCTAATTTATTGAATTGCATGTGCACAATTTTTTTTAACAAAAAAAAAAAACAAAAAATAAACAAAACATTATAAAATAAAATAAAAACTTTGTCCATGGAAAAGAGGCCCACGCATATGTGTGAAGCCAACCTTTGGCTTGGCCTTACCCATATGTGCAGGCCTCCAATCCATGCAAATACCCATGCACTGCAATAAAAAAAAGGAGAACATTCTCTTTTTCATATCCGGTCTTCCTCAAGCAGTAGTTATTAGAAATCAATTTTAAAAGTTGCAGAGATAGACAATGAAAGTGTATCGGATGAAGAAATTGTTAATGAAGAGAATATTTCAAATTGTTGATGAAGAAAATATTGTAGATTCAATTGCAAAGACAAACAATAAAAGTGTATCGCATGAAGAAATCGCTGATGAAAAGAAGATTGCAGACTGTTAATGAAGAAAAAATTGCAGATTCCATTGCAGATAATTGGAATGAGGATGATCAATCTGAACTTATCAGTGAGAGACAAGTCATTACACATCAAAACCTGCAAATAAAAAAAATCAAACCACAACAATTTTATTTTATTGCAGAAGTAATTGCCAGAACGAAATTGCCATAAATACATAATTGTTAAAAAACCCTATTTTAAAACGCATTTCTTTGCAAACCAAGGCGAATTAGGAAAAAATAAAACATGTGTTTTTTCGGGAATTGGGTGAATTAGGTAACCATATAACAATTTTCTGACATTTGCAGCCATTTGGGAGAAATTTGGGGTTCTTCGGAGCTCCGTTTTGTGGATTGCATGAGGAAAAAAATGATTTGTTTTAAACTCTTTAAACATGGCAAGTTGAAAGCAGAAGAATCCAAGTTAATAAAAAACTCTACTCCACATGGCAAGTGGTCTAAGAGTACAAATTGATTTAATAAATTTGATTTTAGACACATATTTGTTTCATCCCATATGTGTCTCAGGATTAAAAAATAAATAATCAGTTGAGAGAGTTTTGGCAAATTTCACATGCTCAAATTCCACTTGGCATTTTTCCAACATAATAGATCATCCATAAATTGCATCATTATATTTTATTTTATTTCAGATTTAAATGGATCATGAAATCTCCAAAAATATTATCCTATTAAAAAAAAAAAATTTAAAAAAAAATAGATATATATATATATATATATATATATTTTTTTTTTTTTTTTGCAACACAGATGACGACTCAATTTGACAGATTTAATAATGACTTACGGAATAATTGAAAGATTATTTAGCTGATTTATCAATATTTAGCATTAAAAATATTACTGTTGTGTATTTTTCTATGAAGCTTTAACTTGCAGGACACATTGAATCTTTGTGATGCTAATCATATTACTGAACACATTGCATGAAGTCATCCGACAACAGGGAGTTGATTTATTTTTCATGGTTATTTCTTAAAAATGGATTGTTATCGATATCAGGAATTTGACTGAATATAACACTTTTGATTTTCCTTAAAAATATGTTTCATTTGACATTAACTCTTTTACGTATGTATTGGAAAGGAACTGATCACTTCTTTTTGAACACACTCACGTTTTATGTTTTAGTGCCAAGTTATTTTGTAGGTTGGGATTATCGAATGATCATTGAAGAAAACTAATTGAGCACATAATTAGTCTTCAAAGGACCAATTTCATGAGAAACATAAGAACAAGTTCATGTCCATATCCATCAACACCATTACTTTTCCTCCCTTTTGAATTATAAATCCAACCAAGCAATTCAAAGCAAGCCACATTTATTTTCCCAGCAAGAATCAGTTGTTCATTTTCCTTTATTCACATGTAATTTCCGTTTCTCTTTGTCCGCTCCTACCCCACAAATAAAAGCAAGAAGTTCACTTACATGCTCATTGCCCATTGTCATTTTCCATTTTCATCTTCCATTTTCCTTCTCCTATCATTTTCATTTCACAAATAAACCTTGTTTCAATGCAAATTATTGAGTCCATAGTCCTTTGAGTCTAAAATCCTTACAAAAACACCTTGAGGCTTGCATGCCTTAATGGCAAGTCTTCTTGTTGACGAAAAAATGGGAATACACTAATGTCCCTTGTTCATCAGATCTTCTAGGTATTCGACAACAACAAAATTATTTGTACCTAGCAAGATGTATTTGGGCATCTTGACTGTCATTGTCATCAATGGTGAGAGTTCTCACGTTGACTAGTGGCATCCATTAATGGCCACTAAGTCAACAATTTCTGTTGTGTTTGACATTAGAACATCTATTCACATAGCAGGAATTATGTCAGCGAGTTTTGAAGACATGAAGATTATCATTTTCAGCATTTTGAAGCAAATGAAGAATATATGCAGCCACAACAAATTAGCACCATTCTGCGACTGCAAAATCAGAGGACAGCTGCAAAATTAGCACCATTTTGCAGCAAATTCAACATTTTTAGTAGAAGAAATAAAATGTCATGTTGACTCTTGTATACATAACTTGTACAGCCACATGAAGAAGATTATGATCAAAATTTTGTAGCCACCACACATGCAACTCATCCATTTTCAAAGGGTAAGTTAAGGTATGTCATTTTCTAACTTTTTACTTCCTTGAAAAGCTAGAGTGATAATTTTGGAAAAAACACTTCTTTTCCTCATTTCATATAATTGCCAATACCATAAGTTAAGGGGGGGATACATTCATATTCATATTTTTCCAAATACATATCACATTGAAAAGCCCACATACTTTCAAAATATATTAACTATTACATTATTATTATGCGCATACAATGGATTTTCAAAAGTACTCAAAAAGATAATTGGATACAAACACAATCATGGTTGTCACACAATAACCAACCATGATGCAATCCAATAGAAATATACTTTGCAACAATAATCAAATTATCATTATTCAAAGTTCAAAGATCAAAATTGAATGAAACAACAAAATATGGTTGAAACACAAAAACCAACCATGTTGCAAATCAACTAAAAGACTTTGCAGAAGTATGAGGACATGTAATAGCTTCAGTTGGGGGGTATGTTGGGCCTTGAAATTTTCACTCACTTCCATTACATTTTCGCTTATATTTCCATATTATCACCTTCACTCCACCTCCATTTAATTACATTTACCTTACCATTACCACTATTGGGTATTTATGTTTTTCCAAACTTTATTAATTCTTAATATTTTTAAGTGAATTTGTGGTTAAAAATTAGAAAATAATATGCACATAGTTATACCTAACAAGTGGAATGAGTTTGTTCCATGTGTAGGTCAAAATGAAGCTTCCAAAAGACCCTTATGTGGTCTCCTAAGGTCAAATTCGAATTTGGATGGAGAAGATCATGGAATCATAACGATATGTGTCTCATTTCCTATTTCTATTGTAACTCTAAGAAAACATGTGTCTTATCACTTCATATTTGGATTGTAACTCTAGAGATATAGGGAGATATTCATGGACTCTCATTAATGAGATAGCTTCTCATTTTTTGTGTAAATAGGGGAAGTTTTCTCCTATCAAATCATGTGTAAAATTGGAGTTATGCTCAAGATTTGAATACAGAATTAGATTGTGGCACCTTACTCATGAATGTTTCTTCATTTTGATTTGGTTTTGTGTACATATGGAACATCTTGATTTACCATCTTTCATACTTTTAGATCAGCTGCCTAAAATGTGTGAGATTTACTTGCTTTTATAGATTAAATTTTATTTGCTTTCTTAGTATTAGTTTTAGAATAACTGTGTAAGCATTGTTCTTCTGAAACATTTCGTAAGGATAGATCTTTCTATTTTCATATTGAACTAAGTTTGGAGCAATAAGAATTCATGGTTATATAGTTTCTTTCATTGTTTTGTCATTTGCTTTCCTAGATTAGAAATATCAATTAATTGTATCAATGGATGTTCTTAAAGGTCATTTCAAGATGATAATTCTAAACTAAATGATTGAATGTCTAATTCATACAGTTATTGAGTCTTTCCTCTTCACATTTTACTTGCTTTCTAAGAACTTAGAAATTAAGGTATAATTGATTTCTTACACAACATGTCAAGATGTTAATACTTCATATTGAATGTTGGAGTAATTCAAAACATACATTATTTAACTTTACATGCTTTTTACATTTACTTTACATCCTCATCTAATTGCATCACTAATGTTCCTAAAGGTCATTCCAAGAAGTTGATTTTATCATATTTCTAGACTGATGATTGAATATTTAATTCATGCAATTATCAAGTTTTTCCCTTTGCATACTTTACTTGCTTTTCTATATCATTAGGTATAGTTGGTTACTTAACATCATCTCAAGAAGGTGACACTTCATATTGAATGCTAGAGTAACTAAATATACATTAGTTGTTTTCCTTTACATGTTTTGAAATGATTTCTTAGATTTAAATTTCAATTCTGGCAAATATGATTGCGCGCACTATATTTTCTTTTGAATTTGCTTTCTTTATTTTCGTTACTTGATTTCATAGGTTAGTTGAATTTCATTTTCATTATTTGATTTCATAGATTAGATGAATTGGTTTTCGTTATTTTGTAGTTATATTGATCTAAACTGAAAGATAATTTCTAGCACATACAGTGCACGCATGCTTCACAAGCTTACGAAACCCCCGAGTTGACAAATTAAATGATAGGAAATTATTTTTCCCCAATATTTTAGCGTCATTGCCGAAGAAGTGTGCATAGAAACTGGCTTTCAGTCTAGAGTGTATTTTTTTTTTTTACTAACCATTTATGGACAAAGGATCTAGAATGCAGCCCAAAGACTACATTGAGGAATGGTATCAAAAAGTGATTGAGCCACAACATTCATCAATTCTTCAAGAGATCCTTATGGCAAATCGAAAGATAAAGACGATTTTTCATATCCTTACAAACAATTAGGTACATTTTTCAAGTTTGGATATGAATATTTCAAAGATTCTAATTCATAAATGGCTTTGTTGGAAACATGAATATACTTAAAAATAAAATAAAAATATAGTGTTTTTTAGATAGATAGGAAAAATAAAAATAAAACCAACTTAGCTAGAATTTTAGGATTTTTTTTTATTTTGTTGATTAATTCATTTTGAATTATTTTCAGTGACACAGTAAGAATCACTTTGTTTTTATCACCATCAGAAATAAAATTTGTATGTGAAAATATGAATTTATCTAACAAAGCTAACTAGTATGCTCTCTTCCCATGCCTCGTTGTGACCTGGAAGATTATAAAACATATCAGTCAATTTAAAAATTAAAAATTCCAAAAAAAAATTACTCGTTAAAATTTTTTGCTGGAAATTGATCTACAATTCTATTGAAAAATTGTCGTTTGAGTCATTATCCTTTTTTCGGTTCTACGAATTTAAATGTTTTGCATCCTCTCAATCTTTTTCTAATTTATTAAACTGGATGTGCACAATTTTTCTTTAACCAAAAAAAAAAAAAAACATAATAATAATAAAAAATACTTTTCCCATGGAAAAGAGGCCCACACATATGTTTGAATCCAGCCTTTGTCTTGGCCTTACCCATATGTGCAAGCCTCCAATCCATGTAAAGACCCATGCACTGCAATAAAAAAAAAAGGGGGAATCTTCTCTTTTCCATATCCGATCTTCCTCCAGCAGCAGTTATTAGAAATCGATTTTAAAAGTTGTAGAGACATACAATGAAGGTGTATCGGATGAAGAGAAGATTTCAAATTGCTAATGAAGAAACAATTGTAGGTTCAATTACAGAGACAGACAATGAAATGAATCACATGAAGAAATTGTTGATGAAGAGAAGATTGCAGACTGTTGATAAAGAAAAGAATGCAGATTCCATTGCAGGTAATTGGAATGAGGATGATCAATATGAACTTCGCTGTGAGAGACAAGCCATTACACATCAAAACCTGCAAATAAAAAAATCAAACCACAACAATTTTTTTTGTTGCAAAAATAATTTCCAGAAATGCATAATTGTTAAAAACATCCGATTTTAAAAAAATGCAATTTCTAAGTAAACCAAGGAAAATTAGGAAAAACTAAAACAGGGGTTTTTTCGGGAACGGGGTGAATTAGGTAAACCTAAAAACATTTGTTAAAATTCGCATCCGTTTGGGAGAAATTCAGGGTTCTTTAGAGCTCTGTTTTGCAGATTGCGTGAGGAAAAAAACGATTTGTTTTGAACTGTTTAAACATGGCAAGTTGAAAGCAAAAGAATCCAAGTTAATAACAAACTCTTCTCCACATGGCAAGTGGTTTAAGAGTCAAATTGTTTTAATAAATTTTATTTTAGGCACATATGTGTTTCATTCCATATGTATCTCATGATTAAAAAATAAATAACAATAATAATAATAATAAATCAGTTGAGAGAGTAGTGGCAATTTTCACATGCTCAAATTCCACTTGGCATTTTTCCAACATAATAGATCATCCATCAATTGCATCAAAATGTTGTTTTTTTTTTTTAGATTTAAATGGATCATGAAATCTCCAAAAACATTATCCTATTAAAAATACATATATTAAAAATAAATAAATTAAAATTAAATTAAAATTAAAAATTATATATATATATATATATATATATATATGCAACATAGATGACGATTCAATTTAACAGATTTAATAATGACTTGCGGAACAATTGGAAGATTATTTAGCTAATTTCTCAATATTTAGCATTAAAAATATTATTGTTGTGTATTTTTCTATGAAGCTTTAACTTGCAGGACACAACGAATCTTTGTGATGCTGATCATATTACTAAAAACATTGCATTAAGTCATCCGACAACAGGGAGTTCAATTATCTTTCATGTTTATTTCTTAAAAATGGATTGTTATCGATATCATGAATTGGACTGAATATAACACTTTTGATTTTCCTTAAAAATCTGTTTCATATGGCATTAACTCTTTTATGTATGTATTGGAAAGGAATTGGTCTCTTATTTTTTAACACACTCACGTTTTATGTTTTAGTGCCAAGATTTTTGTGGGTTGAGATTATCGAATGATCATTGAAGAAAACTAATTGAGCACACAATTAGTCTTCAAAGGACCAATTTGATGATAAACATAAGAACAATTCCATGTCCATATCCATCAAGAACATTACTTTTCCTCCCTTTTGAATTATAATTCCAACCAAGAAATTCAAAGCAAGCCACATTTATTTTCCCAGCAAGAGTTAGTTGTTCATTTTCCTTTATTCACATACAATTTCCATTGCTCTTTGTCTACTCCTAACTCACAAATAAAATCAAAAAGCTCACTTACATGTTTATTTCCCATTGTCATTTTCCATTTTCATCTTCCATTTCTCTTCTCCTATCATTTTCATTTCTCAAATAAACCTTGCTTCAATGCAAATTATTGATTCCATAGTCCTTTGAGTCTAAAATCCTTACAAAAACACCTTGAGGCTTGCATGCCTTAATGGCAAGTCTTCTTGCTGACGAACAAATGGGAATACACTAATTTCCCTTGTTTGTCAAATCTTCTAGGTACTCGAAAATAGCAAAATTATTCGTGCCTAGCAAGATGTGTTTGGGCATCTTGACTCTCATTGTCATCAATGGTGAGATTTCTCATGTTGACTAGTGGCATCCATTAATGGATAAACATTATAAGTGGTAAAAGTTATATATGGTGATATGTGAATTTGCGGCATTTAATTTCTCAAGAATGTGAAATGGCTTATGTTGTATCAAAACAAAATTGGAGATCTAATTGCTTTAAGTTGATTGATATATATTCCGTGTAAAGGTGTAAGAGATCTGACTTCAAAATTATTATTGATGATTGTTGTTATATTTGAAAAGATTCATATCTATTCGCGCATGTTTGATATAAATAACATATTTGAATCTCTATTCTCTATATTTTTAATACTCTCCCAGTTTACTTGAAATCAGGAAACCATTTAATGAATTAAGGAAAATTGAAATGAGCAAGAAGGACAAAGAGATTTCTCAAGTGTTGCCTACTGAAGACTTAGAGATGTCTCCCTTATTTTCATATACTACCTGCAACAAGGAATGCGGAAGTTCCTCATGGGAAACAATGTATAAACTGTTTGAAGATGAAAATCCAAGAGTAATAACCAAAATCTCTACAACGGGCATGACATCTACTACATACGCGACCTACTTTGATGTTGCATGTTCATTTGTCCACAAGGTAGCAGCAAGACCAAAAATTCTCCCTTACACGAACATGGTTAAGTGGGTAATTGACCACTTAAGCATAGATGACAAGAAATTCAAAGATTCAAAGGGAGAAGACATAGGGTCGTTTAGGGTAGAAGACTTGAAAGAAATGTATCATCTACCCTCCCCGCAGCAGAAGTATGACAAAGATTTTCTGCAAATATTTAGAGCAAAGCATCCAGATCTCATGAAAGTCATCAAAGAATGAAAGGAAGACCAGGGAAAGCTGAAGCGAGATAAACTCAGTACGTACTCTATTTCCCAAATTCCTTCCCCTTATTGTTATGTTGCCGGTATGTTGTGTAGATTGTTTACCAAACCTGATACCACTAGATTTTCAATAGAATGGGTTCCATTGATTGATGCAATCATCAATTCATCAATTCTTAATTGGGAAAACATCCTATCTGATAGTTTAGCCAAACACATCACTGAATATAGGAATAAAAGGAGTGCTTCATCTAGAGAGACACCTACCTTTTATATGTCTGCCTATTGTAGGTTTTAACCCTGAACAGAAATTATCTACACACGAATCTTATAACAAAAAATAAACAATAGCAAGAGCATAAAACATAAAACAGATAAACATAGAGATTTTCCCCTAGATCCCAAATCGGGACGACCAGCTTGATTTTTCATTATATTCCTTTTAGTTTTACAACACATATATATACATGTCGAAGCATACATAAACCCTAATCCATTAACCCTATATTAGAACATAACCGTAGTTCCCTTGACCAGATCTACAAAAATACCAGGGGCCAAAAACCATCGTACCCCAAAACCATGTGCAAAACCATGCACAAAACCATGGGCGTGGACCGCCCACCAGAAATTAAGGACCAAATAATTTTCGTCAGGGCGCTGCCCCGAACCCCAACAGGGGGGGCTACCTCCCCCCCGTTGCACCCCACGCGTGATTAGTCGTGGAAAGAATATAACACATACCCAACACCTATTTCATGGATGCCATTTGTTTTAATTCTAGTTTTCCTACCATGGGATGGAAATGGACTACCCAAGACCCTACCCCAATCCACATTTACCACAAAGACCTCTAGGATTCAGACTTCCACCTGCATTTTTATAAAACTCGTTACGAAATCATATTTCCTATGCACCAAATGATATTCAATAAAAATGCCCCTAAGGTTTCTGAAGAGGCTAGCGTAAATATTCTTTCTGTGGCTAGGTGGTTTCCAGAGGAGAACTTTACATATGTCAAAGTATTCGAGAGTTATGCTTCTCTGCACGTCCTACCTTATTATGTTCCTGATAAGTTGCTTACATGAGAGATGACTTACTAGATTGTTAATGGTATCACTAAGCAGCTGAAAGATGCCTAGAAGGTCATTTCACCTAATTTCCCTATACAGTGTGACACTTTTGCACTATATGATACTAGCCATACCTACAAGGAGGTTTCCAAGGTCAATCTATTAAAATTGGTAGAAATTACAAAGAGATTATATGATCCAAATGATGTAATTAAAAATTACACTAAAGAGCTCAAAATGAAGCCTTTTGTAAAGGAGACAAATGGATTTGATGATCTCTTACAAGGCATAGAAAATTTTTCAGATATAACCAAGTTTGCATCCAGCCAATTGATTCAAGATGATTTGGAGGCATTCCAAGTATATGGAAATAAGATATTGCAGAAAGTTCCTCTCAGTTTATTAACTATTGAAGATGTCAATAGACCTACTCCAAGTATCAGCTTGGATAATGAAGCAAAAAACATGTCGGAGGATGAATCAGGTCAATCACAGCATCAATCTCACAATTCGGATCATTCTGAAAATGAATCCAAATCCAGAAAGGATAGCACAGAAAAAAATATTGATCAGGTAATCCAAGAGATAGAGATGCATGAGAAAAAAGAAAGTAATGGAATAGAGATAACTTATCAAGAATTTCATCACAGTCATGACACTCTAGATTAGTCTGAAAAGTCGCAAACGAAGAATTTTAGTAGTGAATGAAAGGAGTTTTCTAAAGCAATAAAAACTCCTAAGGCTAATCCCAATATTGATCAAGTATCTAGTTTTTAGACACCTGCACATTCCCATAAAATAGTGGAAACTTTTAATCCACTACAACAAGTTCCAGAAACTCATGATCGAGATATCATATCGGCCTAAACTACAGAAAAGATAGTTTTACAAGTTGAAGAAATTCCTTCAATTGACATTTTCTACAGTCCTAGCTATAAGGTTGTAGTTAAGAGGAACAAAAGAAGAAGAATTGATGAAACAGTCAAAAACCTTACAGATGAATCATTTGATGTATTATGGAAGGATTCTTTAGATGACCCTACATAACATCTAACTAAATTATCACAGTACGCAGGAGCATATGCTACTGCCACTGTTGATAAAGCTACAGAGGTTACAGTGTTGCTGAGGCAAAAGGAATTCAGAGTACAAAAACTAGAGAGGTTTTTAAATAAAGAAAATCCAACTCCAGTGAGAAAATAAAAGCAAATATGGCCCAATTTCAAAAAGATTTTGAAAGCCTTAAATTGCAGCATCAAACAGAGATCAATGAGAAACAAGCACAACTGGAAACAACAATGATCAGAATACAGAGCCAACCACAATTAGAGTAGTTAATTAAAGAAGCATTGGATATAAATGCTTAGTTAAAGAAAGAACAGGAAGTATTTTGTCATCAAGCTTCTATGATTGAATCTTATTGTGATTCAAATAAAATACTGATCCAGCAGATAACTATTCAGAAACTTGAATGTGAAAGACTTGAAAATATGTAATATTCCTAATTTAGCATGCAGCTAATTGGAATATTAATTTTACTCTTGTCATTTAATTAGATGAATAAATGGGTAGGGAGACCCATAAATCTCCTTAGTAGGAATAAAATCCCTCTTAATGTGAAAAGGGATCATCTTCATAGCTGGATAAAGCACCCTCATGTGTGAACAGGGGCTAATGCATGTGGACAAGGTCAAGTTTGACCAAATCAACAGCGCTGGTATGGAGGGAGTGGATCATCAATGAGAGACGGTGTAGTGTGAATGGGAGGAAGTCTCCATGATAGTAAAAACCCTAATGAGTGGGACCCAAGGTGAGAAGGCTCACATTGTTTATAATGAGGGCAAGGCAGCCATAGAGGGTTAGGTTATTGATTATTGATTTTGTGGTTTGTGTGACTTCTTGCACTCTCTAGCTGTTTAGCTGAGATTGTTGTGTTGTTTAGAACCGGGTGTTCTAGAGCGGGGATCCCACCTATTCCATTGAGGTAGCCTCTAGGAAGAGTATTGTACTATAATTTCCACACTCCTGCATTCTGACCAAGCTTCAGTATTTAGGTACAGTGCAGTATCTGTTCAGATTTGTGTTGTGTTGCAGGGTGTTGCAGTGGAGGGTTGAGAAACCCACTTTCTGAGCTAGTTTTTCAGGGGAGGAAGCATTCTTCTCATTGGGAGATCAACAAGGGAGGTTCTTGAGCTTTCTTCTCATATTGGCACCAGGCCAACCTATTCCCATCATCTACATCACATATTCCCTCTTTGACTGCGTTATTTTAGTGAGCATTTACAGTGGAGGTTTCAGTGCTTGATTTGGAGGGTGAGATCTTCAGTGTTGGGATCAGCCTTTCACTTGAAGGATATATTGGAGGATATCTATTCATTCAGATATCATTTTCAGCCATATACATCCATTTATTCAGTTGCAATTGCTATTCAGCCCTAGGGCTGCATTCCGACATTTTGTACTTTTGGGTATTTCCGGAAACCCTTCCTGGGTTGTCTTGGAAATGTGTTTGGGAGCATATATCTCTAGCCCCAACACCCCTTGAGCTATATAATAGTAGATCTATATTTTTATATAATTTATGTAGCAATTTATGCCCTAAAACTATGATTTCATGGCTCATGGAACTTGTATGGCAGTATTTCTCATGTATTAGCATATTTTCCTATTGGGGGATTTTTTTCTATTGCTTGAGTGACTTGATCCTCAAGATGTTGTGCCTATTATTTGTTGATATGTTTAATAATATGGTTGTACATTTTTCTCATGTAATGTTGCATTTATTTATTCACTATTATTTCCATTTTTACGCACTATATTCCTACTTTTCCCATTTGGGAATATTATAGTGGTACCAGGGCATAATCTTGACTCAGCCTGTGGATCTCAGCCATTATGATATCAAGAGAATAAGAATAAGGAGAAAGAGATCAGAATGAGGGAAAGAATGAGTTTTATCTCATCTATTTTTAAATCTAAGAGGGACCTCACCAAATAGGTCAAGAAAATAAAAGTGGAGAAAATCAATGAAACCACACTAGGGTTTCAAGATGAGGAAGGTCCATGTACTTCCTATCAGCAAAAAGAAGAACTGGTATTGCATAGAGATCCAAAGAAACATGCTATGCCCTTTACTTTTGAAGGAAAATACAAGAGGCATGGAGATGGAGGACACATAGATCATGAGATTCTAAGTGAGTATCTTGTATAATATAATTCTCAACCTAGAGTTTTCAAGGAGAATATAACTCTCCCACAGTTCATTCAGCTCAAAGCAGAAAGAAGACCTTGCAGCTATAGATTTCTATTGCCTACATTTGATGGTCATCCACATGTACAGCAAGATCTTGGGGAATGAATTTAGATGCATTTTTCCTGCTACATCTAGTAGTAGAGAGAGAAGTTGTTGAGATTGCAGCACTGCACCTTGAGGGTGAAGCAAACATTTGGTGGTTCATCCATTTGAGTCATGCAAGAGTAACTGCATATGCAGATTTTACTCAAAGGTTCATCAAGAAGTTTGACAAGAAGAAATCAGAGGAGAAGAAACTTCCACCACCACTTGCTGCAAGAGCACTTGCATCATGAGAAAGAACACTTGCACCTTTGCAAAGTGGTCTTGATCTCTTGACATTTAGAGTCCCATGCACTATTCTGGAGATGCATGAGGAGGAGGAGACTTGTACCAGCACTAATGTAGCCATAGAAGAGCATCCATCATCATCAGTAGTTGGGGAAGCCATCACACCAGAGGAAGGAACCCTTGCAGTAGTACAAGATGTTCCCAAGCTTTACCGATATATGCGCATGCTTCCGCTTTTTGTTATTTCAGCACATCATATGGAGGATTGTGGGAATATACCCTTGCATGACCTAGGGTCAAAGTACATTGCTAATTCAGCGCATCGTACTATCATTGCACTGAGGACCCTTTATTTGTTAAAGGAGGAGATATATAATCATCATAGTATATCATTGTTGAGCTGCACACAACTCTTGGGGTTGGAGTGTAGAATTTTGGATGGGATGAACATTATCCTGAGCAAAGCAATGCAGAACTATGTGTTCAGTATTGAGCATGATCTTGAGATAGGAAATGCACCATCATGGATATCAGTAGCTCTGTCATTGAGCAGCAGTGATGAGTTGGGGGCCCAACTAATATTGAGACATTCTGAAGACCAACGCCCTTGTGTAGCAGTAGGTAGGCAGATGATTGATGATATCTTCCATTATTATAATGGATACTTCTTGATGATCACTTCACATCTTAATGAGAAGTTTTTTCCTACATATTATTTGGATCCTTAGGGGGTCAACTTGGTCATTGATGAGCGGTCTTCATTTGGAGATCTCCTGGAGATTGCATTTCAACATCCCATGAAATGCAAAGATAGAAATCCGATTTGGGAGGATGGTGTTCTCCATTAGAGGAATATCAATTTTGAGCATGATGATAGACACTCACCATGGGTTGGATGGGTGATGTTGATAAGCAAGAGGTTGGAAAGCCACTTGTAGATCTATGTCACAGGGCAGCACGAGTCAAGGTTGCGCTGGCTACTCTTGAAAGATTTTGGTCATCATGTAGCATATCCTACTCCAAAGGGTGTGCTAATGGTTGGGACTTGGCATGGCACTTGCATCATATGGCAGCAAGGATTTTGGGTGTATTGGGGTGATGTGATATCTTTCATGTCAACCACCATGTTGTTGTTCCATAGTTTATATGGTGATGGTGTGGGGAGGAAGCAAGATTTTTTGTTGCTTTGGAAGCTCTTGGGAGAGTATGGGTTGATTTTCTCCCATACTTTGCATGATGTTGCAGGAGTAGGTGATGGCACTATCATGGTGTAAAGGTGCTACTCCTTAGCCTTGGAGGATCAAGAGGTATTTCCACCTTGGAATATCCCATATATAGCAGCATTATGGTAGATGACTTTAACATTTTTCATGTCAAAGGATGGAGCTATGAGATGACAGGAGCCTTGTTACAAAGGTCAACAGTGTTGTCACTTGGGAGCCTGGATTTGTTGATGGAGTAGTGTATGGAGACATCTGTTACCATGATATGATCTTCTTGACTTGAATATCCAAGCATAAAGAGAAGGATTTTCATGCAGCACATAGTTCATTCCTTTTCATGGAGATATTTCATACCACTACGGGGGGATCATTCATGGATATTATTGTCAGCCTACTCTTAGTACATGGTAATAGTTGTGTTTTTTCACTTATTGATTATCTAACACAATATTTACATTATTTTTCCATTTATATTCAGTGCATTTCTCCACAAGAGGACAAGCCTCTATTTGGGCTTCATGGTCATTTTGGGACCAACGTCAGTGATAGGGATAGCCATCTCTTGTATGGCTTTGGGCAAGTTTTGTAATAGTATTTATATGCTCTTTTGATAAACAATGCCATTTACTATTTGCTAGTGGATGAGATGATATGCACAACTAGCAACTTGTTGGGAGGTAGCTTGCCATATTATGTTTTGAAACATCAAATAGAAAAATTGCATTGTGACCACTTGGGAAACTGTTGGTACCTTCCAGCACTACATGAAATCTTCAATACTTTTCTCATTTGGATTCCATATGATGATAATGTCATATTCATTTTATATGGGATGATTTGGGCAAGAACCAAAGAGTGGGTCTTTGAGGATCCAATTGCCTTTTTGTTTCATGAAGGCAACATTATTGCAGCCCAAATTCAGTAGCATCCCTACACTTATCATAAGTGGAGAGAAAGACAGTGTGGGATGGACAATTTTATCCATCATGTTCATCTATGTAGCCCACCTACTTTTCAGGAGCTTAAGGTGGAGGAGATCTTTCATGAGTTTTTATGTTGGAGGGTGACTCATTTTGTATGGATGATAGCTTGGGGATGGAGACTTCACATGGGAATTATAGTTCCCAATATATTTCATATTCCATGCCTCAAGAAGGCCTCTATATAGCAAATTGTTGCCTCCATGGGTATTTTACTTCTTTATGATGATAGCTATTTGGGATCATCACCAAAAGCTAACTTGCACACTTGGGAGGAGAAAATTGGAGATTTATTGATGAGATGGAATCCTATTCCTTGGAGGATTTTATCATATGAGGATGCTACAGGAGGAGGAGAGGAGGCTCTTCAGTTCTATCCTTGCAGTTTCTTGAGGACAAGCAACATTTGGGAGGGGAGGACTGTAATATTCCTAATTTAGCATGCAGCTAATTGGAATATTAATTTTGCTCTTGTCATTTAATTGGATGAATAAATGGGTAGGGAGACCCATAAATCTCTTTAGTAGGAATAAAATCCCTCTTAATGTGAAAAGAGATCATATTCATAGCTGGATAAAGAACACTCATATGTGAACAGGGGCTAATGCATGTGGACAAGGTCAAGTTTGACCAAATCAACATTGCTGGTATGGAGGGAGTGGATCATCAATGAGAGACAGCGTAGTGTGAATGGGAGGAAGTCTCCATGATAGTAGAAACCCTAATGAGTGGGACTCAAGGTGAAAAGGATCACATTGTTTATAAGGAGGGCAAGGAAACCATAAAGGGTTAGGTTACTGATTATTGATTTTGTAGTCTGTATGACTTCTTGCACTCTCTAGCTGTTTAGTTGAGATTGTTGTGTTGTTTAGCACCAGGTGTTCCTGAGCAGGGATCCCACCTCTTCCCTTGAGGTAGCCTCTAGGAAGAGTATTTTACTATCATATCCACACTCCGACATTCTGGCCAAGCTTTAGTCTTTAGTTACAGCGCAGTATCTGTTCAGATTTGTGTTGTGTTGAGTGGAGAGTTAAGAAACCCACTTTCAGAGCTAGTTTTTCAGGGGAGGAATCATTCTTATCATTGGGAGATGAAAAATGAAGGCTATTGAGCTTTCTTTCACATATTGTCACCAGGCCAACCTATTCCCATCATCTATAGCACATATTCCCTCTTTGACTGTGTTATTTTAGTGAGAATTTGCAGTGGAGGTTTCAGTGCTTAATTTAAAGGGTGAGATCTTCAGTGTTGGGATCAGCCTTTCACTTGAAGGATATATTGGAGGAGATATATTCATTTAGATATAATTTTCATCCATCTCCATCCAATTATTCAGTTGAAGCTACTATTCAGCCCTAGGGCTACATTTCGGCATTTTGTACTTTTGGGTATTTCCGGAAACCCTTCCTGGGTTGTCTTGGAAATGTGTTTGGGAGCATAGATCTCTAGCCCAAACACCTCTTGAGCTATATAATAGCAGATCTACATTCTTATATCATTTCTGTAGCATTTTATGCCCTAAAACTGCGCTGTCATGGCTCATGGCACTTGTATGGCAGTATTTCTCATGTATTAGCATAATTTCATATTAGAGGCTTGTTTTCTATTTCTTGAGTGACTTGATCCTCAAGACCCTGTGCCTATTATTTTTTGATATGTTTAATAATATGGTTTTCCATTTTTCTCATGTAATGGTGTATTGATTTATTCACTTTTATTTCCAGTTTTATGCACTATATTCCTACTTTTCCCATTTGGGAATATTACAAAATAAGATCAATGAACACATTCAGTGGAAAGTATCAGACTCAAGAAAGGAAGCAGATCTACCTCAGGTAGATAATTTTCATAACAAAATTATATTCAGAGATTGGGAAGCACAAATCAAGCAGATAGAGAAAGCAGCAACAAAAACGTCTATGTTATCAAATGAAATTATTGAATTTGTATGTGAAAAACTGGTAAAAGAAAAAATTCTCAAAGAGAACACATCTGAAGTGTTTTTAGAAGCAAAAAAGATAGAAACATAGTGGAAGCAAAAATTAGACACACAGGATAAATCAATGAAGAAGATAAATAAGTTTGATCAAGAAAATTATTGGAATTTTCTGATCAAACCTTATCATTAGTATCAGATTCTACAATCCTTAACAGATTCAACAAAAATATCGCAGCCCATACTTTCAAATGCAGTATTCAAGGGACAGGTCAGATCAAGGATTTCACAACCAGCTCATCTCAAGCCTATGATGGATATTTTTCAACTTCGTGACCAACTCTAGAAGAAAGGGCAAAATTCATAAATCAAAATCGTTATTTTATTTTCCTAGATTGTAGTTTAAGTTATTCCTGTGAGGATGGTTGTTTGAAACCTCCTCTATATTTTTGTAATAATCTATTATTGGAACATAGTTAGTTTAGTATTTAAACCCCTCTCATGCATTTAGAGAAGGGTCCAAAAATTTGTCAAAAACATTTGCAAAGAATGCACTATTGTAAGTTTGTGAATGCTTTGATGAATTAATGGAACACATCTGTTATCTTTTGACAATTAAAGTTGTTTAACTGATGTTGCAATATTGTACTCTTTAAATTTCTTGAAAGTGGGAAGGAGCAGATCAATTGCTATCAGTTTACATGAGTAGGACTTCGTACATATGGTACTTGTATTCACTTGTATTAAGTCTTGCTTTATATATTGATATTAATCTTTTATTTCATTATATATTTAAAACGTTATTATAGATGATGTTACATGCACTTGAAGGGTAAAGGAAAATGATCTTTAAGAGTAGCTTTGTTTAATTCCTGGTAGTCAATACATGCCCTCCATTTACCATTTTTATTTAGCACAATTACCAAAGGAGAAACCCACTGAATATCTGAAATGGGATAGATAAAGTTGACATTTAACAATTTCTGCAATTCTTCTTTAACAATCTCCCTAAGATTTGGATTCATCCGTCTCTGAGGTTGTCTAATTGGTTTACAATTTTCCTCTATTTAGATGTGATGAGTGCAAGTCTTAGGGCTTATCCCTTTCATATCAGTGTACTCCCATGCATATGCAGAAGAATGTCTCTGTAATATCTTGACTAGCTCTTCTTGTTGAGATTTCTCTAGGTTCTTGTTTATGTTTAAAGTTTTGCTTGGAAATATCTCAATTGTAGAGCTGCCAAATTTATCCATGGAATAGAGAGACATATGCCTTGATGAAAAAAACTCAATGTTGGATTCTTCTTGAAATTGTTCATGTTTATATTCCAAAGAGGATTCAAAATTTTCCAAGGTATTCAGAATCTGGCTATCTTCACTAATTTCTGAAATTGTGAAGAGAGGTTGTAAGTCTTCTTCATCCTCTATCCATTGAGTATCATCTAATTCTATAATTGTTCTTGCTGGAGGATACAAGGTAAATTTCTTGGTTGAACTACCATCAGAGATGTACATATCACCGGATCTACAACTAATGAAAGCATCAGCTGTAGCTAACCAAGGTCTTCCTAATATAATAGGATGCCCTCCTAGATTATTCTTAGGAGTTAGGATCATAAAATCCATAGGATACTCCCAAGAATCTAGGGACACTGGAATGTCTTCTATTACCCCATCAGGTTTGATCACAGATCTGTCTGCTAATTGTAATAATGTGGGTGTAAAGAGAAGATTAGGAAGTTTCAGTTTATCCATGATTTGTCTGCTCATGATATTGATTGCTGCTCCTAAATCAATGAGTGTGTTTTGGATCTCAATTCCATTGATGTGAATTTTAACAACTGGATTTCCTGGGTCTAGATACTTTGGAATAACAATCTTACCCATCATGATATCTGCTATTTTTCCTGCCAGTTGAATTTTCTTTGTCTCTCTTATTCTTTTTCTTGTTTTCTTCATACTCAACTCCTTTATTGTTTTTGCTAAAATTGGAATTTCCTTGATGGCTTGTAATAATGGAATCTTAATGCAAACATTTCTCAACTCATCTAGGAAATCATAATTAGGCACCATAATTTGTTTTTCTACACCCCTATCAATTTGTAATCTTTCTGGAAAGGGAGGTGTAGAAGTGGATGTTGATGGATGCTCTAATATAGGAGTTGAAATTATTGGTTCTTTTTGTTTTGATTTTTCAATGTTTGAGTCTTGGAAAGTTGTGTTCTCTTCAAGACTTTTATTTACCCATAGAGAATCTTCCTCAGAATTGTCTTGCTCTTGTATGATTACAGAAGGTTTCCTCTTTTCAAGTATTCTTCCAGACCTAATTTGAACATCACTAAGGTCTAAAGGAGTGATCAAATAAGTTGGAAACTGTTGGCCTTCTATCATGTATGTGTTCTAAGGATTTTTATTGTTGGGGTTTGGTATGGGTTGGGCAAGCAACTGATTTTTTTTCTGAGGAAATGGTAATGGAAGTGGTTGATTTTGATGTTGTGGATTTTGAGGATTTTGTTGAGGAGAGAAATGTGGATATGGTGGATAGGATGGTGGATATTGGTAATATTGAGAGTATCTTCCATAGGGATTTTGTGCTCCTTGCGCCCAAGTTTGTGATTGATTTTGAAATTGGGGCCAAGGTTGCTGCCAAGAATTCCAATTTGGTGGAGGTTGATTATACATTTGATCATGGAATCCTTGTGTTTGAGGTCCTTGCCAAGGCCTTCTAGAGACAAAATTGAGAGATTCTGTGGAACTTGTAGGAGTATCTTCTTGAAAAACAACTTTAAGTCCAAGAAGTGAAGGACAACTCTTGGTCTCATGTTTTTCTGAACAAATTGCACAAGTCTCCACAGCTTTGGCATCCAAAGGGCACTCTCTCAGGGCATGTTTCTTTCTACACTTGGGACAAAAGATTGCTAAGGCATCAGATTCAGCTTTTTAATTGTTTTGTAACTTAAGGGTGTCTATTTGTTCACTAAGACTCCCCAAGATATCAGATTTGAACTCATCAAGCATATGTCTTATTTATGCCCTACTTACTGTCCCAGAAGCAGACTTACTTGCCCTTGCAAGAGCAGGGTCCCTTGGTCTTTTTACAGTTTTAGATTTCCCTCTTGAAAGGTTGATAAATAATTCAACTATTTCAGGTAATGTGAGCTGAGATATATCCCCTTTTCCCATCATGTTACGGATATCTAACCATTCATCTCTAATTGTTTTCAACAAGAGAGATTTTAAGGTGCCTTGGTCTAAGTTTTCCATTTTTTCTCTTTTGATGTTGTAATGAAATCTCTCCAACAAATCTTCCAAGTTTTCATCTTCTTTTTGTAGCATCTTAAACACTTCCTCCTTATGATTGACTGGCATACAATAATCCAAATACCTCTCTAGAAATGTTTGTTTCATGTCTTCCCATGTCCTAATAGAACTATTGATCAAACTCATAAACCACTTCAATGCTGCTCCTTTCAATGTTGAAGGAAATAGTTTAAGTTTTTGAGCATCTTGTAAGTAGTCATAAGTTCTACATAGGACTTCAAATTCAAATAGGAAGGTTTCAGGATCTTCGGTTTTAAGTCCATAAAAGTTTGGAAGGACAGAGGGTGAAATGTTTTTCACAGTTGCATTAGTTTCTTCATCTACTATAGGAAACCCAAAAGATCTTCCCATCTCTCTTCTACCTCTTCCTCTACCTCCTTCTCCTTCTACACCTCTACCTCCTTCTTCTCTACCTCTACCTCTACCCCCTCCAAATAGTGTGTGTTCTCCATTAAAAACTCCTCCTCCCCCTTCTTCTGCCATAGTTGATTCTTCTGTAGAAGTTGAAAATTTTATGTCCCTAGCAGGGGTTCCTGAATCTCCTTCTAAGACAGGTTCAGTGGGTAAAGTGGAAGGTCTTTCTAATGGAATATCTAATCTTAAGTTCTCTGGAAGTCTAGGATCAGTAAAGGATGGAATGTGGGTTTGAGTTGGAGGTGTGCTGGCTCTAGGTCTTGGTGAAACAAGTGATTTTCTAGGAATCAAGCTTCTGCTTCTTATGAATCTACCCCTTCTTATGAATCAAGCAACGACACCAAAATTTTGTTCTCAACTTAATGTTCCTAAATTGAGGTCATTAATTGTCAACCAGGGCTAGTAAACTGCTGAAGTGTGGTGCACTGTATGTGCCTAGGTATCTGTTTCTCACTACATTGTGTTTAGTGTTTTTATGATGTTTTTGGTTTTATGGTTTTTATGTTGAAAAAGAGCTAAGAAGTTTACACTAAAACAGAGTGAAACTATTCTAAACTAGGTGTGCACTAGAGGACAGAAAATGCAAAGCTTGATAAGGACTCATAGCGAAGAAACAAATCACAACATGAACTCAGTAAACCATATCATGAACTCATCCAATTCATTCATTTAGAGATATGTTGGAATAGCTTGAGAAAAGGATAAGTTTTTAGTGCAATTGAGGTTTTCCTAAGTCAACAATCAACTTACAATGTTACAACATCTCATCCATGGTTAGAGGTTTATTGGAACATAATTGGAAAAGAACATTTGTAGCACAATAAGATTTCTACTCTAAACTAACTTCTAATTCTATTCTGCAACTCAATTTAGCACCACTAGGCCTCATTCAAAAGTTATAGATTTCTTTTTAGAATAGTCTTTGAGAAAAGGCTTGTTTGTGAAATTGTAAAAAGGTTGAAAAATACTCAAGGCCTTAAACTGATATTACTAGCTTCTGTCCAGATGATGATGTATTAATATGAAGTTAGAACAAAAGAATTTTTGTAGATAATGAAGACCGTGGTATCTAAATTTAACAACTAATACAATTTAAAATGCAATGGATAACAACTAAACTAGAATGCTAATACAGTGAACTAAGACTAAACTAGAGTGCTATTATCTAACTTGAAATGAATTGGAACTGAACTAGAATGATACTAATACAGTGAACAAAGTTAAGCTAGAGTACCATTATCAAGCTTGAAATATAGTGACAGAATTAAACTAGAATGACATCTACCTCTGGAGTATTGACTGAGCTAAAATGCAACTAATTCTATGAAATACTACAGCCCTGTCTTGTTCAAGATGAGTGATATTTTGGAATAGTTTGTACAAACAAGTCTGGCTGTATCATTCAGTGCAAATGGGCATAAAAAAAAAACATAACAATACGCAGGTAAACTAAAACACCACAGCTAAGTCTTATCCAGGGTTAGTGATATTTTGGAAGAGATTAATGAGAATAGGACTAGCTGTAACAACTAATTATAATTGAACACAAAAACGTAAAGTTCTAAATTGCTACAATTATGCCTCATTCCGGATTAGTGATATTTTGGAATACTTCATGAGAACAAAGCTAAACTGTAGTATCCAATGTAAGCAAAGTTCAGAAAACTATTTAAATTGAGAATGAAACAAAGCTACGGCTACTTATCTAAACCAAATGCATAATGCTTCACGGGCAGTAGGGGCCCTCTACCACCGGATCAGCACGCGGATCTACTCAAGATTGACTCAGCTTGTGCAATAAAATGATGTCTCTTTCATTAAAGGAGAAATTCTTCAAAACAGAGTATTTACGGCCTTCCAAAATCTAGCAACAAAAACAAAATCTAACCAACAGTTTCTCGGTCTCCCGAGTCATACTTATAATGAAATTACATAACTACTTCTTGAGAAAAATAGGGATAAGTGTCTTTCCCATTCCTAATCAAATTAAAACTCTTATTAATAGTCTTGTGCTTTACTGCGGACATCTGTAGAGTCCGTGTTTTGATAGGAAACTTCCTCTCTTCTTGGTGCATAACCGCTTTGATACTTTAACTCAGACTTCGTGGGGAGCAAAAAATGATAAGGGAATGATGTGGAATACGACCATGTGTGTTTTTCCCTGAGATGACACTTGGAACCTGCGTAGACATGAAGACAGCTGCAGAATCGGCAACTAGCTACAGAATGTCTGCATTCTGTAGCTAGGTGTAGTAAAAAAGTACTACAACAACGAAATCATGAAAACATAGCAAGTTAGACATTATATACAATCTCAAAGCAATTTTAACTAATCTTATTGATCATTTAAGCCTGAAATTAATAATGGACAAAGGAAATGAAGTGGAATGTGGTGGAAGAGAAAAAACATCTTTGAAGCTCATAAGACTTATGTTCTAATATTTATCTGTAGTTTCTTACTAAATGTATAATCACACATATGAATGTGATATATTTTTCACAATTCTTCTAGTCAAACTATTTTGTTAGAAGAATCATTTTACATAATTTTCATCTCTTTCAACTGTTAAATGAACTATATTACTAATAGTTGAAGGATATATTTTCAGATCGCATAGAGGAAGAAACATCCCGGGTATATAATAGAATAAATATTTTATATAGATTCATACAATAGATTAAATTCATTTCCATTTGCATGCCATATAATCACACACCCTCAAAATCATCCTTATTGGGAAACTGGTCCCATTATCCCCAGTTGGAGCCACTATACCAAACGTAAAAGGAGTTTCTTTAAGGTCTGGACCGGGTGGTTTTCCCCCATGTTTCGGTGGTAGAATTCTTAGGCCTCAAAATTTTGGTGCTAGAAGGAGGGCCTGAACATCCATGAATGGAAAAAATATCTGATCAATCTAAAGGTCAATCAAAGAGTCTCTTTCCCTGTAGATCCCCATCAACTTCCAAAAAATTATCTAGATCCTCATCTTTAAAATCTGAAGTTGATCATCCTTCTCCTAAGTCTCCTAGTGATGCTCAACCCATACTATCTCCTGATTCCCATCAAGCTTCTCCATAAGTTCAGTATTTGATAGAAAAGTTAGAGAGAGTATCTATTTCTGCTGAAAAGCTTGAATCTTCTCAAATATCGGATATTAGTATTTTTTCTTCTTTACAACCTCGAAGAATACTAACTCGATCAGAAAGTCAAAAGACAGAAGTTCTCCCTTTTGAATTTCCTATCGATAGTACTATAAAGAGCCTAAAGAGGACCCAGTCAGAGTCAATCGCTAGCGAGATCTTATCCCATTCACCTCCATTACCTTCGCTCACTTCCACAACTTCCATTCCAACAATCAGTGTTACTTTGACTAGTTTCAATACTCAAACTACTATCCCTTCAACTAGTCCTAGCACTCAACCTACCTCTTCTTCAACTCAAACTCCACCCATCCAACCTATCCAAAATCCAATGGTAAGAAAACCATGGAACAATCCAGGGGTTGTAAACATGCCCGCTCCTCTTAATGCTCTTCCCAAAAATCCTGAAAGATGGCTACCTAAATTTAATCCTGATGATGGTCTTCCGACATAAGAACACATTCACAATTTTTATGTTAGTTTTCAATTTAAATGGAGTAATTGAAGAGGATTGTGTTGTAAGATTATTTCCATATACTCTAAAAGAATTTGCAGGATCTTGGTATTTTTTCACTACTTGCCCGCCCTATAACTAGCTGGAATATGTTTGAAGAACAATTTCTAACTAATTTTGGGGATGACAAGACCACTGCTACACTCATCAATGATTTGTCAAATCTAAAAGCTAAAACATGTGAGAAGATAAAAGATTTCAATTCAATATTTAATAAATTACTCAATAAAATTCCTACCACAGCAGTTCCTGGGGAAGAAGTTCAAATTGAGTGGTATATTTCATCCCTTCCATCTAATATATCTATTTTTGTTGATAGAGCAAAACTGGCAACACTTGCAGAAAATTTGAAAGAATCTCTATATGTAAAAATACACATATCCACTCTTCAGAAAAATAATTCTCAAGAAGATCAAAAATCAAAGAAAGTGTCTTTCAAAGATGATTCCAAAAACAAGACACCAAAAGATCCTTTCGACGTAGAAGGTCTTCAAAAGGTTTTGAAAACCATGACAAATGAGATGGAAGATATCAAGAAACAAGTCGTTGAAAATGCTACCTCAAGAAAGACTTTCAGAAATTTTAAGAAAGGTCAATCCTCTAATACTCAACCTCCAAATATCATATCTAATGTTGAATATGATCAAGAAGAAGAGGAAGAGAAAACAGAGGAAGAAGAAGATGACGAAGAAGAATAAGTTGAACTAAATGGAATATGGGATTTCATCCTACCAAATGAAAAACAACTTGAAGCTTTACCTGTGAGCACACAAAGTAAAAATACCACTGAAGCAACACAGTCGAATCAACAGTAAAAGGTTTCAACTCCTGCTAAAGACAAATCGGTAAGCAAAAAGTCTAATTCAAAGGCTACACAAACAAGTCCTGATACTTCAGACACTCCACCTACATCTAATACAATGGTTGTCTCAGACACCATTGAGTATAATGTAGTAGAAGATATGAATAAAACTAGGGCCAACATTTCAATTCATGAGCTTAATAAATTGAAGTAGAAATAGAAAATCTTACTTAGAGACTTAAATGTGGCTCCTGCTTCAAACCTACCTTCTCCAATAATAGTACAAGCTGCTAATGAAATGGGTAAGCCACCTTATCCTTCAATAAAAATTGATGCTACACACTTGATTATGATAGGTGATCAATCCATCTCTCATACTCCTCCTTTTCTCTTAACCTATGAAATCTACAACAAAAATGTCCATAACATTTTGATAGACTCAGGGGCTTCCTCAAACATAATGCCCAACTTAGTTTGTGCTAAGTTGAACATAACTCCACAAATTTCATCTGTTCATATAGTACAACTTGATAGAACCAAAGTAGAGGTGGTAAGAGAAATGAATTCTATTTCCATAAGATTGTCATCAAACCCCAAAGTTACTCAAATAATTGATATATTAGTGGCTAATATTCCTAAATTTTATGGCTTAGTTTTAAGCCGTGGATGGTCTGAAAAACTACATGGTTAATTTGCAACAGACTGGTCACATATGTGGTTACCATACAATGGAAAACCAAATCAAATTCGGGTAGACTGTGAAAATTTTATGAAGCACAAAGTCACTGATCTTGAAGGATTAAATGAGCTAGTAGCATTCAATAACAACATTATTGGAAACTACTCAGCAGGTTCATTTTTTGGAAATTTCAATGCTCAACCCTCACCTTTCTTTGATAATGCAGTTTTTTCTGAGATTTAGAATTTTTCCCAGCCAGATAATTCCAAATGTATAGATTTTGCAGATAGAAAAGTAGTTAACTCTTTTTTTTGGACTCTTTATTTTGACGGTTCTAAATCCGAAGATGGTGTAGCTGCGGGTTGTATTTTAATAAACCCAGAAGGAGAGAAGACCATGTTAGCCTGTAGATTAGAATTTTATTCTACAAACAATGTAGCCGAATACGAAGCATTAGTTCAAGGCTTGTTAAAAGCCATTGATCTTAATATCAAACATCTAAAATTTCTAGGAGATTCAGAAATCACAGTTAGACAGGTAAGAGATACTATTCATTGTAATTTTGTACATTTAAAGCATTGCCAATCATTAGTCCAAGAATTAAACACTCATTTCTTATCCTTCAACATTTCTTCTATACCTAAAATACAAAATGCTAGTGCAGATCTACTAGCTAATGTAGCCTTGAAGTTAATCCCATCCCAAGAATTTAGTCCCAATAGATTTTCTATTGAATTGATTTTTAGACCATCTATTCCTGATAATGTTACCAATTGGAGAGTATTCAATAACGATTCAGATATCATAGATTTTTTAACATCTGAAGGATCTTATGATAGTCAAATTTTGGATGAAAATGAACATGAAATTCAGATTAAGAAAGAACAAGATGAAAATCATATTCCCAAATCTGTTGTCAAGTTAGAAGACCTATATGATCTAAAATACAGGTTTAAAAGAGTGACTAACTCAAAAACACTACTTTAATATTTGAGTTAGTAAATCTAGGAACTGACGAAAAATCTCAGAATGTAAATCTAGGTCTTGGTATATCTTCCAAAGAAAGATTATCTTTCATAAGATTGTTTATAATGTACAAAAGTGTATTTTCTTGGGATTCTACTGATCTTAAAACATATGATACTTCTATGATTCAACATACGATTCCTATGATCTCAAAAGAAAAGCCTATACAATAGAAATTGAGGAAGATTCACCCAAATCCGGAGAATCAAATTAAAACAGATTTGAACAAACTCCTCAAGGAAAAAATCATCTTTCCAGTCAGGCATTCTAAATGGGTATCAAATTTGGTACCTGTCAGGAAGAAGAATGGTGATATTAGAATTTGCATTGATTTTAGAAATCTAAACAAAGCTTGCCAGAAGGACAAATTTCCATTACCAACCATGGAACAAGTGCTACAAACAGTAGCTGGTTCTGAACTCATGTCCTTTCTAGATGGATTTTTGGGATATAATCAAATTCTCGTACATCTAGATGAAATATTGAAAACTACGTTTAGAACTAAGTGGGGAATGTGTGCCTATCAGAAGATTCCTTTTGGATTAATTAATGCAGGTGCAACTTTTCAAAGAGCTATGGACACAGCTTTTAGGGGGCTCATAAAAAAAATAGTAGTTATTGATTTAGATGACAGTACAGTCTTCTCTAAACAAGTAACCAATCATGTAAATGACCTAAAGAAAGTCTTCGAGTGATGCAAAAGGTATGGCATCTCATTGAATCCAATGAAATCATTTTTCGCATTAGATGAAGGAAATCTTTTAGGATTCATTGTGTCAAAAAGTGGTATCTATATTGATCTTGAAAGAATTGAAGAAATCAAACAAATTCCTTTCCCTCATAACAAGAAAACTATGTTGTCATTCCTTGGAAAAATTAATTTTGTTAAAAGGTTTGTCCCTAACTTTTCACAAATGGTTTTACCTTTACAGAACATGATTAAGAAAAATTATGTCTTTAAATGGGGACATAATGAAAGAGAAGCATTTGATTTAATTAAGCAATCAATTGCCAATGCTCCATTCATGACTACCCCCAATTTTCTTAATCCTTTTACATTAAACACATTTTCATCGGATACATCATATGTCGTTGTTTTAACACAACCGAACGACCAACAAATTGAAACACCAATATCATTTTTCAGTTCAAATTTACAAGGTGAAAAACTAAATTATACATCTGTCGAAAAGAAAGCATTTGTTGTATTTAAGGCTATAAATCATTTTAGAACTTTTCTCCTAAAAACTCACACTAAAATCATAGTTCCATTCTCTTCAGTAAGACAACTCTTAATGCAAAGAGAATTGGGAGACAAGAGAGATAACTAGGTTACCGCTTTACAAGAATATGATGTAGAAATTAGACCCTCTAAAATTGTTAGAGGTCAAGTTTTTTGCAAAATGCTTACAGGATAATCTCACCTATCATTAGAAGAAGATTCAGGTAATAACATGCAAATATCAGAGGCAACCCTCAACGATGCACAATCACAATATGCTAATCTTATATTCTATTTGAAGAATGGATATGCTCTAAATCAACTCATTTACAAAACAAAACAAGATTTAAGATTAAAGGCTAAACAATATGAATTAATCAACAATGTGTTATTTAGGAGAAATTTTGATTCTGTACTTTTAAGATACTTAGAAAAAATTGAAGCAGAGAAAGTTTTGCAGGAACTCCATGATGGACCAGCTGGAGGTCATTTTGGAGGAAATAATACAGCACACAAAATCCTGCATGCAAGTTACTATTGGCCTACACTTTTTAAGGATGCTCATGAATATGCAAGAAAATTCAAAGTGTGTCAAAGTACATCTGGAAGACAAAGGAAGCTAGCATTCCCATTACATCCAATCAATATCAAACAACCTTTTGAAAAATGGGGATTAGATATAATTGGTGAGATTATTCCTAACTCTTCCAAACATCACAGATATATTCTCACAGCTACAGATTACTTTACTAAATGGGTGGAAGAAATCCCATTAAAAGTAGCCAAATCTGGGAATATCATTGATTTCATTGACCAAAATATCATAACCAGTTTTGGCTTACCTACTGCTCTGATGTTTGATAATGCATCTTACTTCTCAGGAACTGCTATGATGGAATTTGCAATTAAAAGAGGTTTTAAACTTAAGTATTATTCAAATTACTATCCGCAAGGAAATGGTTTCGTGCATATGTTATCACTCAGGTTTTCCTTGAAGTTGTGGAAGAGGAAAGTATACCCGAGGTAACCACAAACTAACCTTCAGATGCAGAATCTAGCCAATCTGCATCCAGAGAGGGCTCTCTCTTTATGATTTATCTTTGTTCTTAGGAGGTTTTAGGCTAGTTATAGATCCAAGAGTTTGTTTGAAAATGGTGGAATCCGCAAACTAGGGGCAAGGTTGAAGATTTTCAGTCCATTGGGCTATGGAGTCAAAGGATGGCTTTACTGGATTTCTATTCTACACACAAGATGGATTTGCAGGGCAAGATAGCCAGACAGAGAACAATCCTTAAAATTTAAAGTGGATGGAATGATTTTGAAGGGATGAAAGGCAGCTAAGAATCTTTCACCATGTTCAAAAGAAAGAAATGAAATGACTACAAACAAAGAGCAATGAAGAATTCTTTATTATATTAATCAAGAATGTTTAAATTAGCAAAGCAAGAGCATTTAAGAATTCGTGCTTATAACCAATTTAGAGGAAAACATTAAGAATAATCACATATGAAATCAGAGTACAATTAAGTAAATTCTGATTCAATCCTTTATGTAAATTATTCAGAAATGGACATAATGATATTATAAACAGATATAGAACTTAAAACATAGGATAGAAAAACTTATTGAACTGCAGTCCGACACATGAATCCTGCAAAAAGTCTTGAGCTTCAAATTGTCATCCAGTAAGCCACAAATAAATTTCTCCAAAACACTTTTTATTCCAAAAACTTCAATGTCACAGCCAAATAATAGAATCCACCCTCAATACTCTCTTTGAGGGTTTATTTATACAAAAAATGATTGAAAATATCTCACACTAACCTAGCCAATAATCTAGGGTGACTAATGAGTAATTTACAAATAAAAAGGAGACAAATGGTCTCGTAGACAGAATAACAAGTAACTGCTGATGTGCTGTTTTCTTCCTTTGTGGATGTGCTGGAGGTAGGTGCTATAATAGGGCTTGGTGCTGTCCCTTTGAGTAATTCCTTTGCTTGTCTGATACTCTTTGTTTCTACGGATACTCTTTAACCTGTTCAACTGATACTCTTTAACTTGTGCTCATTATTTATCCTTTACATGATGGTAAAAGACAAATTTTCTGCCTGAAGATAACTTTTACAAAATTTCCAATAAGTCTTCCCACCATTGATCTTCTTCTATTACGGTTCTTTTAAGTTTTCTCAATGTCTCATCGGCCTCTGTGTATCTGTAAAAAGTGGGCTGACTAGGGAACAAATACTTTATTTCATGCTCCAGATGAAACAAATTCTTCAATCTATCATAAAGATTCCTCCCTGTTGGCAATGTTGCTTGTGATGCATTGATAGAAATAACAGTTGTGTTATGAGCATGTATGTCTATTTTAGTAACATAGGTTTCCAAGTCCATTATCTTGTCACCTGCTAGCATAGGACTGGGTAACCCATTGTCTAATAAAACCTGAAATTTCCCTTTAAAAGCATTGATTTCTTCTAGCATATCTGAGCACTTCCTTTCCAAATTCTGCATAAGAGTTATTTTGGTAAAAACTCTTTTTATTTCTAAGATAGTGCCTGTCCTGTCATCAATTCCTAACTTTGAAAGCTGTTGCTTAGTCCGTGTGTTCAGAAACTGTATGAGTTGACTAGCTTGCTCAGGTCTGTTCTTTAATTCATCTCTTGTTTTGGCTATTTCTTCCCGAGCTACTTTGATCAAGTCATTTTGTTCAAAGATTGTTTGAACAAAAGTCCAAATACTTTTTATTGAATCAATTATATTATTCCAAAGAATTTCGTTTATTTCTCTCAAAGGCTTTTCTAATGAAAGATCTTTTTCTAAAGCCTTAACCAATTTTTCCAATCTTTTAATTTCCCTGGTATTATCTGCAACAGTTCTTTTGGACATATCATATTTCTGCTCCAAGTTTTCTAACTGCAATTTTGTGGTTTTAAGTTCTGTGACCCCGAGTTTTAAACTTTCCATTTGTTTTACCAATTCATCAGAACTTAAACCAGAAGTGTCTACCTGTGCTGATTCTGTTTGTTGATCTGTTGTTGTAGTACCTGTAGTTGTAGTAGCTTCTGTGATTGATGCCTGCATGATAGCTTCCTTCTCTTGTAAATCTTGTTCCAATTCTTTCTCTGTTTCACTTAGTTGCTCAGTCATTTTTAAGAGCAACTCCATTATCTCTTCCTGTGAATTCTCCTTCAAAACTTCTTGGGTCTGGGGATGTCTTGAGGCTGGTAATTTCAGCTGCTTTCTTAGTGCAGCAATATCATCATCTTTCTTTTTGATTAGTGCCTCAATGCTTTTGATATCTTTGGGGTTGTGACCCAAACTGATGATTATGTCTTCCAGAGACTTTATTCTGTTATCTTTGGCCTGAGAAGAGGCCTTCTCAATTTGCAATTGGGTGTTCGTGTTATTTAAAGAATCTTGCAGCCTCAGGGCTGACATGGCCTTATCAGTAAGAGTGGAATATACCATCTCCCCAGTTTGTTTATGCAGCTCTATCTGGTCCAAAGGATGAATGTCTTTTGCCAGGACCTCAAAATTGGTCCTAATATAATCAACTGTTGTCATGGGTTTGGGCACCTTGGATTTAAAATGACTCATCATCATTTTGCCTTGTTGAATGTCAAATGTTGACATTAACCTTTCCTGACTATGTGGAGCCAATTTCAGATATTGATCATATACCTTCATTCTCAATGGTTCATTCTTTGCCTTTATATTAATGAAAGTTCTTTTTATATCACCTGTATCTGTTTTTGGTGGCTTAAAAGAAGATACTTTGGTACTCAACTGTTTTTGCAATTATTTTCCCTTGTGGCATGTATGTGTCTCACTAACTGTGCCAGTTAGTTGACTATCTTCTCTTTCATCATCAAACATTTCATCAATGATTTCCACATCTGGAAGTGGATCGGGTTTCTGCTTTTTGGCTTGATGTAGCTCTGAGGACTCTTTGGGAGGAGTAGGATCTAGAGCCTGTCTTTTCTTACCTATTTCCATATTAGATGGAGTTTGTAATTCTGAAACTTCAGGATGATTTACTTGAGTAGGAGAAACTTGTGTCTGATCTGGTGCCTTGGAGGTTTGAGGTTTCTCTGCCATGACAAAAGTTTCAATGACCTTTATTTCAGGTTCTTTCCCTTTACCTTTAGACTCTACTGCAATTGATAGACTCTCTTCTTTTAACTCCTGTTGGAGATTTCCTGCTGAAGAGGTGCCAATGTGAGGTACCTGCACTTGACCAAAAGATTCTAGGTCAAACTCTTTCTCAAGATTTCTCATAATTTTGTTTCTATTGTCTTCTTCATTATCTTGCTCAACTAGTGTTCCTTCCACCCATTCATCTTGGTTAGCATATTGTTCTATATCAGGAATCCTGTGGTGAATATATGGGGAAGATTTTTTCTTCATTCTTTTATCACAGATGAAACCAAATGGATCATAAGGAACCCAACGAAAACTCCTTTGGAACTTGCAATGGTTTTGTAGTATATCTTCTGCTTCTCGCTCGGCCTCCCTAGAGTTGCAGATGAAAGGACCTAATTGACTTTTAATCCTGAGTTGGGCTTTCTTTTTTACACTACAAAAATGAATCATATCAGAATTATTCATTTTCCTGAAGTATTCTAAGGCAAAAAGCCTCATAGGCACATATTTTGGCAACCTGAATGGATATGATTCACATCCATATATTCTGATGACCGAATGATTTTGATATAAATACCAGTCCCCAACTTTATATGTCCTTGAAAGCTGCAAAGTATTCTTAATCTCATTACTGAGCCTTGGAGGGGGAATTCCTGTCAACAAGGTAGTTGCAGGATATACAAAAAGATCGATGAACTCAGCATAAGAATAGGGAGAATCATAAGAAGAATGAGTTATGGCAGACCAAAAAATAACTGATCTAGGGTTTCCCTTGGCATCAAGCTTTTTAACAGGGAAAGGGAACTTCTATGATTGATAATAGATGAGGAGATGGTAAATAACTAAGGAATATTTGAACACTTTCTCATTATCTAGCCTCGTGAACTGGTCATGGATTTTATTGGAAATGAAGGATGCAAAATCATATTTTATTGCAAGAGGTTGCCCAGGAGTAAAGATAGACAGCAATACCAAGGTTATTTCATCAACATATTCACTTGTATTGAAACCCATAATAAAGGATATCATATTGAGGATGAGTCTGCCCAACTTGTTAAAGTAAGCAAAACCATATGGAGGTGGCCTCTTAGGTTGATGTTCAGGCAACATAAAAGTTTGGCAAATGGATTTCAATTTTTCTAGAGACAGTTGATTAGACTTTTCAATCAGTTCTTCCATAGACAAGGGAGTTAGCTCTTGATCAGGTTCAAAATGTAGCATTGCATTGATGGCCTGAGGAGTGATAGGGAAAAGAACACTCTGGTCAGGGGACATCACTGCTCTTTGAGTTGGATCATAGTTAGAATGGCAGTAGTGGATAATTTCTGGGAAAATGAGGACTGAGGGGATGAGATATCTTGGGAAATTGGATTCCCAAAATCCAATGACATCCAATCCCTTCGAATAATCGTCTCTGCAGAGGCAATAACTTCGAAGGGGGCTTTCATCGAAAACTAAGTCTTTAATTTGGAAGTCTTTATCAACTAAGGGCAAATATTCTAACTCTCTGTGGGGGGCATTCAATGGAGTTACCTTCAGGGCTACCAGGGCTTCCATTTTGGTTCTTGTGTATTCAAAATGGAATTTTCTTGGTTTTCTTCACAGACCGGGCGCAATTTTAGTTTTAATGAGGGAAAATGGCACAGTTGCAGGTTTGGGAGAACAATTCACAGTTTTAACAATCAGAGAATGATCTCAGCGATAAGATTTTAACACTGATCAAGTGGAAAAATAAGGAACATAGAGTTTCTTTCAAAGTTCGGAGCGCGATAGAATAAATACATGTTCTCGGAGGAAAACTGGGATTTAACAGGTATCAAGTGGTGGCAAGAAGATGCTTGAACACTGGTCCGGCGGAATTCTCGAGCGAAATTGGATAGAACAGTAATTTTCAGTGAAATTTTGAATTTCGTAGTGGAAGGCACAGTCGCTTTCAGCAATGAAAATGACAGAAAAACACGAAATTTGTTTTATTTACAAAGTCAAAAAGGGATTTTTATTTTATCAAGGAATGACGTCATCGAGGTACGGGATGACATGTGGCAGGAGTCGGGCGGTAAGCGGTAATTTCCGCACCGCTTATGGGCAATGGCGGTTTTAAACGCGGAGGGAGCGATTCCATTGATTAACGGACACGTGGTCGGAGGATGGTTTCAAAACCACCGTGCTCCCGCGCGTTAAAGTTCTGACGAGGGACGACTAGCGGAATTGGAGCGGGCCGTTGATCTGGGAATGAGCGATCGGACGGATAATATAACGTGCAGATGGTGGGGTATTTAACGTGCGAGCCCAAAAGAGTTATGGTTTAATTAAATATCCCGGGCGGCTTGTGATTGGTTGGATGTCTAGTTATTAATTAATCCAACTGATTAATTAATCCCTTGGTTTTATGAATGATCAGGGTGCGGCGAGACTTTGGCTTTTTAACTCGAGTTAAGGTTGGGGAATGAAATAAATAGCGGGATTTTTAACTTGAGTTAAAGCGTCGAGTACGGGGGAAATGGGATTATTTCCGAAGTTTTGGTTTAAATTAAAACTTTGGATTTAATTTTATTAAAACATATAAAATATATGTTTCAAAGTTTTTCATATATGTTTTTTATTATATGATAAATCAACCAATATGATTAGCTTATCATAGGGGCGGGAATATTACATAATGATATATTTTAACCAAAGGGCACATAATGTGGGCCTTTTATGAATAATTGGGAAATACATACTTTGGTTAAAATTTTATAATAAGATGGGTTTTTGGGATATGTATGTAGAAGGAGTTATATACTATAGGATAAGGTATTTTCACTAGGGATTTAGTAAATAGATCAGAAGTCAATATGACAAAGGGACATGGTAAACTCAAAACACTTAACTATAACTAAGAAAGTGAAGATTTCTGAAGTAAATTATATCATCTTAATTTCAACACTTAAACATAGCATAGCAAGTAGTTTTGAGGGTATTTTATGAAATATGGCATGCTTTTCCTAAGTAAAATTGGATTTTACTTAGGAAAAGGTTTAAAGTGAATGATTATAATGATAAATAACTCCAAGTACTTAGGTCTTTTTGATCATTAGGCCGAGGGTCTGGTCCCTCCAAAAGTCAAGGAAATGCCTTGAGCCCCTTTGATCTCCAAATACCTTAGCACTTTGGGGAAATTAGTAAAAAACTTAAGGGGAAAGTGATGTGGGAAGTTAATGATTTTGAATTTGCTTGCTGTGATTTTCCAGTGTATTTCCTGCTTCAGTACTTGTGATGAAAGTAAAGGATTAAACACATTTAGCAGCATCATTCATCACATGAAACTTTGCAACACCATCTACCTACCCTATCTACCTTACACTACCATTTTCTTTTCTTTATTAGGGTGCACTTAGACTGGCAAACCCTCATCAATTTTCTTTTCTTTTACAAGGAAAATCTATCTAATTCTACCCTTATTACATCCAAGGGCTCAGATTAAACTGTTGAGCACCTTTTATTAACTCTACCTATCTACTTATCTGCCAAGATTAAACTGTTTGGTCAGATATTTATTCTCTATTCTACAACATGAAATTGAAAAATGAATGAGTCAAGTTTAAACAGTTTGACTCTTCATAAATTGTGGCAAAATTTTTGACAAGCTGCACACAATTTTGTTTATTACAAAAAATGAAATAGTAGTGGCATTTAGACTTGCACACTTTCCTGGTCTATTTTTGTTTGGGGTTCATTTCTTTCACTTTTTTGACCATTTTATTCTTTTTACCCTTTGATTTTCTTTTAGGGTGTACCCTCTTTACATTTTTTTTTTTTTAATTTTTTGGTTTTTTGATTTTTCAAGAATATGGAACACCTTTGCACAAGAAAAAAGGTTTGAACATATTACATAGTTCAATAAGTAAATCATGACAAATGACATCTATTGGTATAGGAGTCTATGGAAGAATCCACAAATAAGAACTTGATTAGAATAATCAAAAGAACTGTTGATCAAAATCAACGAAATTGGCATAAGTCATTAATTTTCGCTCTTTGGGCAGATCGAATAACTCAAAAAGCTTCTATTGGAACTTCTCCATTTAATCTTGTCTATGGAAAAGAAGTTGTACTTCCCACCAACATAGTTATTCCCTCTCTTTCCTTAGTACAATTTATTGATGAATCTCCTACTTCTTCTTTACAACTTAGATAATGTCAGATTCTTAAGTTAGAAGAAGAAAGAGAAAAATCCAAATAGACTCATGCTCATCATCAAACGATAGTAAAAGCCTCGTTTGATTCAACTTCTGTTACTACAAAAAAAATTTCAAATTGGTGATCTAGTATTGAAATGGGACAAAGCGCATGAGGAAAAAGATAAACAAACGAAGTTGTAGAAATTATGCACTAATCATGCATATGTCCTAGATCCACCTGATCTCACACTATTTAACTTTATGCAAGATACTGAATCTATTCCACTTGTTAATCTTTTGCGGAAAATTTAATTGCACACACATGTAAAGCATAAATAAAAATAATCGCACATAACATAGTTTTTAACGGGGAAAGCTTGAAGCTGAAAACCCCAACTATATATTATGTAACATGGATATCATATGACAATCCTCATACAAAGCTTATCAAGCTCTCAGTACAATACAATCATCATACACTAATCAGGAACATTTTTGCAAATCCATGCACCGATCTTGCCCTCCTGCTAGCCTGCCTCCACTACGCAATCCAAGCTGATTACAAAGACCAATTCGATGCAATCCCACTCTCATTTACTACGTGATTATCATTGGCAACTTCAATGTATATGTAGATGCAATTCATGCATCACTATAGTCACAATAGATAGTCTATCTTACCCTTTCACCTACCTCTCCACTGGGTCTCCACTAAAACTGCCATGCACTGTATTTAACTGTTGTATTGTTCATTTGATTAATGAGTTATTATTTTTGAATTAATTAACTAATTAATTCACTCCAGTCTCACTAGTGTATCAATCATTTAGGCTAGATACAACTAGCTCAACTGAGTCTAACTAAGTTAAACTGAATACAACTCCATAACTACTTCTTCCAATTGTGTCCTAACTCTGCCACTTGAGTTCTAACTGAGTCATCCATGCATTAGCTCCAGTAAACCCTTTGGAATTGTGTAATTCCCTCAGTCCACTAATGTGCCACATCTGTGCACTGAAACAAAGTGCTCCAAGAGAATAAGTTGTTGTTTAGTGTTTGATTATTATTAAGAGCTAATAATAATCGACATGCATCTATTTTTAGATCAGTGATCTATAAATAGACTTCGCCCAATATTCTAAAACTATAATCTCATCTATTTTTCACATTTGACCAACCATCTACAAATAGCCTCCTGCTAAATATAGAATATGCTCACCATGTCTAAAAATAGACATACACCTAAAAAAGACTGTGTGGGCCCCACCTAGTTTAGGTGATTATTTTCCAACTAGGATCAAGGATGATGTTTCAGGATGCCTCCTTCACTGTTTCTTGTTTCAAACATCAACAAAAGTTTCAAAAACTCTGGCTAGGTCCATTTCAAATAATCAAAGAAATAGGCCCATCAACATTCTTATTGCAAGATCTATCAGGAAAAAAAGACTCTTTACCTGTTAATGGGAATATTTTGCAAAAATACTTTTCATAGGAGGTAACCCCTTCTATTCTTGTATACTAGTGTGTTTTTCTTTTCCTTAGAAAAAATAAAAAAATTCTTAGTATAAATTTTTGGCGTTTCAAAATAAAATCTCAGATGATCTTTTTTTATTTCTCACTTATAGAAATAATAAGTGTTAAGGAAACAATCAAAATATTTAAAAAGACAAATAGATTTTACTTTTAGTGAAAGATGTAATTTTACTGAAATTATTTATTCTCTGATGAACTCTCATCCTTATATAGCATGACTATTCTGTTATCAGTCAAGAAAATAATCTTTAACATAGTAAAGACTCTTTTACATAAAAACAATCTAAAACTTGACATTATCATCCAGAATCCTCAAAAGGACCAATGATTCACCCCATCCAAGAAAAATTACAAATTTTTGAAAGAAATTCAAAAAATATTATAATTAGAGAAACGTAAAAGATAATAAGTCTCATCAAGAGCTTGTTTACCATGTTCATAGGGAAACAGTTGAACTGACATTACCATTACTGCCTACCAAAACAGGGTAATGACTTGAGATTATATCAAGAGGACAAGGGGTCTCATCAAGAGCCAGCTTGATCAGTTTAATTATAACTAGTGAATGGCATTGTCATCATTTGGTTACCAAGCCAAGACAATGGCTTTTAAGTAAAAAAAAAAATGATACAAAAAAAAAAGAAGAACTTCAAAAAATTAGAGTTATTTTTTAATATCTTAAGAAACACTGGATGGGACAATGAATCATTGCTGGGTAAAAGGTAACCTTGCCAAAAACTTAAATTGTTTATTGGAACAGAGACTTTACTTGTGATAAAAGAATAAATTTTTATAAAGTTGAACTGTAAGGGCCACCTACTTTATCTTTTTGAACTGAGTAAAGACTGATATAGATTTTCATACTTGTATCTTTAAAAGAGGGATACTTATGAACAATAAATAAGAGAAATTTCACTCCTGCAACTATTTTTTATTTTCAAAAAGCTTTAGAAATTTCAAAAAGTTAGTCAGAGGTATCTGGTTCTCCTAAGTGAATTGCCAATTATTGTGCTATACAACAACCCCCATTTATTTTAATAAATGGGGACCCTTTAGAGATAAATAGGAAATTTATTTTTAGTTTTAAAAATAAAAAATTAGGAAAATAGAAGCTTTCTTTTAAAGTTTTCCTCTTTATTTCTTGAGCATATCGCAAAACGCATAGCTTATAACTTAAAACAACTCGCAATCTTCTCAGTTACACGAGCTGCGAAATGCGTTAATCTTTTTCAAATATATGTTTTAAAAAACTTGAAAAAACTTCAATTATCATTACAAACTCTTTATCGCATCGCACCTTATTTAACGATCAACTCATAAATTAATTATATATAAGTGCGATTGCGCGGACCTGACGAGCCAACAAAACATCAAAGATAAATCTTTAAAGTCCTTTAAGCGCAACCGCATGATTTTTTGAATGTGCATTTTTCATTTCGCATAACTTAGCCATAAAACAAAAATTTTATTGCATAAAAGTTGCGATGTGCATTTTGCGCACATTGCATTTCGCAGCATTTATGGGTAAACATTATAAGCGATAAAAGTTATATATGATGATATGCGAATTCATGGAATTTAATTTCTCAAGCATGCAAAATGGCTTATGTCGTATCAAAAAAAATTCAAGATCTAACGACTTTAAGTTGATTGATATATATTTTGTGTGAAGGTTTAAGAGATCTAACTTAGAAATTATTATCGATGATTGTTGTTATATTTTAAAAGATTCATATCTATTCGCGCATGTTTGATATAAACAACGAATTTGACTCTCTCTTCTCTATATTTTTAATTCTCTCCCTGTTTACTTGAAATCAGGAAACCATTTAATGAATTAAGGAAAATTGAAATGAGCAAGAAGGGAAAAGAGATTTCTCAAGTGTTGCCTATTGAAGACTCAGAGATGTCTCCCTTATTTTCAGATACTACCTACAATAAGGAAAGTGGCAGTTCCTCATGGGAAACAATATATAAAATGTTTGAAGATGAAAATCCAAGAATAATAACCAAAATCTCTACAACGAGCACAACATCTACTTTAGACACAACCTACTTTGATGTTGCATGTTCATTTGTCCACAAGGTAGTAGCAAGACCGAAAATTTTCCCTTACACAGACATAGTTAAGTGGGTAATTGACCACTTAAGCATAGATGACGGGAAATTCAAAGATTCAAAGGGAGAATGCATAGGGTATTTCAGGGCAGAATACTTAAAATCAATGTATCATCTACCCTCCCCACGGCAGAATTATGAAAAAAGTTTTCTGCAAAGCTTTAGAGTAGAGCATCCAGATCTCATGAAAGTCATCAAATAATGGAAGGAATACCAATGAAATTTGAATCAATATCAACTCAGTACCAGATCTATTACCCAACTTCCTTCCCCTTATTGTTATTTTTTCGATATGTTGTGTAGTCTATTGTTTGCTAAACCTGATACCACTAGGTTTTCAATAGAATGGGTTCCAGTGATTGACGCAATCGTCAATTCATCAATTCTTAATTGGGGAAAAATCCTATCTGATAGTTTAGCCAAACACATCACTGAATATAGGAATAAAAGGAGTGCTTCATCTAGAGAGACACCTCCCTTTTATATGCCTTCCTATGTCATGGACACCATCTGTTTTAATTCTAGTTTTCCTACCATGGGATGGAAATAGACTACCCAAGACCCTACCCCAATCCACATTTACCACAGAGACCTCTGGGATTCAGACTTCCACCTGCATTTCTATAAAAAATTTATGGATTCATATTTCCTATGCACTAAATGATATTCAATAAAAATTCCCTAGGGTTTCTGAAGATGTCAGCGTAGATATTATTTTTGTGGCTAGGTATTTTGCAGAGGATAATTTTACATATGTCAGAGTATTCGGGAGTTATGCTTCTCCCCACGTCCTACCTTATTATGTTCCTGATAATTTTCTTGCACGAGAGATAGCTTACCAACTTGTTAATGGTATCACTAAGCAGTTGAAAGATGCTAAGAAGGCCATTTCACCTAATTTCCCTATACAGTGTGGCACTATTGCACTATATGATATTGGCCATACCTACAAGGAGGTTTCCAAGATGAATCTATTAAAATTGGAAGAAATTCCAAAGAAATTATACAATCCAAATGATGCAATTAAAAATTACACTACAGAGCTCAAAATGAAGCCTTTTGTAAAGGAGACGGATGGATTTCATGATCTCTTCCAAGGCATAGAAATTTTTTTAGATATAACCAAGTTTTCATCTAGCTAATTGAGTCAAGATAATTTGGAAGCATTCCAAGTATATAAAAATAAGAGATTGTAGAAAGTTCCTCTCAATTTGTTAACTATTGAAGATGTCAACAGACCTACTCCAAGTAACAGCTTGGATAATGAAGAAAAAGACATGTCGGAGGATAAATCAAGTCAATCACAGCATCAATCTCACAATTCGGATCATTATGAAAATGAATACGGATCCATAAAGGATAGCACAGAAAAAACAATTGATCAGGTAATCCAAGAGATACATGTGCATGAGCAAAAAGAAAGTAATGGAACAAAGATAACTTCTCAAGAAGTTTAGCACAATCATGACACTCTATATCAGTCTGAAAAGTCACTAACAAAGAATTTTAGTAGTGAATGGGAGGATTTTTTTGAAGCAATAAAAACTCCTAAGGCTAATCCCAATACTGATCAAGTATCTAGTTTTTAGACACTTGAACATTCCCAGAAGATAGTGCAAATTGTTAATCCACTACAACAAGTTCCAAAAACTCATGACCGAGAGATGATACCGGCCTACCTTACAAAAAATATAGTTTTACAAGTTGAAGAAATTCCTTTATTGGACACTTTCTACAGTCCTAGTTATAAGGTTGTAGTTAAGAGGAACAAAAGAAGAAGAAATGATGAAACTGTCTCAAACCTTACAGATGAATTCGTTGATGTATTATGGAAGGATTCTTTAGATTACCCTACAAAACATATAACTAAATTATCATAGTACACAGGAGCATATGCCACTGCCACCGTTGATAAAGCTACTGAGGTTAGAGTGTTTCTGAGGAAAAAGAAAATCAAATTACAAGAACTAGAGAGGCTATTAAATGAATAAAAATCCAACTCTAGTGAGCAAATCAAAGCAAGCATGGCCCAATTTCAAAAGGATTTTGAAAGCCTTAAATTTTAGCATCAAACAGATATTAATTTTAAATAAGCACAATTGGAAACATAGATGATGAGAATACAGAGCCAACCGCAATTACAGCAGTTTATTAAAGAAGCACTAGATATAAATGCTAAGTTAAAGAAAGAACAAGAAATATTTTTCATCAAGCTTCTATGAATGACTCCTATTGTGATTTGAATAAAATACTGATCCAGCAAATAGCTATTCAGAAACTTGAATGTGAAAGAATTGAAAAGAAGATCAATGAACACATTCAGTGGCAAGTATCAGACTCAGGAAAGGAAGTAGATCTACCTCAGGTAGATAAGTTTCATAAGGAAATTCTATTCAGAGATTGGGACGCACAAATCAAGCAGGCAGAGAAAGTAGCAGCGAAAATGTCTAAGCTATCAAATGAAATTATTGAATCTATATGTGAACAACTAGTAAAAACATAACTTCTCAAAGAGAACATGTCTGAAGTGTTTTTAGAAGAAAAACAGATAGAAACATAGTGGAAGCAGAAAGAAAACACACAGGATGAAGTAATTAAGAAGATAAATAAGTTTGGTCAAGAAAATTATTGGAATTTTCTGATCAACCCTTATCATTAGTATCAGATTCTGCAATCCTTAACAGTTTCAACAAAAAGATCGCAGCCCATACTTTCAAATGCAGTATTCAAGGGACAGGTCAGATCAAGGATTTCACAGCCAGCTCAGCTCAAGCCTATGATCGATATTTTTCAACTTCATGACCAACTCTAGAAGAAAGGGCGAAATTCATAAATCAAAATTGTTATTTTATTTTCCTAGATTGTAGTTTAAGTTAGTCCTACAAGGATGGTTGTTTGAAAACTCCTCTATTTTTTTATAATAATCTATTATTATAATATAGTTAGTTTAGTATTTAAACCCCTCTCATGCATTTAGAGAAGGGTCCAGAAATTTGTCAAAAACATTTGCAAAGAATGCACTATATGTTATCTTTTGACAATTAAAGTTGTTTAACTAATGTTGCACCATTGTACTCTTTAAATTGCTTGAAAGTGAGAAGGAGCAGATCAATTACTGTCAATTTACATGAGTAGGATTTCGTACATATGGTACTTTATTCACTTGTATTAAGTCTTGATTTATAGATTGATAGTCATCTTTTATTTCGTTATATATTTAAAACGTTATTATAGATTAATGTTACATGCACTTCTGTTCTAATATTTATCTGTAGTTTCTTATTGAATGTATAATCACGCATATGAATGCGATATATTTTTCACAATTTTTCTAGTCAAACTATTTTGTTAGAAGAATCATTTTACATAATTTCATCTCTTTCAACTATTAAATGATCTATATTACTAACAATTGAAGGATATCTTTTCAGATCGCATAGAGGAAGAAACATCCCAGGTATATAGTAGAATAAATAGTTTAGATAGATGCATACAATAGATTAAATTCATTTCCATTTGCATGCAATAAAATCACATGCCCTAAAAATCATCTTTATTGGGAAACTGGTCTCATTATCCCTAGTCGGAGCCACTATACCAAACGGAAAAGAAGTTGCTTTAAGGTTCGAACCATGTGGTTTCCCCCATGTTTCAGCAGCGGAATTCTGAGGCCTCAAAAAAACTCTAGTTATTTTCTTGGCTTTGTAAATGTCATTCCTCCTTATATGGCTATGTTGTCACTTCTCAGATTAATGATAGGTTTACCAATGTGGTTGTTTTCAAATTTTTTAATCCAAAATACCCAAACTATTCTACGTCAACCAAGATCTTCACCTCAACTAGGTTTTCCATATCAACAAGACCAACCATTTGTTAACCCTTACCTCCTTCACCCAAAATGTATTCTTCCCTTTCTCCTTCTTCCCTTGGTAAAATCCTTGATGCTAGTAACCAAGTGGCTAATAATAAGAAGAAATAAAAGAAGAATAATCGAGAAGTCAACCAACCAACCATTACTCCGAGTATGGAAAATGTTGAGGAGCAGCCCAAAATATGTCACAAGTCCAAATTCCCTTGCAATATTTGTAAGTGTGACCACCTTCTTATTGATTTCCATGGAATTCCAAAGGTATTAGAGGAGTGGTATAAAAATTATTATTAGCCTATTATTGGTCCATAAATAAGTGTTTGTCTAGTTTTAGGGATAAGCAATAAAGTTAGGTATCCCTATAGATTATGCGAAGGGATTCATCAAACTCATCTTTCCCCTCACATGGATGAAGCCTCAAAATCTATGGAAAACCTTACTATATTTATAAACACCAACTTCCAACTGGTTACCGTATGCTTCTCCCAACCTGCCATCACTTGTTAAAGTGATTGATCTAATTCCAAGTACAATTAATCACACTCTTCCATTAGAGAATTAAATACATGTCACTAGGGTTGATGAACCATTAGTTGTACAAGTGGTCGACTAAATTTCACATTCAATTGATCCCACTTTCTTTCTAGATAGTGACATCAATATCTCTCAGGTTCTTCTTGTTACTTCAGATTCTTCTACACAAGATGGAATTCTACATGTTTCTACATAACCCCCTCCAAGTAATGAGCTCATTTCTTTTGAATGGAGAAGACTAACAGAACCTCGTCTTTCTTCTTCCACCCATTTCCAAATCATTGTGAAGGATTATGGTAAGAATGTACGTCACACAAATGTATACAAAGATACTTTTTTTAGTATTCTATCTTTAACTTTTTGGCAAGCTTTGGGCTCCCCTCAGCTCGTTCCCATTAGACAGAATCTGCTAGCTTTTAATAGAACCATTAGTGAACCTCTAGGAATCCTTCCTAAGTTTCCTATTACCCTGGAAGGAAAAAATATCTATAATGATATTATGGTAGTTCAAGGCCCCTTGGATTTTAATTTTCTCCTTGGGTGAGACTATGTCTATGCCATGAAATTTTTCGTGTTCACACTCTTTCGAGTGATGTCTTTCCCTCACAATGGAAGCATTGTGACTATTGACCAGCTTTCCTTCATTGGTCTTGATTCATCCACCATCCATCTGACACCTCTTAATGTTCCTTATCTGCAAGTGGTATCTACCCCACCATGGGTTAATTATGTGGAAACTTGTCCCATGCATTCACTTATCGATAGAAATGTGCCTCTCACTATATGCTCATCTTCTTTTGACTTAGAGCCAGTAAGTGACATGGTGAATTTTTCAACAGGGACATTTAAACCTGATGTTATTATCCCTGTTGAGCCCCTTGATATATCTTTCTTCCAAAGAACTTGTTAGTCATCCATAATTTTCACTATCTTAAGATGACTAAGCATCGGTTCTAGATTTATAGAAACAAAGTTCATTAACATTGTGAGTTCTAGAAATCTCACTACCTTCATTATCCTTAAGATAATTTTTTTCACTATTTCATCATCCCATCATGTCAATGCTCATCTCACCCATCCCAAAAGACCCATCATGGGCTCATGTCACTCAGTTTGTCTTTTTTGTGTCACCTTTGGCCTCACCCCTCTATTTTGTTTTTCCTAATTCCTCCATTGTCCATCTAGGGTTTTTAAGGGCATTTTTTCTTGGTTTCATGACCTCCATGGTTAAACATCAACAAATATTGTATCTTGATGCTCTTACACCTCCTCCTATCCTTAATATATATTCATAAACATTTCCCATCACTCCTATCCCTCAAATTCATCATTTTTCTACAAAACATATTCTATGGCCACAATTTAACACTTTTTTAAGACTAGGCCTATGTTTTCCCCTTTTGGAACCCTTCCCCTCACTCAATCCTTGAAATTTTACCTTCCCCTACTCCCTAACATCTATCCATATCCCCCAAAATTTCCCTAAGAATTTATACAACCCTTAACCCCTTCATTCCCCTCCCTCTACAAGGCAGTCCTAAATCCCCTACCCCAAACCCTACATTCCTCTTCCAACTAAGATAGGGTTTGCTATGGAAAATAGGCCTAAGAGAAGAATATTCATATGGTAGGCCATATCAATAATCATTAAGCCATACTAACTCATAAACTTCATGCCTCCATCATTTTCCAAAATTTCATTCCAAGGGCCTAGTCATTTGCCACACCTAGGGCTAGTTTTGCTTAGAAATATGTTTCTGACCAAACAGAGATACACTTGGTAAACGTGAGAGAGTTTTTTGTTCATAATAAGTCCAAGAAGAAAAACCTCCTTCATTTTTTACACAGGTATTATGGTTTGGGAGAATTCTCAAAAACACAGGTGTCCCAGCAGAATTTCTACACTGCTGGAGTGACCTTGGTAAAATATGGTTTGCTCACAGCTGGAGTGTCCAAATGACTTGCTTGATGAGTCAACAGAAAATTAGACTTGAATATATTTCCAATGAGCTATCATGAGCTAAATTTTTAGTTAAGGAAGGCCTCCAAAAGTTTCCTGCACTAGCACTCTGCATTTCTGCACCATCACTCAGTAATTTTTTACCAGTCTTGATAAACTCAACTTTAGATAGGGAAAATCAACTCCAATCAAAGAAAACATGGTATATTTGGAAATTATACTCAACAATATTTCCAACGAGCTATCATAGAGCTCATTCTAACACCCAGAAGGCCTCCAAATTCCCTCTGCAAATTGGCGCTACGCATAGACGGAGTGGCGCTGCGCACAGAGGAAATTAGGCCAGAATTGCCAAAAATTGGTCAAAATGAGTTTTTTTGGGGAAAATGGAAAAAAATGGTCCAATAATGACAAAGAGTCTCCTTCATCACAACATATGGCTACAAAAGGGTTTCAAGTTTCCCTCTAGGGTTTGGCAAGGAGGCATTGACTTCACATCACCAAAGGTACAAAAAAGGGAAAATACTACTAGTACAAAGGCATGAGGTTTCATCAAAGTTTAAAATCAGAGAGCTAAAAGGATCTAAGAAGGCAGACTCAAACACCAGTACCCCACTTCACCAAAGGGTATCAGCAACAGAGACAAAAATATCAGTTCAAGGCTTGCCTTTTCAAACAAAGGCCACAAACATTTTCAAAGAGGTCAAGGAGGCAAGCATGAGGGAAGAAATTGCCAAAGGAGGAAACTATGGCCAACATGGGTCATTACAGATGAAATGAATTGTCCAAGTTCAAAAGAGACAGTGATCAATCGATATTGAACTCTTGGTTAAGAAGCTGAGAGGGGTAGATGGGTTTAACAGTCATGGACTTTTAAAACTTTTCCTTTAAAACTTATTTTACTTTATTAACCCTTCATTTCATGATCAACATAATGTGTGAGCAATCTTTATTTATGAGCAGCAATTAATAAGCAGATTAGATAATGTCCCAGCAGTCTTAATATGTTAGAAGCAAGTATTAGCAGAATAGATATATCATATCAACACATAGACATCATGCACATAGACACCAGATATACGTGGAAACCCATAAAGGGAGAAAACCACATCTTATTATTGTTGTGATGCAAAAATAGCTCAACTCCCCTCTCTTACTTCCGTTTTCTCACAGGCACCAACCTACGGGGAGGGCTCCAAACTCGAACAACATGGCTACAACACGAGAAGATGAAGCTTCCATCTATTTTCTGCAGGCACCAACCTACAGGAGGCTCCTACCTCAGTCAGCTACAACTGACATCTATCAAGCTACAACTTGATAGGGAAGCTCCAACTTCCTTACTCTTTCAAAAATAAAACACTTGCTGATTTACCTTGGATATCAGCTCTGTTCTGTACCTTCTTCTCTGCTATTCATCAAATCTTATATCAGACCTGCATCATCTCTGCTCAGCCCCTTCTTCTTCTTTACTCAGCTCCTCCTTATTCACATTCTTCTTGCAACTTGCTTATTCTCTTCAACTCTCTTTAATTCTGCTGCATACTCTCTTCTTCTCTCACTCCTTTTTCGTCAACACCTCTCCCCTTGGATATTACCCTGTTTTATACAAAAATAGCTTCATGGCTGTTTGTATTCCACTGGGAATTCAAAATGGACAGCCATGACTCTTTGCCTTCTGCCTTCTCATCTCTTTTCAGCTCACTCAGAAAAATGTAATTGTAGGTGCTTATTTTAATATTACAGTGGGATATTTGCTCTCTTCCGGAGACTTGCCAATGCATCACAAAAATATAAATTTAAATAAAAAATTTACATTCAAATTTAAATGAGAACTCCAGCTCACTCGTTTTGTCTCTTGGCTTGTTGCGCATTTGTCTTTTCTCTGACTGTGTCTTTGTCTTTTATGTCCTCTGCTGTGGTGTAACTGTTGCATGCGTGCAACTGTTCCTTTTATATCTGCTGACTGTAAATCTGGAGGAACTCCAATCCCTTTTATGCTATTAGTGTCTTGTTGATGTGGAACATTCCGCAAGCGGAACGGACATATATCACAGTCGTATATTAATAATCGCCCTCCACCTTAAGCTGAGGCATATACATACAACCCACAGACCACACAGCACATCTTTAATACATTCGCCTTTTATATATATAACAGTGCCTTTTAACTTAAATCAACTCTCGACATCCTTATATAAGGTTTTAACAAGAAACTGCCGCTTCTACTATAATCAATGAATAATCTTGATAATACTTAACAAATGCCCTTTCGGGCCCACCTGACACACTTTTTGATGCATTGATTCTCCTCCGATTGCGATTGATCGCTCCTACTCCGATTGCGATTGATCGCAATCGCAACTTCAAATACTCCGATGCGATTGAGTCACTGTTCACTGTTCTTTGCCGATGCGATTGACTAATATCGATGTGATTGGGATTTAAATTTTATTAATCAAGGTTTATAAGCCCATCGGGTCCGGGCTTCCAATCGCAATCGCAACTCTTATATTCTCCGATGCGATTGGGTTGTTCCGATGCGATCATGTCGGACTTCAAAAACTTGTTACTCATGGTTTATAAGCCCATCGGGTCCGAACTCTTAATCACAATCGCAAGTCTTTTAATATGTGTTGCGATTGGCCACTGTTCATTGTATTTTGCCGATGCGATTGGGAAAGGACTTCAAACACGTTTGAATTATAATTCATACCTCCATCGAGTCCGGACTTCCAATCGCAATCGCAACTCATATATTCTCCAATGCGATTGACTAGTGCCGATGCGATTAGACCTGGAACTCAAAAATATATTAACCAAGATTTATAGACCTGTCGGATCCGAACTTCAATCGCAATCGCAACTTCCTGTTGGTTACATGTTCCGATTCGGGAAAGGACTTCAAACATGTTTGAATTATAATTCATACCTCCATCGGGTCCGGACTTCCAATCGCAATCGCAACTCACATGTTCTCCGATGCGATTGACCAATGCCGATGCGATTGGGAACTCGAATGCGATTAGCAATAAACTGTGGCATATAGCTCGATCGGGTCTGGCCTTTAATCGGAGCACATAACAAAACTCCGCCGATTGAACCTTTTATCTGATTGCGATTGGGGAGGGGTCCCACCGTATAAAGCTTGGTTCTTATAATAAAGCGCTCCACTTATATACCTGATATATATGTATACTTTGCCAATGGGTTATGCGATTCCCGGAATACATTTTGTATATGTATATATATATATATATATACTTTGCCGTTGGGGTTAAGCAATTCCCGGAATAATATTTGTGTTATATTAAATGTATAACACCGTTTGGAGTGTGAGATTCCCGGAATATGGTTCTGTATTATATGTGTAACGCCCGGCTGGAGTCTGTGATTCCCGGAATGAGATTCGTGTTATATTATATGTAAAACGCTCGCTGGAGTGTGCGATTCCCGGAATTTTATAACTGCTCTCTGCCTCTGTCTCTGCTTCTGTCGCTCTGCCTCTGTCTCTATCTTCCGATAACGGTTCTTCACTGTGCTTCTATGACTGTTACATTTTGACATTCTTCTTGCTGCCTCTATTGCTTTCACTGTGCTTCTTTTGCCTTCCTCTGCTTCAGCACTGCCTTCTTTGCCTGAGTGCTGCCTCCTTTGCTGCCTCTGTTACTTCTTTGTCTCTTCCTTTCTGCTATATCTGCTGTCTTAGTTTCTTTGTGCTCCTTCCTCTGTTGCATCTATAGAATCCACTCCACCTGTTATACTTGTAGCAAATCCTATGAGGCTCCGATCTTCTATGCCTTCAATTCAATAGTTCTTTTCCTCAACTTCGAACTTTGCTACATTCTGCAGAATGAATTGATGTATTTTCCCCAACAGTGCTTCACAGACTTCCCACTTGAATAATTGTGAAAAAACACAAATTGGCTTCTACTAGATTGTCTACACAATCTTCCCACTTGAATAATTGTTCCTCATCACTCTGTCTCATTCCTCAGCTATTAAATGGCCCTCTTCTACTGTCCTCACTACTTTGCAGCACCTCATCTGACTCCTGCTGACTTTGTTTCTTCTATGCTCTACTTGTCTTATGCTCTCTTTGTTTCATCTGCTCCTAGACTGATGCTACTCCTTAATTCTCCTTTTGCTGCCTCTGCTTCTTTAAATGACCCTGTCTCTGTTGCTTGACCCTCTCTACATCTTGATGCTATGCTGCTCTCTTTGTCTTGTTGCTGCCTCAGGTGTTCTTCCTTTGCCATCTCCTTTGCCTTGTTGCTGCCTCAGGTGTTCTTCCTTTGCCATCTCCTTTTCCATCAATGACAACATTTCCAACAGTCTCCCCCTTTAGCATTGATGGCAACACATCCACCAATAATCCAATTCTTCCTCCAAGTCTTCCTCTGTCTACCTTCTTTTAGAAGACCCTTTCTTCTATTACCTGCTTTTCCTCCCCCTTTGACATCAATGGCAAAGGGTTGCACATTTCTTAGTGTAGATTCTATCTTTTCATTTTCTCTCTCTGAGATGTGTTTAGGCATTCTTCTTCTGACTTTGTACCATGCTGCTCTATACTGGTGTACAATATTTGTTGAGAGAACACTTTTGAGAATATTGAACTTGAATAAACATACAGTCTCTTTCTGATGTAGTGTGCCAATACATTTCTGTTGAGGAATATTGTAGATGGAATGTCTTCTTCTACAATACTCATCTGCAGTCTAGCATTTGTTCAATTATGATGAAGCCAATATATCCTTTATTCCTGCGGTACACCTTTCCTGCCTGTTGGTGATGATATGAGCTAGGATGTTGACATTATCCTTAATAGCTGAAGATTCTTGTTACAGATGTGATCAATGAATTAACCAGAATTTGATCTAAGAGATCAAATGCCTTTACTACTTGCATAATGAACTTTCAAAACAAAACCTTGAGGTAGGATGCATTCAATGTATTGGTCGATCTCACTTATCAACCATGCACTTTTCTTTATGACATAAGGGGGTATGTATGTCAATGATCAATCTCTCTTTAAAGGTGGATTACCAGTAAATCATTTGTGCTGAAGTAGGATTTAGATGATTTTAAAACTTTTGGGCTTCATATGGTAATCACTGCCAGTCCTTTATTCTTCAGATACTTTGATTCAAGTGTAAACACAATACTGATCCTTTAGCTCTGCTACTGACCTTCTCAAACTGAATGCAGAATGCAGATAACGTTGGGAATACTACCTTGATGTACGTTTGCCATAATACTTTTGATCCTGAGGACCTGTTTTATGCTTACCTAGCTGGCTGATCTCCCCCTGGAATGATATTCTATTGATAGATATGCTACCTGTACCTAGTACCAATTGATATTACCTTGATAAACCATGCAGAGATTTCATTTTAGCTTGCACATGAACCCATAGTTTCCACTATTGATCTTTCCACTGTTCACACCAACAATCATCAATATATTGAATCTGATCTTGGCATCATTAACCTGCTACTTATTCTGTCATCCTGATTTGAAAGAATGTCACTGCATTTTATTTTCTATGACAGTTCCAGAATCACTACTGCTTTATACACTGCTTTATATGCCAATTCAACTGTTATCATGGCTTCTTGATGCCTTTTTAATAATGCAACCAGACCTCATAACAAACCTTTGAAGATTTGAATATACCGCTCGCTTTATAGTTCGCCGCCCGACCTTTTATTAATACTCCATGCTTTGAAAAACAAACTTTATAATAAGACTTTCGGACTGGCCCACCTATGCACCGTACCTCCTCTATCTTCCGCGCACTTTTATTAAACTTCGCGTATCTTCATCGAATAGTCACCGCCGAATGTCCCCTTTTCAAATCAACGGTCCTGAGAAATTCCGCTCGGTGTCCCGGTACTGACGTTAACTTGCGAAATCGCAGGTTAAACGGTGGCTTCCAATACCACCTATGCCACGTGTCAACAATCTTATGGAATCGCTAGCCCTCTAGATAATACCGCCTTCGTACCAAAAGTGGTGCGAAATAATCCGGAAACCATAAGTGGTTTTGCTACAGTGTTTCACCAAGGTTTCAGTCTTCTTTATTAAATAGTCGTTTTTCAGTATATTATAATGATTCGAACCCACTCACGAATGGTTTCGCTCCACTATTGACATTGCGCATTTGACTATGGTTCCGCTCCACCATTCACAACCTTTGCACCTTACATAACCTTTGCAGAGTTCCACATTATCAAACATTCTTCTTTCTGAATATACAGGCAGATTCTTAGCTTGATTTACCGGGTTCGACTTCACAGGGTTTTAGTCTTCAATCAAAGCCTATGCCACTCAATTAATGAATAATTGCTCAATAATTCATCTATAAACTGCATTACAACCCTAATTCATGAATAAACCTATTCTGCTTCAATTCTTCTGTTTCTTCTGCAGAGTGCACACACAGACACTCATTCACAGAGAGTATGGTTCATTAGTCTTCTGAGTGGAACAAGAAATTCGCACAAACCGATGCTACAAGGTTCTTCACCACAGAATTGCCACACAATCACTCTAATTTCCATACCTTGCTTATTGGACTCGGCTCAATTACATAGGATCATTCATCAAGAACTCATGTGTTCACACAGGATTTAACTAGTCAAATGCCTTTGCTTCCTTTGTTCTCCTTCTAACAATTTTGCTGGCTATTGTGAGTTTTATATGGTCTTCTTCCTCCATAGATCTCTGTTAGAGGAACTTCCTTTCCCTTACTGATCTCATAGCTGTTATCATTCCAAGGAGCTCTTCTTAGACTACTTTCATGGGGTCTATATATGAACTACTCTCCCCCTGGGATGCTGCTTCATATCTATAACTGGTTAGATATTTGCTTTGTTTCGTAGAGTAGCTCCCCCTCAGACTATGCTAGATTCATTATGTTATGGAGATAGTAGGCTCCCCCTTTCTCTTTTCCTTCCAAACTTTATTGAGGTTCTTCATAATGTCTGCACTTCTTTTAAATTCATAGTTTTGTTTGATTTGCTTTGATCCCATCATCTGTCTAGAGTTTTTTAATGTATATGGCAGATTACAGTCTTTAGCTTTGTGACCACGCTTGAGGCATACATAACATCTTATTTGACCAAGGTGCATTTGAGCTGATGTATAATATTTCATTCCCCTTTTTGAACATAATTTACAATCAACATATTTATGTCCAAATTCATTGCATGCATAACAGTAGCCATAGAAATGATTTGTGTACCTGGTGGAAGATTGTCTTTTCCCTTTGCTTGCTTGAGGGGTTCTTCTCTTTTGCTGCATCCTTTGCTGGTTGGACTGGATTGGCTTTGTCTTACAATATGCTGCATTATGTCTTGGTTTATGACAAGATAAACATGTGCTAATTTTCATAGGAGGGAGGAACCTCCTTTGACATCTTCCGAATTTGTTCAATTCATCCCTAGGAGCATATGAGCCTTTAGTAGTTGATTGTTTCATCCTCTCATTCTCTGCTCTTTCATGTTGCTGCTTGATTATGTTTGTTTCTTTACAACTCATGTTCCTGCTGGTTTCTGCTTCTGTAGGAATTTGCTGAGCTGTTTCACAGTTCTTTACAGTTTTTACAAAAATGATTTTCTTGTTATCTTCAACCTTGGACTTACTGGTTTCACCTTCATATCCTATCCCGGCCTTTATGAGAGGTGACCTTTGAGCCTTTAGAATCTGGTCCAACTGTCCGGAGCTTTTCATTTGAGGAGTATTCATTAATAAATCTCTTTGGGCCTTTTCTAATTTCTTTCTTAGGTTCACTACTTCTTCTTCCAATTTTTCACATTCCAGATTTTTCTCTCTCATTTGTTGCAGCAAAGTGTCTTCTATTTTCCTTGCTTCTTCAAGGTGTGTCTTCAGGCCAACAATTTATTTCTTATATTCATATTCTCTCTCATCACATATTTGCACCACTGTCTTAAGGTCTTTGTTTTCATTTTTCAATTTTTCTCTTTCAGTCAAAGCAGTGTCAAGCTTGGCTTTTTCTTCAGCTGTAATTTCTTCATGGTTCTTATCTCCATTCACACTAGCAGGTACTTCATTTGATTGAATATTTTCCTGTTGAAATGAATTTTTCTTCTTCTTAATTCTCTTATCCTTCTTGTCAGTGCCGTCCTTAGTGTTTACTCCATGCATGAAGTGCAATCTATCCCAGATTTCTTTTGTAGAGGTTAAATCCATTATCAACTCAAGGTCCTTGTTATGAAGACTGTTATATATTACACATTTTGCCTTGGCATTCCTCTGTTGTTATTTCACCGTGGGGGAGTCTGTGCAGTAACCATCACATACAAGCTTCCATACTTCAGGTTCATAAGCCAATAATCCTGTTTTAACCTTATCTCTCCATTCAGGAAAGTTTGTTGTATTTAACATAGGTGCATTTTGATAGTCCATGACTCAACCAGATCTCCTTCAAGCTATTAAGCTTACACCAAAGGAACCTGGCTCTGATACCAATTGTTGAACCCTTAGTTAAACTGAGAGGGGGGGGTGAATCAGTTTAACACATACATGGACTTTTAATACTTTTCTTTTAAATCTTATTTACACCTTCATTTCATGGTCAACTTAATATGTGAGCAGGCTTAATCTGTGAGCAACAAGTATTACTAACAAACAGATTTGTTAATGTAATAGCAGATTGAATATGAGAGCAGCAAGTATTAAGCAGATGAGATAAACCACATCAACACATAAACATCATGCACAGAGACACCAGATATAAGTGGAAACCCATAAAGGGAGAAAACCACATCTTATTATTGTTTTGATGCAAAGGCAAGCTCCAACTCCCTCTCACCACTGTTTTCTGTAGGCACCAACCTACATGAGGCTCTATCCTCAATTCTGCAAGCTACAACTTGCAAGGAAGCTCCAACTCCCATCAATTTTCTGCAGGCACCAACCTACAGGAGGCTCCAACCTCAGTCAGCTACAACTGACATTTTATGAAGCTACAACTTGATGTGGAAGCAACAACTCCCATCTATTTTCTGCAGGCACCAACCTACAGGAGGCTCCTACCTCAGTCAGCTACAACTGACATCTATCAAGCTACAACTTGATAGGGAAGCTCCAACTTCCTTACTCTTCCAAAAGAAAAACACTTGCTGATTTACCTTGGATATCAGCTCTGTTCTGTACCTTCTTCTCTGCTGTTCATCAACTCTTATATCAGACCTGCATCATCTCTGCTCAACCCCTTCTTCTTCTTTGCTCAGCTCCTCCTTATTCACATTCTTCTTGCAGCTTGCTTATTTTCTTCAACTCTCTTTAATTCTGCTGCATACTCTCTTCTTCTCTCACTCCTTTTTCGTCCACCTCTCTCCCCTTGGATATTACCCTGTTTTATACAAAAATAGCTTCATGGTTGTTTGTATTCCACTGGGAATTCGAAATGGACAACCATGTCTCTTTGCCTTCTGCCTTCTCATCTCTTTTCAGCTCATTCAGAAAAATGTAACTGTAGGTGCTTATTTTAATATTATAGTGGGATATTTGCTCTCTTCCGGAGACTTGCCAATGCATCACAACAATATAAATTTAAATAAAACATTTACATTCAAATTTAAATGAGAACTCCAGCTCACTCGTTTTGTCTCTTGGCTTGTTGCGCATTTGTCTTTTCTTTGACTGTGTCTTTGTCTTTTCTGTCCTCTGCTGTGGTGTAACTGTTGCATGCATGCAACTGTTCCTTTTATATCTGCTGACTGTAAATTTGGAGGAACTCCAATCCCCTTTATGCTATTAGTGTCTTGTTGATGTGGAACATTCCACAAGTGGAACGGACATATATCACAGTCATATATTAATAATCGCCCTCCACCTTAAGCTGAGGCATATACATACAACCCACAGACCATGCAGCACATCTTTAATACATTCGCCTTTTATATATATAACAGTGCCTTTTAACTTAAATCAACTCTCGGCATCCTTATATAAGGTTTTAACAAGAAACTACCGCTTCTACTATAATCAATGAATAATCTTGATAAAACTTAACAAATGCCCTTTCGGGCCCACCTGACACGCTTTTTGATGCATTGATTCTCCTCCGATTGCGATTGATTAGAACACGGATGCGATTTGCACATATTAACTCCCGCATATAATAGGATCGGGTCCGCCACTTCAATCGCAGCATATTACAAACATCATGCGATCAATCGGACGCGATTGAACCGATTAACTCCATCTTATAACGCCATCGGGTCCGCCACTTGATCGGAGCATATTACAAAGGACTTGCGATCAATCGGAAAGTTCCGATGCGATTAGCCGGAATTCAAATATATATAAACCATCGTTAATACACCCATCGGGTCCGAACTCTTAATCGCAATCGCAAGTCTTTTAATATGTGTTGCGATTGACCACTGTTCATTGTATTTTGTCGATGCGATTGGGACAGGACTTCAAACATGTTTGAATTATAATTCATACCTCCATCGGGTCCGGACTTCCAATCGCAATCGCAACTCACATGTTCTCCGATGCGATTGACCAATGCCGATGCGATTGGGAACTCGAATGCGATTAGCAATAAACTGTGGCATATAGCTCGATCGGGTCTGGCCTTTAATCGGAGCACATAACAAAACTCCGCCGATTGAACCTTTTATCTGATTGCGATTGGGGAGGGGTCCCACCGTATAAAGCTTGGTTCTTATAATAAAGCGCTCCACTTATATACCTGATATATATGTATACTTTGCCAATGGGTTATGCGATTCCCGGAATACGTTTTGTATATGTATATGTATATATATATATATATATATATACTTTTCTGCTGGGGTTAAGCGATTCCCGGAATAATATTTGTGTTATATTAAATGTATAACACCGGTTGGAGTCTGCGATTCCCGGAATAAGGCCCCGTATTATATGTGTAACGCCCGGCCACCGGAGTCTCATCACATTCCTTAATAAGATTCGTGTTATATTATATGTAAAACGCTCGCTGGAGTGTGTGATTCCCATAATTTTATAACTGCTCTCTGCCTCTGTCTCTGCTTCTGTCGCTCTGCCTCTGTCTCCGTCTTCCGATAACGGTTCTTTACTGTGCTTCTATGACTGTTACTTTTTGACATTCTTCTTTCTGCCTCTATTGCTTTCACTGTGCTTCTTTTGCCTTCCTTTGCTTCAGCGCTGCCTTCTTTGCCTGAGTGCTGCCTCTGTTACTTCTTTGTATCTTCCTTTCTGCTATATCTGATGTCTTAGTTTCTTTGTGCTCCTTCCTCTGTTGCATCTATAGAATCCACTCCACCTGTTATACTTGTAGCAAATCCTATGAGGCTCCGATCTTCTATGCCTTCAATTCAATAGTTCTTTTCCTCAACTTCGAACTTTGCTACATTCTACAGAATGAATTGATGTATTCTCCCCAACAGTGCTTCACAGACTTCCCACTTGAATAATTGTGAAAAAACACAAATTAGCTTCTACAAGATTGTCTACACAATCTTCCCACTTGAATAATTGTTCCTCATCACTCTGTCTCATTCCTCAGCTATTAAATGGCCCTCTTCTACCGTCCTCACTACTTTGCAGCACATCATCTGACTCCTGCTGCCTTTGTTTCTTCTATGCTCTACTTGTCTTATGCTCTCTTTGTTTCATCTGCTCCTAGACTGATGCTACTCCTTAATTCTCCTTTTGCTGCCTCTGCTTCTTTAAATGACCCTGTCTCTGCTGCTTGATCCTCTCTACATCTTGCTGCTATGCTGCTCTCTTTGTCTTGTTGCTGCCTCAGGTGTTCTTCCTTTGCCATTTCCTTTGCCTTGTTGCTGCCTCAGGTGTTCTTCCTTTGCCATCTCCTTTGCCTTGTTTCTCGCCAGGTAAGTTCTTCCTTTGCCATCTCCTTTTGCCATCAATGACAACATTTCCAACATATATAATAAAATAAAAGAAAAAAAGAAAAGAAAAGAAAAGAAAAAAAAGAATAAAGAATTATGTTTTATCTTGTTGCCTTTTTGCAGGAGTTACTACTAAGGAGTAAAAATCAAAGAAATTTTTTCCTAAGTGTCAGTTGCTGCTACTCATGGTGCTGTTACTCAATTGATGCTACTCATGGTGCTGATACTCATAGTGTTGTTACTTGGTTGCTGCTCCTCATGGTGTTGTTACTCGGTTGCGGCTACTCATGATTTTGTTACTCGGTTGCTGCTACACTGGATTCTATTACGCACACTGTTGTTACTCCGATGCTGCTACTCGATGTTGTTACTCCAGATGTTGTTACACCAGATGCTACTACATTGGATGCTGTTACACACACTGCTATTACTTCGATGCTGCTACTCGATGATGTTACTCCAGATGCTATTACACCAGATGCTACTACACCGGATGTTGTTACTCGCACTGTTGTTACTCCAGATGCTGCTACTCACACTATTGTTACTCCAGATAATGTTACACCGGATGCTGCTACTTGCACTGATGTTACTCCAGATGTTGTTACACCGGATGCTATTACTTGCACTGCTGTTACTCCGGATGCTGCTACTCGCACTGATGTTACTCCAGATGGTGTTACACTGGATGTTGTTACTCCGGATGCTGCTACTTGCACTGTTGTTACTCCAGATGCTATTACACTGTATGTTGTTACTCCAGATGTTGTTACTCGTACTTCTGTTACTCCATCCGCATCATTACTGTGCCATCAGCCTACCAATCGTCACTTCGTCCAGGTAGGCAGCGAGGTACGCCTCCACATGACTTTTATCGATTTAATTAAATATCCCATGTGAAGACTTTAATGCTGTGGACGAAAAAAATTTAACTTGGGGGGGGGTGCCATCATAGTCAAGAACAGTGTAATAATTACCTCGTAAATCATCATGATAGTCCGTGCGTGGTACACCTTACGACCCCCATTAACATTTGATATAATCATTCAATACGTATTGGGATCCGTAATATGTCTTTTCCACTCCATACAAAATAATAATTATTTTTATTCACTACACTGACCATATTCTTTTATGATTTTTTCTCGGTTTCCAAGAATTACCATCCATATTTATTGTTACCACCTTCCATTTTCACCATACTGTTTTTCTAAATTTGGTATCCACCACTTCGCCCAACGTTTTGCTGTTACAAGAAGTGCTACTACAAGTCTCCACAGTATGGGTGGGCTGGTTGTGCGGCATGAGCCTGAAAACACAGCTTCAGTCTGTAGCAACCCAGAGGTATGGCAAATCTTTGTCGATGCAAGGTGGGATACCTACTTCGACATATTGCAGGGGTTTGATAGGGGAATCACAATGGAGTTTGCACTCAATTTGGACAAGGATTACTCGCGAGTCAGAGGTCTAGAAGTTCCTGTCACAGAAGAGGTAATTGCAGAGGTTAGTGGGCTGAGACAGCAGGGGCAGCAATGGTTTGCTCGAAGATTTTCTCTCCCGGAGTTTCCCGAATTGTTCTTGCAGGAAGGGGAAAGTGTCGTTCAAATGGGCATAGGACATGAGCGCAGGATTGTGCCATATCCTTGGAATGAAGTTGCAGGATTTGTAATAAAATATACAACTTGCGAAGGCCAGCCCATAACTATGTTTAAGTATCATTTTAAAATTCTAACGCACCTTCGATTTCCACAGGCTCAGGTGCATGCCTTAAACATTCTCTTCTTCCTATTGAGACAGTTGCAGCACATGGCACAGGCTGCTCGGCGTTCGCGCCGGATGCTGGTAGTGCTCTCCAACCACAGATTGGTGCGTTTATTGGTCGTGCATGCAATAAACAGGCTTCAGGTCTCCTAGGTAGAACTCCGTCGATCCTCAGAAGAAGAGATAGTAGCGATTATTGCTACTTGAGAAGAGGAACTAGCCTCTCTGACCGATTTAGCAGAAGAAGAACATTCGGAAGGAATTTATCAAGAGGAACCCGAAGAAATGGAAATGGAAGTTGTTCAGGAGGAACCCGAAGAGGTGGAAATGATGGTTGATCGGGAGGAATCTGAAGAAATGAGAATGGAGGAGGTAATTAGCGACATAATGGAGGCTACCACACAAGAACATGCCTCACTTGAAGAGCCCACAGATTAATATATTATGGACATTGTGCAGGATGTCGGGACTGTCACACAGTCGTCAAATTTTGTCAATAAAGAACAAGGGAGTGAAATTGCGGACAGAGGAATGGCAAGTGATGATGTTTTGCAAGAAACAACATCACCTGCCCAAGAAAATATGGATGTTGATACAAGTGGGGGTGTTACACAAGAACCACCCCCAATTTGGCGAGAACAGGAGGAGTCAGCCTACGAAATCGACGTTGTCCCTCAAGAAATGGTACCGATTGTGGAAAAAGAAGCAATTCATGAGGAACAGGAAGATAGAGAAGGAATAAATCGGGAGGTCGACATTGTCCCAAAAGAACCAGTATCGACCCTAGAAGAAGAAATCGTGAGCAAAGAGCAAGAGGACAAAAGGAAAACAAGCCGTGGAATCGATGCTGCCCCACAAGAACCAGCATCGACCCCAGTTGAGGTAGTAATGCGCGAAGTTCCAGCTCAAGTCGAAAATGAGGATGATGAGTCTGTCCCCCATTCTCCGTTCCAGTCCATGATGCCTAGAGGGGCGAGGGGATTCCGCTCGCCCAAACGATTAATTGAGGAAGTAGTTGTTCCACCAGTGCTTAAACTTGTTTACACGGCCAAGATTGGCCTAGTCACTACCGAACCTCTGTCGGAGCACTTAGAGGCTCGCGAAGAAGATAGAATTCCTGTGGAAACACTAAAACACAGAGTGGTCATTGAAAATGTCAACCAGACGGCGAAAGTCCCCAAAGGGAATATAGAGGAAGAAGCCCCTGAAGATAGGGAGCCCAGTTAAAAAGACTTAACAAGAGAATCCGCTGAGAATACCTGCAGCATTTCGCCGCCTCCTGAGCCTGTCATAGGCCCAGAAACTGAATTTATTGTTAAACACAAATGGATTGAAAAGTGTGAAAAAGGAAGGTTACCTCTTAAGAAGAGGTATCAACTGCAGTTCAGTGAGACAATAAGACTGAAAAGCATTAGGGGAATTTTGAGGTCTAAAATGGGCCTCCTAAAGAAAATGTACAGTAAAAATTCACTTTATGAGAACCAATCACATTTTAGGGGATGACATCATCCCTAATGGTTGAGGTGGCATTTCTTGAGTTAAAGGTACTTACTTGTCACATTCTCAATGGTGGATAAAAACTCATGGTTAACTATGGTAGTGCTCTAAGTACTTTTAAAGTCAAAGTAAAGTACTCATAATAAATTTCATTTCACACTTTTTGAATAAAAATATATTACTGTCATTTCATATTTCTTGAAAGAAACAATGCATATCCCTATACATTTATTATATTATATTATTTTTATATAGTATATTAATTACATGTTATTATACAATTTAAATAATATAAATTTTAATCAATAACATATAATATAATTAATAATTTATAAATTTATTTTTATATTTTATTTTAAGTTATTGAAGTACAAAGGACAAATGCATTAGTTGTTCAATGATAATGAATTTTTTTTGAAAAACTCATTCTTATTTATAGTCACATCAATGCAATTTTTTTATTAATTTTATTTTGGTACAACTTTTGAATTGAATTTAACTATGGTTACATGGATTTTTGTGTAAAAAGTGAATTGAAAATTCATAAATATTATTTTATTGGTTTAGCTATTATTTTATTATTTCCTTACGAGGTCCATTTTAGACCTCAAAATTCCCCTAATGGGAGGTTCGAGATTTGAAAAGGCAAGTTTCATGGCTGAAAAAAAGGTAAAAATCTACAAATGGAAGGTAGTAAAGCCAAAAATTGAGGTCTCCTCTGCAGCCACCCAGATTGGCCCGATTGAAGATTTGTTTGAAGGCCGAGAATTTGTATTGGCCACTGATATCCAGAAGTGGCAGTTTGCTACGAGTGACCATAAGAAGGAAACAACTCGGGTTCGAGAACAGGCTGCCAGAATCGTCACAGGGTACATGGACCCGTTATATAAGGTGTGACTGAAGCAAGCTAAATAGAAGGCCAGAATCGAAGAATTGGAAGAACAAGTGCAGCTGCTGCAGACAGATAAGGAGAAAATGTTCTCCCTGGCACATCAGGTAATGGCCTGTAGACCTCCTGCACATAGCTATGCCTTATTCCTTCATGAGAAATTTATTTTATTTTGTCTTGAAAGTATATATAAGGAGATTTGGTAAAAAATTGAGGACCCCATTCAATTCCTACGTATTTTAAAAATTCATGATATTATAGGAAAACACTTAATGTGTGAGCTCTATATGGATGGGTATTTCTTAAGGCATGGTCAGTATTTTAACCCTATTTCATTCGTGGGGGATATTCATTTAAGAGCTTTCACCTCTTATACCATCAATCAGATTAAGTGGAGGAAGGCCTGGGATACATTTGAAGAGAACCAAGTCGGAAGGACATTAATGATGAGGAAAGAGCATGGCCAGTCCTTAAATATTTATAACAAGCATTATACATTTCTACAGATTGAGGGTCGTAAAGAACACATGTTGGTAACCCAGAAATGGTGTGCTGACCTATGTGTCGGCCAGATTACAATTTTCCGCAAAGAAGCACTGGATAGTTGTCAGAAAAGGTGGATGTTGTCATCCTCAGCCGTTAGAGAAAGAGAACCATTTGGGACACCTAACTTTGCATGGGTTCTAGAGAGAATGCCACATTTCGTAGCATGCATTCATACCTATGGGGTAAGATGGATGGGATTGAGATTTCAATTTCCCCTTATCTGGTTGCTAGCTGAGCACTACACTCCTGCATACAACGTTGATCCAGATTGGTGGAAGGATGTTGTTTTGACAGAAGGATATAAACCACCAGGGACAAAAATGGGTGAAGAGTATGATCTCATAGAGCTTCATGCCAGTCACAGTCAGTCCAATCCAGATCTGAGGAGACGGCGAGTTGCATGAGGACATGAAGATAGATCAGTTGGGGGGAGATGTTAGGTACTGGATTTGTATACTTTCCTCTCCCATTTTACCCTATCTTTCTATCTCCTTGTACCATTATTGTTCTTAAACGCATGAGATAAAACCCCTTTTCCTTATCTTTCATGGGATATTTGATTGATGAAGTAATTTTCATGAAGGTTTTACCTTTTTATATATTAACTTCGATATTTCTACAGATTCGGCCAAAACAAGAGCGTTGCAGCCATGAGTCGTGGAACATCCCATAATTTCCAGCACTATTCTCATTTGTTGTTACAACATAATAGACTCTATTCATACCAGCGTTATTTCAGGCCCTTTTATGGTTTTCTTTTGGGAAACTAAGTTGCCGTTGTAACAAAGTATATTTTTGTAATTATTGAGTTGCTGAGGGGAATCGAGGATTCCATGACAATTGTATAAAGAGGCCTGCGGGCTGTGAATCGGGGTTAAGCCCACTTACATACAGATCTTGTAACAGTTTATTTTTCCATTAATTGAATGCACAACATCTTGCCATTTCTTCTGTAATTCGTGAGTTTATCGCAACCCTGATCAGAGAGTTAGGCCCACTCTTCTAATCAGGTGCTGTGTTTTCCTTTTCTTGCATTGTTGTATTTTTTAGTGTGAATTCATTATTGCTGTTACAGTTTAATTCTTTAATTGCTGTGAATGTATTTTAATTCTGCAATCCATTTAATTTTTGTTACAGTAGTCTGTGTGATTATGGATTTAAACCTGTGATCTACAACAGGTCATGTCCTTGTCCTTGCATATACTGTGTCGTTAGTCTTGAAATAACTAATGCCCTTGAGTTGATAATTTATGTGGAAAAAGGGTTGAACATTGTTCATATCCGGACACCAACACTCCTTGCAACTCCTTCCTCCTTTTAGATTTAGAGTCTTCTTTCCTAGACTCTTCCCCACTCTTAGAATTCTCTGAGTTTGTTTCTGTCTCTTTTATTTTCAGTTTTTCTTGTTCTCCCTCTTGATGACTGGATTTAGAGGTTAATTCTCTTATCAACCTCTCTTTTTCATTGCTATCTTGCAGTAAACATTCATTTCTAGTCCTTAGCTAAACCATTTCTTTGTGCAAACTCTTGATAATTTCCAATATCTTTGTGTTGGAATCTAGAGGTATATCCTCCTCCCCTATTTCAACATATAAATCTTCTCAGTATGTCATGGAAATGGTCATAATTATGTTTTCAGTTTATATCTGTTGCACATTAAACCATTAACATCAATAAACCATAATATCCCACTGACAATTTTTTATAAACAATTTTAACTATACAATCAAACATTTCCAGACAGTAGAATCTTCAAGTGTTGAGGTCCATAAGCCCAATATTTTAACTTGGGCTCTGATACCACTTGTCATGTCCCCAAATTTATTTTTTGTATCACTCTTTTCATCTATTAATTTTGTTCTCCACTTACCTCTATGCTTCTTTGATGATTTTCTGGTACCATGGTAGGTGTTGAAATGAATCTCATGTAATATTGTGATGATGGTTGAATTAGACCTTGGCTCCAGGAACCGAGAATTTATTTTGATTTTCTTGATCTTTAATCACTAGTCCACCCATTTCATCTTAAGATAATTAAACTACTCCTAAAACCTTAAGTAAATTTTATACTTAGGAAAGTTTGAAGAACTCTTAACTCCCTAGTTAATTTTATACACACTAAGGTTCAAATATAAGGGTGCCCTAACCATTGAATAATATTGATGTCCTTACCTATCTCTTTAGCTAATTTAAAATTGCATTTCCTATCAAACGTATAGTGGAAAATGTATTAATGTCCACTAAAATATTTGTATGGTTCTCTTATGCTTGGTCCTAAGGCTTAATGCTCACTTAATGAAACCATGCCTCCCTCATGATGTGTCCCACTCCACCCTTGCCACTTGTCGGAGGCCATGTGACAACCTTCCCTCCTCACATGGCCTCTGCAATCTTTGAGGCTAAGGAGGAATGGCTGCGATCTCTCAGTGAAGGTATACGGTTCAAAATAAATCACACAAACCTTAAAGACTTAACTGCCTTTCCTTTCCTTTGCTCATTTTTAGACTTAAATCTTCATTATAATATTTTTAGAGAAACCCCAAGACAAGGTCAACCTTGGCAATCGAAATCTCAGGTAAATCTCTCACTCTGTCACACATGATTTCAGGAATTTTGTATATATTCTGCTATTTTTTTAATTTAAATTTTACATACCCATCTCAAAGTGGGATTTGTCTTATCATGGGGGAGGGACCTCTGGTTTTACTACGTGGCCACCTGGGTAAGGTTTTTCACCCATCTTACAACATTAATGGGGAAAGGTTATTGGGTTTGATTCGTTAATCTCATGGCCCTTTCCCTCAGTACGGGTGCTATTTCTATTCTGCCCATTCAATTCTTGTTTGGTTGTTGTACATTCGATATGTGAAATAGATTATCTGCTAATTTCTATTCAACCCAATAATTTCTGGGTTTTATTATTCTAAATTTGATATGTTCACAAGGTTATTTTCTATTTAGGTTTTTTCCTCTTACTGTTCCAACGTCGTCATGATAATGAGTATAACCATCGGGGTTCCTTGTTTGAGGTTATATAAAACCCTTATTTCCTCTAATTTTCATTTCCGTGTATTGAGATAGGAATACATAGTATCTCCTCTGCGTATGAATTCAGAGTTAGGTTCTTATTTTATTCTGTTCGGTTTTCTTATTTTATTCTGTTCGGTTTTTTCCACCCGGGTTGAACCTTCTATCCAGGATAAGGAATTGAGGGTGAAGAGAAGTGATGGCTATCCTCATGTTCCTCCTTCCACAGGTGATTTATATACCTTGTGACAAATTCTGGGTTTTCAATTTGTTCCTATACCTAGTAGATGTACATAGTAGAGGTGCTTAATTATTACTTCTCTCGTCAGTATAATTTCTCTTATGCATAGGTGGAGAAACTTAGCATTATGACAGAGTACTCAGGTAACTTATCTCTCTGTCATCATGAAGTGAATATTTTGATATGATGTTGTTTGGTCCCTTTTGACTTCTTCCTAAATTTCGTGTTCCTATTTTCGCAGGTATGAATTTGTGGTTCTGGGTCTGTGTGAGTTTCGTTGTTCCACCATTTGCCCATACTTATAGGTTGCATCCTTTCTTAGGTTGGTAGTATACTTGTTCCACCATGGTTCCTCTTCTGGCATGAATTTGGGGTTTTAATACTTAGAAATGATATTGTGGTTTCAATATTCTGATGTAAATTCTGTAAATGGCCTCTGAGCCTGATAAAATCTTGAAATATATTTTCCTCTTTATAAAACAGATGACTGTGTAAATCAAAGGTTATTTTTTCTGTATGTCGACATCTTGATTTTATCTATAATTCAACTCTTGGTAATTTTACATTTCCTCATTGTTTCTGTTGATGAATGCGTATGCATTTCCTTGTGTCATATCAATGGAATTTTCAGTTTTTTCTATCTTTGATACCTCTAGATGTTATGTGTTTCACTCCTCTTTGATATCGATTTATGTATTTATTTAATTTGAATGATTCTTGTTACTGAATCGATAATAGGAATCTATTGGTTGAGTTTATGATTAAATGCGAAGTGCAACTTCTTTGTACACTGTATTATGCTTTTACTTCTTTCTGTTGCTATAGTAGAATAGACAGACTTTGATTATGAGTAAAGGAAATATTAATAATTAAATCATATTTTTTCACTTTCCCTTTTTAATTTTCACAATAATTTATATGTAGAACTCCTAGTTTGATTTACTCTTTCGAGAGAAATCAAATTAATACAATTTTTAAAATGCTAGATTTATTTTTAGCTTAGTATATAGATTCTAAATTTTTTTATTAATTTCAGCAGCAGATCTGAATTAGTGTTTTCTAACGCCAACATGATTTGGTGTACTTAGTTGTATTTTATCCTTAAGGCAGTGTGATTGTAATTATTTTCTAAATAATGACCAACGACCACAATCTTTTTGTTGGCAACATTTAATAATTAATCCCCTTTATGCCTCACATCTATTATAAAGGATATCATATTCTTGCTAAATTAAAGCTTTGTTGTACATGTATGAACACATACTAGATTGATAATATGTTCATAAACTTACTTTTACTTATACTTAAATATACTATATACAATATTGAATGAAAATAAGGGAACGAGTAGACCTATCCATTCAACATCTCATAGATTATACTCTAGGAGTATTACAACTACACAATGACTACTTCATGACCTTGGAATTGACAAAATTCTTGGTTCATTGTTCCATAGTTAGTATTCCTTAAACCATTTTTTGATACCAATCCACAATTATTTAGTACAGAAATAAATACTTATTCCAAAATGGAATTGGTATATTAAAACTTAGACAAGATTTTACATGTAATCATCATTATAGCATAAGAATTTGAATATTAATCTTTCTACATGTTGCATACCAACTTGTAAAGATGATTTTTCTCCCATCCATTAGCTTCTCCTCAAAGCTCTCCCCTGAGTAGAGATCTATCTTCCCTAGTGTTGACAACCTCTTGTGAAAGTAGTGAAGGAACTGTTAAGCCAACTTTCCCTAGCAATGTTCCATAACATCATCCTGTTATTCTGGGCTGATGTTTCCCATAGCCTAGGCTTTTACTTTTGTTTTTTCCTCAAAAGTTTTGTTTTAAAACTGGCTTTTCCTTAACGTTGTTTTTTCTTACCTTTTTCCAATAAATTTTCTCTTTATTGGGGATTCCTTAGATATTTTGTTATATATATATATATATATATATATATATATATATATATATATATATATATATATATAAGTTTTAATTCTCTCCAAAGGATTTTTTTGGAGAATTTGGGAAAGTATGAAATCTTATCCGATCCTCATGGATAAGAATTTTCAGATCTCTCTATACTCTGTCTTTTCAATATTGGTACAAATTTTCTTCAATAAATATTAATATGTAAAAATTATAATTCCTCCAACAACATAATTATTTCATATGTCCACATAGTATTTGTCCTATATAAATTTAAAAAAAAAAAAAAAAAAAATTATAAATCAAGGGTATTACAATATCTGGCATTTAGATAAGTGTAGAGGATTCACAACAAGGGAATCAAATTGCAATATTGACTAGATACTGGAGCTTCATTGGTATCTCGCAAGTCAAACAATTTGACAACAAGTCGAGGGAGTCTAAATTGGTGCAGTTGAAAATGAAATGCAAGATTGCTCTGACGATGTCAAATCCCATGACACTAAGCTTGAAAACCATATCATTATTGCAGGTCACGCCTTCGAGCTCCGAGATGGTGATGTTGCAGGGGTTTTAATATTGTATCAAATACACGGTCACACCTTCGAGCTCTAAGATGGTGACATTGCAGGGGTTTTGATCTTGTCTCTAGTGTACTTCATGAGCTTCGATCCATAAACCTTGCACTCTGTCGATTTAAGGGGCATTATCAGTATTCAGCGAATAAATCTTGATAGAGAAATGGAATTCTAGAAACATTGGTTATCATACATCTTTGGTTGCCTCCATCAATGTATCAAAGTCGTCAGACCTCCAAAAGGAGCCTTCTTCCCATTCTTTCATCCAAAACTAAGGCTCATTAGGGTTTCCATATATGCTAATAAAATCCCTTCACTGTCTCCCATATATGGATTCCTATTTTTCAATCACAAATTCGAAAGTCGAGCTCTCCATCATCGAGGGTTATATGGAATGTTTTATAATTGTGCAAAGAATCTTCTTTACAATACATTGCTAGATGGTGGTATGATGCAGATATCCCATTTAATGTTTCTCACTCACCTTATTACCAAGCAACGTATGACTCTATAATAGATCCTTGAAAGGGCTTCAAAGTTCCTACTAGGCATGACTTGAGAGGAGCTCTTTTGCAAAAGGAGATTTACTACTTTGATTATTAATAAAATATAAAACCAATAATATTGTTTTATTTAAAGCTTAATTTGGTATAATCATGTAAATTATGTATTAAATGAAATAAATATATTCATTGGTACAATTCTCATAGAAATTGATAAAACTAAACACATTTATCTATTATTAAACAATAAACCATATTTAAATATTTTGAGTTACATATTTATAATCATTAATAAAGTTTTATATATTATTAAAAAAATAAATAAATTTCATACCTAAACAATTAACAAAAGTTCATAATACCATAAAAAATTAACCAAGGTGCATATAAAACAATTAATAAAAGTTCATACCTAAAAATTTAACAAAAGTTCATAATACCATAAAAAATTAACGAAGGTTCATATAAAACAATAAATAGAAGTTATACACCACTAAAAAATTAAATAAGGTTCATATCTAAAATAAGAGGTTCATACAATAATCCCCTGATGGGGATGAGGTATGAAAAACATGTGGAAGGTGTCTCGCATGTGTAAATACAAGCAAAGCGAGGGTGAGGTACGGTACTCCCAGTCCCTTCACCATAACACATGCAGTGGGAGAGGTATTGGCTTCACGTTGACAATTTGTGTGAAAAATAACTGCGCATTGGAGTTTGGAGGTGGTGAAAGGATAAGGAGAGGGAAGATGAGGGAGCTCGACATTCGACTCCTCACTCTAGTTGCGTGTTGGTCTTGGTGGTGGCTGCCGGAGAGGAAGCATAAACGTCACAAGAACGTTTATAGAAGCAGTGGATTGTGTGTGCTTGTCGTGGGCATTTGTTGGTGCGGTGCGTTCAATCGGTCCCTGCTGCTCATTTTCTTAGCCATTTTCTATGCCTGGGTTGGTGATAGGAAGTCGAAGGGAAGTGAGCTCACTTGTTTCCATTTTTCTTGGCTTTTGGTGAGCCTGTTTTTTTGTGCTAAGAGAGGAGGCTATAATTTGCAGTCTAGGAAACCTCAAGGGTGGTGGAAAAAAACTAGTTTCTTTTCCCAATTTTGTGCCCTCTGGCGTGGGTGCGAAGATGTTTGGTGGATTGGTGTGTGATTTATGTGTGGAAAATTTGGAGGCTGGTCGCTGCCCCTGGGGAAGTTATACTCAGATGTGAGCTACTTTGTCATCGTTTGTTGTTTAATTTCCTGTGCTAGTTTGTTGAGCGATGGTATTTGGTTTTCCTGGTTGTGCTAGTATTTATCTGGTATTGGGAGGTGGCTCTGTGCTTCCTTGCGGTGGTGCGTCATGACATTTGGTTCCTTGGCTGGCAGTTTTTGTTTTCAATGTTTGGGGACCTGGTATCTGGACTCTGCAGAGGATGGGGCTCCTCAACCTTGGCGAATTATGAATCCCCCATTGCAGTGTGGGCGTTGTCCCTCCCCTGTCATCCATGGCCCTGTGGGGGTGGCAGAATCAGAAATAATCTCGGCGATTCCACACCAGGGTGGCAAGACTATGGGGCGTGCGCAGCTCGCTAATATGGGTGTGCATGGCGGCCGTGTAGGAGGTAAGTGGGGGGATAGCAAGGGTGTGGGTTCGAGGTTTCAAAATCAAGGTCATTGGGGTGGAGGAGTTCGTGGTGGCAAGGCGAATCATGGGTCTAATTGATTTGAGGTAAATGAGGGGCAATTTAGCCAACACTGTTTCCTGGAGAACTGTCGTGCACTTATCAACAACCTGATGGAAAGAGTGGACATAGTTGAGAGAGTTTGTTGTGAGGAGCATGCAGATAAGATGGCAACATTGGACCGAATTCACGATTTACAGTGCCAAGTCCGGGGGAGACTAGTAGTGGTTTGGAGAGGCCAAAATCAACTCACCGAGAAAGCAAAAAAGCTGGAGTCTTGTTTGGCACACTTTGAAGGGCACATTTATTGTGACTTCTACCCTCCACCACCTCCAGGAACAACCCCAGACAACCCTGCATCCATCACGTCGGACGATTGGTATGCTATTTGGTGTTCTTTATGCTTTATATGTTTTTTGGTGCCTTTAGCCCAATCGTTTATGGACAATGTCCCTAATCTCTCTTTTTTTTATTTTTGTCATCTAATGCAAATTTCGGTCAGCAAACCTGGTCGGGGTGAGACCACCTATTTTGTTTTGTAAGCGGTTATATGTACTCATTTTTTCCTACATGAATAGAACATTTAATTACAAAAATAAAAGGTTCATACTTAAATTAATAAAGGTTCATACCTATTTACTAAATAGGTCTATAAATATATATTTCAGGTTTATCTATTTAGTATTTATCAAATGTAAATATGAAGATTTAATACTATTTTTAAATGAATTCACACGTTTAACATAAGAAATGTTATATTTATCTATTTATTAAATGTAAATATGAAGATTTAACCTTAGATTTAAAACAACTCACACTTTAAACTTAAATCAATGAAGTTTAAAAATTAAACTTTATGGCCAAAGATCAAATATAAATATAAATATTTATTTGACTATCTAAATATTACCTTTACTAGAACTATAATGAAGGCATTAGTGTAAATTTGATAGATGATACATGCAATTATGTTAATTGTAGATGAATCCATTTGCGCTGTTAAACTTTAGAGACAAAATGGTATTCAGAATTTTAACATTGTAAATTAAGAGACCCCTTTGTCTCTAAATTTTAACACTATTGATGGATTCATAGACACCTATAGTTAAATATAACACTTCGGTACCAAAATTGCAATTTTTCATTTATGGAGTGACACAATTAAAATTACTCACATAAATGGCCAATTTATATACTTGTTGTACTTGTTATTTGGCCATATTTTTATTCTTGGACTATAATAGTCATTTACATTAATCATTATTAATTTTGTCACTTATTATCTAGTCATATATTTTAATCGTAGACTAAATTAGTCATTTAAGTTAGTCACTTTTAGTTTAGTCACTTGTTATGTAGTCATATATTTTATCACTAGACTAAATTAGTCATTTAAGTTAGTCGCTTTTATTCTTGGACTATAATAGTCATTTACATTAATCATTATTAATTTTGTCACTTATTATCTAGTCATATATTTTAATCGTAGACTAAATTAGTCATTTAAGTTAGTCACTTTTAGTTTAGTCACTTGTTATGTAGTCATATATTTTATCACTAGACTAAATTAGTCATTTAAGTTAGTCATTTATTCACTTATTATCTAGTCGCATATTTTATTCCTAGACTAAATTACTCATTTAAGTTAGTCATTTTTATTTCGGTCACTTAAAATTTCTCAAATTTAGTAGTAATTCACTTGAAATAATTGTAGTGACTAACGTTTTTAGTCACCTAGACATTAATTTCATCATTTTTTACTAGTGCCTTCTACAAAATAGTTCCCTGGAGCATTAAAAGAAAAGGAAAACTTATGGTGAAATTCACTTGAATTAGTGGATAAATGATATGCTTTATTGCCATAAACTCATACATGGACGTGTCAAAAACTTTCACCGATGTGTTATGCAAATATCACAACTTATATTCCATATGTGATTATCATTGAACACATGATTAATGGATCAAACACCATTGCATTGAAGACATATTAATGGATCAAACATTTGAATCCGGTGACAACACAGGCTCCATCCCACCCCTATCATTATTCACCCCATCAACAAGAGAGCAGAAAACATTAATGATTGACTGTTTCAATAAATTATTGAAATAAGCCTCGAAATTTCTCTTATGTCGTGATGCAAATGTGGAAATTACAAGATTGAATCTCAGAAATCAATCTTGAATATAAATATATATATATATTTATTTATTCAGTAGAGCAACCTCTTCGTTATATTTGATTAATATATGGATTTATTTGAGATTGTAAGATCAAATTTACATTTATCGAAAGGAATATCTCCGCTATTTTTTTGGGATAGGCAAAGATGTTATAGGAAGTTTTTTAATGCGTCCATAATATGTATAAATATTGATGAATGTTTAAGGGGAATATATTGGTATTTATTAGTAATATAAAAGTTTATTCAGTTGCGTTTAGAGATGTATTCTACAATCTAATATCTAAATGATGTGTGATTTCATCCATGTTCAATATAGAGTTGCACGTGTTTTTTTTAAATAAATTATAAATAAAATATTCTCTAAATACAATAACAATATGTGTTATAATAAAAGAAAATAAATATGGATGTTTAATTAGTTTTAATTAAAAATATTATAGAACATTAAATATCTTAAACTCATTATAGTTACTTGATCTGTTGTTTATATTCCAATTCAATATTGTAAAAATATTTAGCTCACTTTAACTCATGAATTAAGTATTTCAACGTCCACATGACTATCAGCTTTAAAAGACATAAAGTAATTAAAAAAAAGAAAATGTGTGAGTAAGATGCTTAAACATTATAATTTTTTTGTTTTTGTAAGTTTGGTAGTACTTTTCATTTTTTCCTCTTTTTTTTCTCTTTTTTTTTTAACTCCATCTTCATCAACATGTCCAAATACATCACCCCTGGGAAGGGAATTGAAACTGTGTGATGAGTGCAGCCTCATCACTGTTTAACCAAGACCCCACAGACTTAAACCTTATAATTTTAAAAGATATTTCAATACAGGATTTAAATCAATTATTTGAAGATCTATGTCAACTAATTTATGTCTGTATCAATATTATATATATTTAAATGTTAAAAGAAAATATTTTAATGTTATATAATAAAATATTAAATATTCAAAAGAAAAAAAAAGTAATTGAAAAGTTAAAAATAAAAATAAAAAATAGCAAATTCTTACTAATAATAATCAAGGAAGAGAAAAATGTAATTCATTCAATTTTTAATATAAAATTTATATAAAAGATTTACAAATATTCATAATAGTAAAAAAATCAATATGATTATCAATAAAACAAGGAAGAGAAAAATGTAATTCATTCAATTTTTAATATAAAATTTATATAAAAGATTTACAAATATTCATAATAGTAAAAAAATCAATATGATTATCAATAAAATGTTTTAATATGCAAGATTAAAAATATTGACATATATTATATATTTTAATCACATTTATTTATTTATATATATATTATATTGTTAAAAAAAAAATTATATATATTTTATAAAAAACAATTGAAAAAGCTAAAAATTATGGTTAAAATTTGTATAGTCTCACTGTTTTATATTTTGGTTATAAACTTTTATGTTATATATTTGTAGTATAATTGCTTAGTGAGCGTTAAGTTACTTTTGCTCGAATTTATACGATTTAGATTGTATTTATTGGCTTATTTTATGGTTACGAAGGATTAAGCAAAGTTTCGTATGTGAGACACATGGAACTGGTCACATACTCATATGAGTGAAACTCCATGCATAAGGCAAAGTTTGGCTTGCAATGTAATTTATTGGTATTCCACTATCTTGTATTTTCTTTTTCTCTCTTTGCAAGAGAGAGCACAAACAGGCCATAAGACCCTATGGTAATCCATAGCACTGGAAAATTACTCTTACTCTGCATTAAAAATGACTGTTACTCTGAATGCTGGGCGATGAATCATGTTTTATGAAATTTCAAGAAAACGAGTTTAACGTTTTGTGAAATGTCAAGAAAATGAGTTTAATGTTATAAAGTAATTTAATGTTATAGTTTAGGTAAATTTCACTATGTTAGAGTAGTTTATTAAATTTGACTGGTTTATGATTTATTTTCAAGGTTTTTTTTAGAGTTTTATATTCCAGTAATTTATGGTTTTTTCATGATATTATTTGTAATTTGTGTGATTTAAAGTTATTTAAAGACATAAAGTTTTTATTATAGATTTGGAAAGATTTTTAATATAGATTTATTATTTTAGAATGATAGAGTTTCTAAGGTAAAAATATTATGTCATATTTATGTATTTATGATATATTTGTTTATTTCTTTCTCATTATTGTCTTATTATTAAGAATTGGTATCATAACTAGAGTTTAGTATGGAAGACCACTGTAGTATGTGTGCATAATGTTGGTCTTATGTCCATGTTGAGAACCAAGAATATGGTGGTAGATGTACTAAAGATTCAAACCATGAAGAAGGCACTAGAAGCCAAGCTTTGGAGGCCATGGAAATTTTTTTTTGGAAGAGAGGGTGTATGTCACGTGAAAGGTTATGGTGGCCTGATAATGGAAAATGATACAGATCGAGTGGCCACAATAGAATTTAATGAGAGATCATGTGGACTTGGTAAGTGCAAATAATGTTGTAAGGTTAGTCCATGTTATGAATAGGAACATGGTATATATATAGTAAGAGAGAGGTTTTGTAGTGGCATGGATGAGAGAATGGATATGAATTTAATGGTGCTAAGGTTTTGCGAAGCATAACACAAATGATGGGGAGTTGCAGTAATGTGTGAAAAAACGAAATGTTTTTTTTTCCATGTTGTAGACTCTAGTTATGAGCATGTTTTATTCCCTAAGGATATTATAATATGTGTTGTTATATCAAATTGTTGAATGGACTACTTGAATAGGTACAAGGGTACCAGGTGTACTTGTATGTTACTATGAGGTTGGTTTGTTGTAATACCTGTTATTCAGGCATTTCTCAAATCTATAATATATTATTTTTAAAAGAATTTCATGTTAAATCACACAACCCATTATATATATATATATATATATATATATATATATATATATATATATATATATATATATAATCTTAATTGATACAATTATTTAATTTATTTTTATGTAATATTTATTATTATTGTTATTTATAAAAAAAGTAAAATAAATATTTTAAATGGTAAATATTTTTATTATTATTGAAATTTATTAAGTATTATAAGTTTGAATCAATAATCTTAATGAAAAATCAATTTAACAGCGTAAAATAGTTGTAATACATATTAATATATCATATTTATATTTATTCAATTTATCAGATTTAAAATTAAAATACTCCTATACTTTTCTCCTATTTTAAATGATTGAGAAAAAAAAAAAAACACTAAAACCTAAGAAATAATGTGACTCTCAAACATTTTCTCTTACTGTTTTGTTGAAGGGATGAGAAAACCAAGTGATAAAACGTTTAGACTCCTGCACATTTACAGCGAGGCACGTGAATGAAATGGAAATCCACATTAAGTAAAGTGTGATCATCATTCGACATAATATGTAGTCTTGGGCATATTCTTAAATGGCATATCCCAAGGCAATGGATGATTGCAAATGTCTTTACATGGGATGATGGTTGTAACATAAACTGATAATTTTATATGGAAATGTAATGAGTTAAAATTTTTATACAAATTATCCACGAGTAACTTATCCAAATCACTATTAAATATTTCTTACTAATCATTAGATAAAATGTTCACCAGTTCATAATGTAAGCTTAGCATAAGAATAGTAAGTTTCTTAACCATTAACAACCTTTATTGTTGTACATTAACATAAAACTGTATGTTGTAACCTTGCATTCATTTCACTATTCATGTATTCATCACTTACTTGACATTATGAACATCAGAACAAGAAAGGAATCATCATCATCAATTTGACACAATAATCAATCACATCATTGAACACCAATATACCTTGGAAACCCTGTAGGGTGAAAGTCAGCAAACATTTAATTTGATTATTAAAAGCTAGTGAGAGTGTTCACCCCTCACTCAATGGCTTATAAGGGAGACCATCCCATAACCATTGTTATAAATCTTACAAGGAAATATACAAACATCTGGCTTAAAGCCATTACAATAAATATGATAGCATTTACCCACTAATCTTCATATCTTGGTGGCATGAATATACCTACAATGAGCCATCTTACATTGGACCATCCTTACATATGTCAAGCATTTCTTTAAAAGAAACTGATACATCAGTTACGATCTTCGTGCATGCGATTTACATAAGTTTAAACCAAATAACTAACCCTTAAGCTATTACTTTTGGTTCATGTAAATAAGCTAACACAACAAATATTGTTCTTATGCATACAAATTGCATATAGTTTCCAAAATAATCTTCTCATTGGAATTCTTAACACAATCATGCGTGCAAACACACTTTTCCTTTTCGAGGGAATTTTAGCATAATAAGGCATGCAAAACATGTTTCATTTTCTATAAAAATTAGGTAATAAAACATACAAATACATGTATTCTTTTTCAAACATTACCTACTTATATATTCCAAGGAAACCAACACACTAATATGGGTTTATGCATGTAATCCATCTTTTTTTCCAAAGAATATTTCCCAATGTAGATTAATGAAACATGCTATCATTTCCCACATACAAATGTATATTCATTCCAATGAAAGATAATACAAATATTACATGCTTATACATGATCTTATTCTAAAAGAAACCAACATAATAATTATGATAGCATAAAGTAATCACGTATAATTAAAATAAGTACAACTCCCATGCAAAGAACCTTATTTCTCTATAATTATACATGCAAGTTTCTCATACTTGGCTTCCAAGAAATTACCATAAATAACCTTTTTTATGCATAAGAACTAGACAACATTAACAAAGTTAACTTAACCATCAATACACCTAAATCAAGAAGTTGACATAATTCATCTAGCCATGTAATCTTTTCAAGAGGTTAGTATTTTCAAGTAATAACAACATATATAAAACAATGAATCTTTTCCAAAGAAAATATTATGAGAAACTAACATGGGTTTTTCATATTATGCTCTTGATATGAATAATTCAAAAAAATTGATATGAGGTTTTGGGATGTTCAGGCGCGCTCTGCTATCCTAGGGTTTATGCTTGCCCCTGCAACGGTGTAGACTGACCCTTCCTGCCATCTGCGAACCATTTGCATTCACCTAATCAACAGCCGTTTTCTGGCATAGGTTTCTCTGCAATGGCAGGCCCTCTGGGAGGGCTTCACAGCCTTCCCCCTCAGACAAGGAAGAACGAAAAGCTAGGAAACCGACAAAGAACTCTGTCTCAGAACAAAAGAATTTTGACGCTAAGGACACCCCGATGCAAGATACGCCAAATGTCTCAACAGAAAATCTAGACAAGCAAAGTGAAGTACAAGAAGAAGAGCCTGGGCAAAAAGAAACGCCCACAGTGACATCAACAACCTGCAAACCCATCGCTGCTGAAAGGCCAAAAATAGAAATTCCCAGTCACAGGATCAATGGTCAAATCCAATACATGAAGGACCATGCCCTCATTGGAAAATTCAATGGATTCTGGCCGACTGAAAAATCTCTTCAAGGATGGATTTCTGCCAAATGGAAGCCCAAGGGACATGTTACCTTGCAGCTAGGACCAAAAGGGTTTTTCACTGCGATCTTCATATGCATTGAAGACCGCAATAGGGTTTTGGATGAATGTCCCTACTTCTTTAACTCAGTTGGCTTGTACTTACGGGACTGGGTGGAGAGATTTAACCCAGACAAGGAGGATTTCAGCTGGGCACCAGTGTGGATCCGGATGTACTCGCTCCCTTTTGAATACTGGGATGAAGAATCATTGAGAGACATTGGCAAGGGGCTGGGTGAGTTCATAAAAATTGCTGAAGAAACGAAGCTGCGCAGATACACCTCATATGCCCATATATGTGTCTACATGCGCCTGGACAAAGCCCTCCCAGATTCGGTAAGTCTTTATCATGATGAATTTGAATGGATCCAGCCCTTAGATTTTGAACATGTACCCTTTCGTTGTCATAAATGTCATGTTCATGGGCATATTTTCCGGGACTGCCCTCTAAATGCAAAGCCCCAAACCTCTAATCTCTCTGATAACTCTGCACAAGAAGGTTTTACCATGTTCACAAATAGGAAAAGGTCACACAAAAAACCTGCCTCCGGGAAAAAGCCCCATCAAGATGCCTCTTCCATTCCCTCCACGAGTAATAGCTTTGAAGTTCTTGCTAATGTCGCTGAAGGCTCCCCTCAAGCCAGCCAGAAAGTCCCTCGATCGGTCAAATCGACCTCTCCTCTCCCCCCGTCGCGCTCTACCCCCAATCCTTCGTCCTTGGGTGTAAATCTCGGGAATCCAGATGCTTCTCTGAAAGATTCTGATTGGAAACCAAATGGAATGGATGTTGACTGCATCCCAAACCAGACCTTGCTCTCTATCAATACCTCAGCAGAAAGCATTCAAGTGAAAAATATGGATGAAGAACCGGAAAACATTGACCTGGGCAGACTTGACATCTTTGAGCTCGAACAAGCCTCCCGGAGGAAGGAATTCGACAAAATTCACGAGCATCAGCTAGATACTCTAGAAGTCATCATCTCCAGGGCCTTTCAGCAGCGTCAACTAGGAATACAACCGGGTATTCAATGGGATGGCAACCACTTTCCTAGAGACTCCAAGAAACATGGAAGAAAGACAGATCTGCAAAGAAATATCACAATAGGAAAAATCCTGGTTGAATCAGGCAGATACGCCAAGTTGAAAAAGTACTACAAGCCTCTCACAAATAGTGAATCATGAAGCTCACTTCATGGAATTTAAGAGGGCTCAACAGCCCCGGGATACTCAGAATGATAAAAAACATGATAAAGCAGGAGCAACCCCAGATCTTCTTCATTCAGGAAACAGAATGTAATAGCACCACCCTTGGAAACATCCTCTCAAGAGCGTGGCCAAGATGTCACTCGATGGCTGTGGACGCTTCGGGAGCCTCAAGAGGGTTGGCTATTGCTTGGAACACGCAGGCCATTTCACTCTCAGATTTCCATGCCTCCCACCATATTATTCAAGCTACTTTTCACATAATAGGCACCAACATTCATGGTCATCTTACTAATGTCTATTTTCCTCAGGAAGCGGGAAATAAGACGACACTTCTAGATACAATAGCAGCGCTCAACTCCAACAGACTCCATCCTCTATGGATCATCGGAGGTGTCTTCAACATGATCACCAAGTTGTAGGAAAAGCAGGGAGGTGGAGCCAAACTGGAGCACGAGAGTGGCCACTTTAAATATTTCATTCAAAACAATATGCTAATAGATCTGCAATTCTGTAATGGAATTCACACATGGAGCAACCGCAGGGCAGGGCGGCAACAAATCGCTTCCAAATTAGATAGATTTCTCATCTCATATAATGCAGTATATCTTGGAGGAGATATCTCGGCCTCTATTCTCCCATTTTCTGGCTCAGATCATTGGCCTATCTCTCTTCAATGGAAAAGACCAGGAAACTCCACTCGATGTCCTTTTCACTTTGAATCTTTCTGGCTCAACCACCTCGCCTTCAACGACCTCATCAGCCCCACCTGGCAGAATTTCGCTCCGCCAGAAGGATAAAAAATGTTCCAGTTTCAACAGAAACTCAAATTCCTTAAATCCCAAATCAAGCGCTAGAATCCACACACCTTTGGCAATATCTTCCAGGCACAGTAGGATCTAACAAAAGAAATGATGGCTCTCCAGCAACAGATCATCACAGAAGGCCACACGGAAGGGACAATGGAATAGGAAAGGCATATTCAAAATCAATTGGAGGAAAGAAGAAAGCAGGAAGAAATTCTCTGGAAGAAGAAATCCCGAATCAGATCGCTGAAAGAGGGTGAAAGAAACAACAAATTCTTTCACAGAACTACGATACAAAGGAGGATGCATAATACCATCTCTTTCATTCAAAATCAAGAGGGGGAAAGAGTGGAAAACCATGCAGAGATCGAGGAAGATTTTATCAATAATTTCCAGGCGGTACACCAAGAGTCCCAAATCGACAGACAGCCAGCTATAGAAAGAATCACTCAAAACGTTCCGAAAATAATCACAGAGGAACACAACCAACTTCTTCTACGGCCAGTCTCGACTCAAGAGGTCGACTTGGCTATGAAGCAGCTCAAGGAAGGCAAAGCTCCTGGTCCGGATGGTTTTACTACCACCTTCTTCCACAAATTCTGGGATCTTATCAAAGAGGAGGTATGGATGGTGGTGGAGGAATCGCGTACTCTTCATTGGCTTCTTCCCTCATTGAACTCAACCTTCATTGCCCTTATTCCAAAAGAAGAGAACACTAGTATGCCGGACAAATTCTGCCCAATAGCCTTATGCAATGTCATATATAAGGTCATATCCAAAGTCATAGCTAATAGGCTGAAGTCGCTTCTACCCTTGTTCATCTCGCCAGAACAATCAGGATATGTGGAAGGAAGGAAAATTCTGGATGACATTATCCTCACTCATGAAATCATACACTCCCTCAAGCACACCAAATAGGCAGGTATGATTCTCAATATTGATCTTTCTAAAGCTTTTGATAAGTTAAGATGGACCTACATTCAAAAAATGTTAACAGCCTTTGGCTTTTCCCCAACTTGGGTCTGATGGGTAATGAGTTTGATTTCCTCCACTTTCTTTTCTATCCTTATTAATGGTATTCCCTCTCAACCTTTCAACCCCTCTCGAGGTATCAGACAAGGGGATCCCCTATCACCCTTCCTCTTTGTATTAATGGCGGAAGGTCTTGGTCGTCATCTCAAACAAGCACTTCTTTCCCAGCAGCTCAGAGGCCTCTCCATCCACAATTCTCTGGCCTTAACCCACCAATAGTTTGTTGATGACAACACACTGTTTGGGCACCCTTCAGTTCAAGAAGCCTTCAACTTAAAATCCCTTATGGATGATTTCTCTGAAGCCTCGGGGGCGAGTATAAACACGGTTAAGTCCCAGATCTTCTTCTTTCATACCCCTCCAATGACTCAACATGCTATTGCCCTCATTCTTGGCTTCTCGATAGCCTCCCTACCTTCCAAATACCTTGGCGCTCCCTTAATTGACTCGGCTATCAAACATGCGTCCTGGAAAGTGCTCCTTGAGAAACTCGAAGCTCGTCTTTCTTTATGGACATATCAAACTCTGAATATAGCTAGCAGATTGGTTCTAATCAAAGTTGTGCTACAGGCAATGCCTCTTTATCTTTTCTCAATACTGGCAACGCCAAAATGGGTCCTCAAAAAAATTAAAGCTCTACAACGCAACTTTCTCTGGGGTTCAACAGGAACCAATCGCAAATGGGCTTTGGTAAAATGATCGACAGTTTGCAAGCCCAAAGAAAAAGAGGGAATAGGACTACGAGATCCTCATCACAGCAATGCTATAATGGGTGCAAAAATATGGTGGCAATGGCTCTCTGCTCCCAACAAGCCATGGGCTATCATTTGGACAGCAAAGTATGCCAATCACAGACCACCGGAAGAAATCATTAGACTCACTCCTACAAATAAGGGCTCACTAATCTGGACTGCTGGCAAACAACACTTTTTGTTGATCCAGCAACACAGCTTCTGGGAAATAAGGAATGGAAGCACCGCTCAGTTCTGTACTGACTCCTGGCATCAACTTCCGAAGCTCATCAGTATATACAGGCCGCCTCCTAGTCAGGACTGGGATGAGAAAAAAATTGAAACAGTCCAGCGACAATGGACACCTAGTATAGAACAGGGGTACAGACAGTGGAAGCAGGCCGACAGGCTGATCAGGAATTTAGATGATAAGACAAAGGAAGCCATAAACTCTGAGCTTCATAATTGACGAATCAGATTATCTGACAGCAGGGATATACTAAGATGGGGATACACCCCAAAAGGTTCCTTCTCAACCAGAGAGGCATATAAAATAATGTGCAATGATCCAATGCCCCTGGATCCTTTATGGAGCAGAATATGGACGACTGGTATATGGCCTAAAGTTTCCTTTTTCCTTTGGCTTTTTGGTCACCGAAGAATCCTCACTTGGGACAATCTCCGGAAAAGAAACTTTCATGGCCCCTCCAAATGTCCCAATTGCAATACTCAGGAGGAAACTCTCCAACATCTCCTTGATTCATGTCCTCTTGCTAACCAATTATGGGAGAAAGCCAGTTTTCGATGCCAAAAAAGATGCAGAGTCTCAGAAGAAATAATCAACTCCATTCATAACTGGCACCAGAATCCGTATAAAAGTGAATTACTTAACCAATTATGGAGAATTATCCCCGGCCTTCTCCTATGGACAATATGGAAAGAACGAAACAAGCGCATCTTCAAAGATCAAACCACTCCTTTAAGCATCATCTGGAGAAATTTTTGTCTCAATCTTAGGGAAACCTTGGCGCTACAATCATGGCATACTGAAGATTTTCCAACTCTTGCAAATGAGAAGGCCATCTGGAAAAATTGGAACATTCAACTCCCCCAAGGAAAGAAAAATCACAGATCTTCTGGGATCAACATTACCAGAAAGCACTTATGGATTCCTCCTCCACTGAATACTTTCAAACTCAACTTTGACGGAGTTTCAAAGGGTAATCCCGGCAAAGTAGGATTTGGCGGCATTTTTAGAAACCATGATGGTAATCCTCTCTTAATCTACTTAGGAAACATAGGATGGGACACGAACAATTCTGCTGAGTTGGAGGGTCTTTGGCAGGGTCTACTCCTTTCCCAACTTCATGATTTTCACCCTCTGGAGATTGAAGGGGACTCCCAAATTCTCATCAATATGGCCAATCAGCTCCTAAATAGGGCCCATGCGCAAAAAATCGCCAACAGTTGGAGACTTGAGGCTAGATTGGATGCAATAGAACAATGGCTCCACACCAACCGTGCACTCCTATTCAAACATGTCAGGCGGGAAGGAAATAAGGTCGTTGATCTACTTGCCAATCTGGGAGTGGATAGTGTGCATAATCTTCTCACAGGATCTCTTGACATAATACAGAACCATGATAAAAAACAGGAATGCAATACACTGGTCCAGAGGGATGCAGAGCTCCAGGATGCGAGTGAACTGGGAAGAGTTTAATGCGATGGGACTTGGGTGCGGCACAGTGTGGAGACACCTGCCCACCCAAGTCACGGCTAGAGGAAGGCATTTAAGATATGATGTCAACGTATCTAATGCATTAACTTCTAGTGTTGTTCGAGATCTGACCTCCACTCCCCTGTGCGACTCCGCATGTGCCTCAATGCTTCGGCCTTCGGCTCTCATCAATGAGAGATTAATGTTCGACATTCTTCGATGCAATTCCATTCGGGTTGATAATATGGAGAATTTCTCTGGTTTCTCAGTCACTCCTCAGCCGAAGAATTGCAGGTGCTCTCCGGCTGCAGGGTTCCCCAGTGTGCGCACTGTGACAGGTAGAAGAAGCCTGCTGAGCTGTTGCTTAGACCTTGGTGATAATCTGCACTTCTCTCGTTCTGGCCTTTGTCTGTCTACCTCAGTTTCTTTGAATTTTCTCTTTCCTCAAACCTCTGTCACTCTTGCTCCTCCGCCTCTTCTCGTGCCCTTCGCAGAGACTAAGCCAATGCCTCGCTTACGTCAACATATGCGTTGTCGCAGGGGTAGCACCAGAAGCCAACCCTTGCGCACTCCTTCTAGCTCCACCTCCGAGTAGTCTTCTCATTCCAGTGACTATTTTTTGGGCCGCTATCATCACACCAGAAGTGGGAGGGGTCATGTTCATGGAACTAGCCACTGTTTGGGCTCCTCGACTCCTCCAATCCCCACCGCTCTGCCTTCTCCCACGCCTCACGGCGCATTTCTCTTTGATGTTCTCTAAACCGCCCTTGTGTCATTGCCTCATTCTTTACATTTGTTTTCCATTAAGAGCCCCGAGACGGAAAGAATAGAGTACTTGTGGAATTGTGTTTGAGTAAAGAAAAAAGCCAGTTTCGGACCATCAAGTGGGGTCGATGCATGAGGGCAGGGGCACAAGCGACGGGGTTCGTGATGTGGAGATGGTATGAGAGATCCGGGACCTTCCATCCTGAGCTGCTCCCCATCACGGACACATTAAAAAGATGTGCCTATGCATTTTAGTGTCGGGTTGCTATCTCTAACACGATGGTAAACTGCTCTTTTCTTGTCTGGTTTTCGTGCCTAGTGGCCCATTCTATCGGGCTTGTTTTTTCTTATCTTGATGTGTTGGATTATAGTTCTGTTTTTGAATGTTGTAATCGAAGTAATCTTCAGAGGCATCAACCGATGGCTCCCCTGCGAGGGCAGTGCAACAGTTTGAAAATTGTTCAAGGCTGGTTTCCCCTTATGAGGGCAATATTTTTTTTTGACTTTTTGACAAAGATTGCCACAGGTCTGGGCAAAGATTTGGCTTCGGCCATGATGTAAATTATTTCCTCTGTTAATAGATTAACCTTACTTAGAAAAAAAAAACATGGGTTTTTCATGACTTCTTTTCCAAGAAAAACTCATTAAATTATCTCCCAATCCATGAAATATCTTCAAGAATTACCATTTCTAATCTATATTCATTTTCAATAAAATAACTTGGATTTCCTTATCATTTCATACACTTGTACAAAACCCCTTTTTGAAAAAAAATAAGCATTTTATCTTTTCTTACATAAGATGCATATATACATACATCTTTCTAAAAGATTAACATAATGAAAATATTTATTTACATGCAATAATATATTCTATTTACCAAGAAAAATGTTGTAGACATCTCTATAAAAAATTAACATAATGATAATCTCTTAATATATTTTACTTAATAAAAAATTTTGCATGAGTTTGTATCCATAAATTTTCATAAATTCTTTTCAAATTTGCATGAGTTTGTATCCATAAAATTTCATAAATTCGTTTTCTTTTCAAGAAAAAAACTCATTAATTTATCTTCAAACCCAAACTCATGAAGATTTACAGAAATTAAACTAATAACTTAACATTTCAAAGTTTCAACATTTAAAAACTCTGTAAAAATATTTTCAAGAATTAAATTAATTAATTCATATATTTTCAACATATTTTCAAGAAAATAATTAATTAAATCACATACCTCGAAAACTCAATGACATCTTATTTTTCATACCATGGATGAATTTCCCCTATCTCTAACCACCGAGATGTAATATAGCAGAATGTAGCTTCTTTCATCCGTCTATCCCTCCCACGTGCTACGTTTAAGTCACAATGGGAAAATCGCGTGCCGTTTTATAATTGCGCTGTAATCACATGGGGTTCCCCTCCGTCCTATCTTTCTCTTTATTTAAATATATGGCAACCCTGGATTCAATGAATTTGGGAGATTGTTAAAATTTACATAATAAATCTGGTTCCGCATCTTTTTGTGTGTGTTTCAGAGATGTCTTATCGATTTCCTTCCCTTTCGAGAGATTTAAGGCTAATAAAAAATACCAAGGATTGTTATCAAGAATTATTTTCATTTTCAACTATTTTTGATTAAAACAATTAAAATGACATTAATGTAAGATTATTTTACCATGTATAAATACATAAATGGGAATAAGTATGTTACAATGTCACAGTGTATGATACACACGAGGTGAGGAACTGTACTTATAATTCAGGAAAAACTGGGGCGTATTTTTCAAGGGGTTCAGGTAGATTTAACCAGTGCGTACTTTTTTGTCTATATTTTTAGGGGGTACAGGTATATCTATGCAGTGCAGATTGCTATATTCAACATACATATATGAACACAACAGGCTTATGAAACAGTGCCTCTGTGTATGCGACATATTAGGTTAGAAACTCTATTAAATTAGGAAATCCAGGGCTGTAGTTCTTACTCGGTATAGATCGATGCTTTTTCTCCTTTTCGCTGTTTTGTCAATAAAACTCGAGAGCATAGGTTTATTTGCTTCCTCGGAGAGGCCCGCTACACATAATATTTATGTAATTACGTTTGTTGGGACCTTCTGTTACCGTAAGGACCAGTGGGATTAGATTTGAGCTCTAGTTATCGCTCTCCCATTGATTTCCAGCTAGTTACGAGAAGTCATAAAATATTTTCTTATGCAAATAAAAATAAAATATTATTTTGCATGTTGTTTTATTTAGTTTTTTTTTCTTCTATAAATCATAATAATTAAAAAAAAAAAAAATGTTCACAATTTTCCTTATAGTTCAAAACAAAGAAATGTTATCAATGGAGCTTAAGCGTACTTGTGTCATCTATTTATTAAAGTTATTTGTTACTTTTTAAAATTACTTGTTAGTAGAGGACATTGATGATTAAAAACTTCTCTTGTTGTGAACAATTTTCATTCAAATAATTGAATAATCACTTCATTTTTTTCAACTTGGATTTACAATCTACTTAATTTATTTACTACATTAATAATATAATAACTTAAAATTATATAACAATTAATCTATGTTATTATTTTTAGAATCTAATTTTTTTGATCCATTATATAAATTATAAAATCTTTTTCGGTAATAATCATATGCATTGGAACATTGTTTACCCGTTTCGAACCAATTAGTGTGATTCATCATCATAATTATCTTGTCGTGATAATGAATCACATTAGTTGGTTCGAAAAACATAGACAATGTTATAGTGCATATGATTATTACCGAATTTTTTTTTATAATCTATATTATTATAATTTTTTTAAATTTTTATAATAATGAAACTACATCATGATCCAAAAATAATACTAAAATAAAACAGAGAATTAAACTAATGACAACAACAATATCCACCAAACTATAATTAAATTATATTCATGCCAACTAATCTTGTGAATTTCAACGTGTCCTAAGAGTTAACCTTTCTAGTTGTTTTGAAACTCTGTAGATCCAACGCTACTTATAATAATAGTGAAGATAATAAATCCACATAAATTTTAGATATCCTATCAATTTAATGGGAGATTTGACGAAGTGAATGAAAAAAAAAAATTAAAATAATTATGATTTAACAAAAAAAATTATTATTCGAAATAATTATAACTTATTTATTTATTTAATTATATGGGAATAGAAACATGTATGTTGCTCTAATAATCAACCCCATATTCTCTTGTCTATCATGTCAAAATAATTGCTAGAGGGAAAATAAAAAAGAGTTTTATATTCTATATAAATATTGCAAAAAGAAAAAACACTTGAGAAAACTCAACCAAAAGGAATACCCTTTCTTCTATCCTTACTCCATTGTGTAGGAAAATCTCTTTCTTCCATCCTAATTCCATTGTGTAGGAAACTCACTTTCTTCTATCTTGACTGCATTGTGTAAGAAACTAAAGTCAATATTTCCTGACACCACTTTAAGCCTTTTTTTTGACAGAGAGTCCGCAATGTCATTTAATTCTTTATATACACGAGTGAAAGAGATGCTTCCAAAAGACCTTTTCAAAATTTCAATAGTTTGACAACATCATAGCACAAAGATTTTCTCTTCCACTTATCCAATCTATGATACACTTGAATCGCCACAAACTTTAATCTGTTCCAAATTAATACTTACCGAAAAATACAAAATTCCCCATAAAGCTATAACTTCAACTTTATCATTGGATCCCTCATTTCCATAAAAGAGAAAATGAAAATGTTCTTTTAGGTTTGTCATAATAACTGCTCTACAACCACAATGTCCTTGTTGAGCTACACCATTAAAAACACCAATCGAATAATCCTGTATTTGAAAGTAAACAATATTCCTACAAGGATTTTCTTTATGCATATTATGATCAAGTTCCCCTAACTGCATATGTCTTGTTTTCAATCCCACCAACATCAAGAGTGCGCTAGTAAAAAAAGAAAAATTTCGTGCCCTCCAAATGCCTTGATGATTAACCGAAGCAAGGATCTGAATTTTTATGACTCTGCAACCACCACTTAAAACAAGATTTGAGTGAAGGTAAGGATCTCAAGTTAAATCCTTAGTAAAAAATCACAACATTTCATGCCCTCCAAATGTTGGAAGATAATTCTTCCATACTCATATTAGAATTAGTTGCAGATTTCTAGGTGGATGTTGAGAGAATACCTCAACCTCCATACTCATATTTAGAATTGGTTGGATCTCACCTACACCATAAATATTGTGATGTATTTATGTGATTTGTGGTAATGTAATAAAATTGTTTCTTTGTGTGTGCATTTTTATTATTATTATCATGGTATCATATGGGCTTGACTCCCTCATGGGAGGGCCCAAGAAGATGAAAGAGGTGTGAGATTTATTGGTTCTATGTACATAAATAGGATAGTGTAGAGTTTTTAGTGTTCGTTGTGTGATTAAATTCTATTTTGTGTCTAGTTTTATTCCTTGTTTATTTTTGTCGTATGCGCTGGAGAAAAAAGCCACCGGTAAAGAGATTGTTTGTGACTATACCTATGGTTTCTTATTGTGATGGAATGACATGAACTACTGCCATGGGTATTCCATAATAATAAAATCAGACGCGATGTGTGGATATGTTGTTAAACGCTTCTTTGGAGGAATTTAGATACCTTCGACCACTATCTTTGTTGTGAGATTTAAAGGTGATAATTGTAACTCAGATTCAAATTTGGTGAGAAGGAGCATTATGATCGTTGAAATATTTGGTCAAGGTGAAAGGAATTACGTTTTTTAAATTTATTTGGAATTTACATATTTTATACATATTGAGTTTGGTAAATTTAGTATGTGAGTGTGATTTTTTTAGAATTGACCTCTCTAACAATTTCCTCATGAAGAATGAAAACTCAAAGATAAAGATTGAACCAAAAGGACAACCTTTAACTTATGCCAAGGAGAGATGTGGTGATTTTTGTTATGCATGAATTGTCCTATTCTTGGATGACAGCTAATAATATCATGATTATTGAATTTGTTGTTGGTTTTCTATTCTGTTTGTAAAGGTGCATAACCAATTATTGAACAATGAAATATAATTACATTAGTCGTTCTCGACATTCTTCAGTGCCGAGAGAACGAATGGATAATTTGATTGTGTGAATCTGTTATACGTTGAAGGGTCTTGTTGTGCTTCGTTCTTCAAGAGAATCAACTACAGGTTACAGTATGAGATCCATTTGTGTGAAACAGGTCAAGTTGTTAGATCATCTTTTGAACGCATTCAATATTCAGGCCATTTTCCTAGCCACTAATAGATAGTCGAAAGAGAAATATCTGAGAGATGGTGATTGGTCCATAGGATGGTTGATGCAAGAGCATCATGGTAGAGCCAACAATGTGACAAGCTGGTCACATGTTGTGGCTTGGGAAGAGGACTAGCAGTCCTAAGAATTTGACGACTTTATTTTTTTCTTAAAGTATTTCGTTTGAGTGGATAATTACTATCAGTTAGAAATATTGTAAATTTATGAGTTAAAATAGGAATAATTAGCTATCGTAAGCTCCCTGCGAGGAGACTGAGCCACCTAGTTAGTCTATTACATAGTTAGTCAGTTACAGAATTATAGGAATTAGTTTTTCTAAAATTAGTAAATCCCTCCATTTGTGGAGGAGGGTGGTTAGATGTTAGTTTATCTTCCCTAATTTTGATTCGAGTTACAGAGGAAGAAGGGGTCAAGGAGGACAAGAGTGAAAGAGGCGTGCAAGAAGAAGGAGAGGGGAGTGAACAGAGAGAAGAAATGAATGTGAAAACAAGTCGTCCAAGGGCTTGGCTCTATAATTTCATTTCTAAATTAATTCCAAGTGTTTTTTGTTTTGATCGGCTCTTTGCTTAAAACCGTTTGTTGTATTTCTTTGTTGAAATCGAGTATTGCATTTAATCGCACAACGAGAAGGTCAATCGGATTTGAAGGCACATCGAGGCCTTAAATCTTGCAAAAGTATATATTCTGTGTGTATTTTGATATGTTTGCACCTAGTGGCCATCATTTGGTATTAGAGCAAGTTGATGCTCTTTGGGAAGATTTGGTGAGGTATAATAGCAAGGTGAACAAAATTTCTTACTGTAGAGGCTGAGGGAGTAGCTCACTAGGAATCCTTGGAAAGAAAGGTTCAATAATCCCAGCATTACAAGATTGGGGGAATGATTTGAGGTAATGTGATTTGAAACTTTTTGAATTAGTGCATTAAAGTGTATAGCTTTCAGAGTGCATGGAGGATATTCTACCTTGGGAGGGGAGGTAGGACAAGTTTGTTGAAGAACTAATCTGTAAAGGAGGTATTCTTGGTCTGAAGAACAGTGAAAAAAAAATTGCAGCAGTGATATGTACTGAAGCCTAAATTGGTAAGAGTCAAGAGTTTTGAGAGTTTTTTACTCTTGTGTGAAGATATTAACTGCATGCAGGTGGAAGCAAGAGAATATGAGTAGATGATAGTGAATCTGTTAAACTAAAGGTTGGAAGAGATATTGAGTGTAGAGGGTATGAATAAATCCTCAAAGGATAAACTAGAGTGAAAGAAGATTTTGAATGAACCTAGACAGTCGAATGCATTGCTAGAGAAGGGAGACTAACTTTAGTTCTCCAAGGAAGGTGAGTATTTGCAAAGCAACAACCTAAAAACTTTGAAAGTTGAGGAGCATGAGTGCTGAAGGAAATGTTTTATTTGAAGAGCCAAGAAGAAGAAGAGTCACCTAAAGATGACTTGGGACTGGGGACAAGTGCTACACTTGTTTCAAAGATAAAAGAGGTTTTTTGCAGCTCACAACGTGGATCATGATGATTCCATGGAGGGAAGAGGAAGAGATGACCACTGATGGTTATCTGAAAGGTTCAAGGAGTCACAATCAAAAGGGATGTCAGTAGAAGACTAAGCATGGAAAATCTTGGTGTGGTATCTACATAGAGGTTGATGGAGTCAATGTGTAGAGACGGATTATTTGTAGTCCATGATGAACAAATAGGAGTTCATGAAGGAAAGAAGACTATGGATATTGATAGTCATAGTAAAGGTTCTAAGGGAGATTATGAAAGATCAAGTAAGAATAAACTTGATAGAGAATTAGCTAAGATAAAATTGCAGCTACAAGTGTTGAGGGAATTCATACAGGGGAATATGGAACACCAAAGGTATGTTTGGAATCTTCGCAAGAAAAAATTCAAGTGGAGTGAGTTGCAGAGTAGGTTGAGACATGAAACACGTGTACAACTAGAAGAAGAACTCAGAGGAGATGAGTTGCAGCATAGGATGTGTGCTGAGGAAGAGATTTACTTATGTGAACCTGAGCAAGGGTCCATTCTTAGTGATAGTAGTAATGAGGATAAAGACATGAGACTAGGTGATGGTTTCATGGATCCTTAGAAGGATGAGAACCAACTGAAAGAGCTGATGTTTGAGACAACAAGAGAGGCTATGGATCCTTATGGTTTTGAAACAAATGATTATTGTATGTTTGTAGGTTGTATAAACTCTAATTATGGCAGACAGTCATTTGGAACTGTCACATAGACAAGGGAGAATATGATAGGCTATGGCCAGGTAGATTGCTCAGGCATGGGAAATGAAAGGTAGTCTCTTGATACTCTCAAGAATTTAGGAAGGACAATGATTGTTCATAGTCATAAGATAAATATAGAGAAGGACTACAATCAGATGAAGAAATATGTTCAACTGAAGGACATTCAGAAGACAGGTCAAAAGGAATGTGACAAAGAGTTTACTAAATTCAAAGAAAGGTTTAGTAAACTAGAGAAGTTGATTCAGGAGAGTAATGGAGATGAATATTATGGTTGTGTGATGAAAAAAAAGCGAGTGAAATGGTCTGCATTGCAGAAGAAACAAAAACTACATTCACTAGTTTTGAGGAAGGATAGAGAGCTCAAGAAAGCCGAGTTTGAGCAGGTATTGATGAAGCATAAAGAATTTTGCCCATGTGAATATGACACAGATAGTTTTCTAGGAAGCACTGATAAAGTGGATATGGAATTCAATAATAATTTTATGGAGTATCTTGACAATGAAATTCAGCTAAAAGAATTGATGGTGAGACCATCTGGAGAGATCTTAGAATCCCATGAATTTAAAACTAATTTTTTGTGTGTGAATGCAAGAAATATTGAAGTAGGAAAACTATCTCATGTTGTCATAGAATAATAGGGAAGTTGAATTCTATCTTTTCAAGAGATGGAAGAAGGTTTATATAACCTTATGATGAAGGAGGAAAAGCGATTTCTGAATACTGCTGTGAAAGATCTTGTAAATATTGGACAGTTATTGTGGGGTGATGTCAAAGAAGAGCAACTACTCAGTGTTGTTGTAGATGATCATTAGTTACTAAAGGATGTTAAATTTGAAAACAACCAAGATAAGGAAATTTGGTTGATAATTGATGCAAAGGAAGAATATGGTGAAGATTGTAAAGAGCTTGTGGCAGAAATTCCAAGAAAGATGGTAGGTTTGTGGTATGAGGTAAATATTTTGGAAGAGAGGCTAGAAAACCAGACAATGAGTATTCAAACTGTAAAATCAGGGCTGAATAAGAAAGAGGGAGTTGTCATCAATGAGAAATCTGAAGAGAAGGCTCCCAGAAACCTTAAATTTACAAGAAAACAGAGCAGGGTAGAAGTGTTGGAAACTTTATGTAATTTCGATAACAATTTGTGTGTAGATATAGGGAAATATGAAGTAAATTCAAAACAAGAAATTGGTTTTAAAGATCATCAAGTTGAAATGGAGAGAAATTAGGCTTGGATGTCTCATAATAAAGATGGAATTTTGTTGCTGCAGTATGGAACTGTTGAATAGAAAATTGTCTTGGGGGACATTAAAGAAAATGGAGTTGTGAAGTATGATTTAAAACTGGAAATTATAAATGCAGCAGAGAAGGTGGCTGATCTCAAGCAATACAATATTGCTGAGATAGAAGATGAAAGTAGAATGGAAGTAGAATGCTATGATTGGCATTATTTTGTAGAATGTGAAACATGTCAAAGGGAAGTTGAGTTGATGAAATATTTGCTGAAGGAGCCTGAATATGGAAGTAAGATTGCAGTTAAGGGTAGGAAAATGTCTCAAGTTGTTGAGATAAGAGTAGATACTAGTTTCGAATTCATAATATGTTTCTAGTGAAAAGGAAAGGAAGAATGAATATGATATTGTGGTTAAAGAACTAAAGTTACTTATTGGAAGTAAACTTGAAGTTTAGGAATAGAAAATGGATATCGTTGGAGGAGATGTCCTCAAGGACATTAAGGATGTAATGGTAGTAGAAGAAAGGAGTCATCAAATTAAAGGTGGATGTGTAGATTTTGATGGAGAACTTGAGGAGTTATGGAAGCTTAAACTGAAACATTCCAGGAGAATGTGTAGCAAGCAGAAGACAGAGATTAATTGTTTCAATTCATTGATTGAAGAGGAAGTGATAAGTGAATGCAATAGAATATTTCAACATAAATTATGGAATCCTGGTAAGTTAAGACTAGAACTGAAATGTGATGAAAATGAAGGATGTGGAGAGTTGTCATATAAAGTTTGGAAACGAGGTGCATGGACATTGGATGCATATGGCCGGGAGGTCATAATTTTCCCACCTTGGGATTCTGATGCATGAGCATCAAGGTAGAGCTAGAAATGTGACAAGATGGTCACATGTTGTGGCTTGGGAAGAGGACTAGTAGTCCTAAGAATTTGAAGACTTTATTTTTATTTTCTTAAAGTATTTTGTTTGAGTGGATAATTACTGTCAGTTAGTAATGCTTTTAATTTCTGAGTTAAAATAGGAATAATTGGCTATCAAAAGCTCCCAGTGAGGAGACTAAGCCACCTAGTTAGTCAGTTACAGAATTATAGGAATTAGTTTTTCTAAAATTAGTAAATCCCTCCATTCATTGAGGAGGGCGGTTAGATGTTAGTTTCTTTTCCCTAATTGTTATTCGAGTTACACAGGAAGAAGGGGTCAAGGAGGACAGGAGTGAAAGAGGTGTGTGATAAGAGTGAAAGGGAAGTGAACAGAGAGCAGGAATGAACGTGAAAACCATCTGTTTAAGTGCTTGGCTCTGTAATTTCATTTCTAAATTAATTCAAAGTGTTTTGTGTTTTGATCGGCTCTCTATTTAAAACCATTTCTTGTATTTCTCTATTGAAATCGAGTATTGCATTTAATCGCACAATGAGAAGGTCAATCAGATTTGCAGGAACAACGAGGCCTTAAACCTTGCTCAATCCTTTGTTGAATCGCATATGTATTAATCGCACAGTAGGAGATCAATCAGATTTGCAGGCGCAACGATGACTGTGAGATCCGACACCGATCAACGGTGAGAGATCACATCGCAGTTGGGAGGACATCGCACATTGCAAAGTATAGTGGTTACGGCTAAGAGTTTCACAAGTTAAGTTTATTAATTTGCGATGCAAAGTGAATCGACGAAGACATCACGTGGACCATCGGATCCAGAAAAAAGCCAACGGTGGAGATTGCAGCACACCAGAAGCTATTTCACAAATCACAATATTTAGAAGTTAAAGTTAAGGTCATCGCACGATAAGTGATATTGTTTTCGATGTTAAGTGGAGAGAGCCACGTGTCGACAGTGCGCGTTATCGCAGATCACAATGAATAAGATTTAGTGTTAAGATAAATTATAAATTGTGCAAAGCGCGATCACTGATGATTGGTCGGGAGCATTGTGGGACCCTTCGGTGAGAAGTTATACGCGTTTGCATATTTATTTTGTTTTATGCATAGTCTGTGTAAAGTAAACGCTGTTATCGCGTACGCATGTATGTTTGGAATCTGTAAAGTTGAAATCTGTTACGAGTAAAAGAGTTGTGTGGAAACGTAAAAGTATATATTCCACACATATTATGATATTTTTGCACCTAGTAGCCATCAATGGTTCATCACTTGTCAGCTCTTATAGCAGAAACCCCGACGAGCCGAGTTGTCAATACTATTGATCTTGCAAAGTTCATTATTGATGGTCAAAAGCAGGTGTACTTTAAATGAGTCATAAGGTAAGCTCGAAGATGTGGAGAGAGAAAGAGCAGAGTCCAAATGAATGCAGAGTGGGTAGAGTTATTCATGAAAACCAGTGAGACAAAGATCATTTTTTTATATAATAAGTGTTATAATATATATGTAAGAATTAAGGGGGAGTGTTGGAAGATAACTCTTCCATACGCATATTAGAATTAGTTGCATATTTGTAATTGGATGTTGAGAGAATATCTCAACTTCCATACTCATATTTAGAATTGGTTGGATATCACGAATACCATAAATATTGTGATGTATTCGTGTGGTTTGTGGTTATGTAATATTTTTTTTTTGTGTACATATCTATTTTTTTATCACCAAATGCCTCGATGATTAACCAAAGTAAGGATTTGAATTTGTATGACTCTGCAACCACCACTTAAAACAATATTCAAGTGAAAGTAATGATCCTAAATTAAAATAAAATAAGGTTCTTCCAAGAAATCCAACCAAATCAAAAAATCTTAGTGGGTTGATTAGACCATAAAATATCCATGAACCAACACCAACTTCTTTCCATATTTAAATTTAGAGCCTGCAGGATATAGGAATATATCTTTTTTTTTTGTAAATTTGGTAGGTCCTTGCTATTTTCTATTTATCATAAAAAGGTAGGTTGCATCATATACAAAGTTAGTGGCCTCAACCTGCCCAAAGGAAACCATGTCCGTTGGCCACCTTAAAGCATTAAAAGCCATCCAAAATTGATAGTGTTTCTTTCTTCAACTAGCTGCAATGGCCATTTTACTATTTAAGACATTATTAAAGTGACAACTGAAAACATAAACATTATCCACAAAATTCATTGAAACTTAATCTAGTTTGCTAGCCATCGAAAGAGTCAATTGGTGTTGGATCCTTTGCAGTGGAACCAGGCATGTCCACTTGTTGCATCTGTTGAATCTGCCCTTCAATTCTACCAATTTAGGTTGTCGCTTGATAGTGGGACACCTTGATATCTTGGATTTGATTGTTGATATCCTGAAGTAGTGCATTTACTGTTAGACTACCTTCAATCGGATGAAGACTTTGCATTGCTTTTTCCAGGACACACTTCATTACCCAATATGTGTGAATAGTTTGATGAAATAAAGATAGGTGGCCTCTAGTATTTGCTGGATCATTAACAAAATCCATAATTTCCTCCTCTACCTCAATATCTTCCTCATTACTGTGACTTTCTCTCTCCCATCCCTGAATTACATTTTTGATTTGTGGAGGATTACCAACAGAGTAAGCTTCCGAGATATTTTCCATTATCTCTTTCTTTGTCTTCCCGCCTTGCTTGCTAGACTCAGCTGTATTTTTTGAAATCTGCTTCTTTCCTTTTTTTGAAATTAGCTGCTTTCCATTATCTGTGAGCCTGTATAACGAGAGGACAGAGTTATAGAGGTTAGCCCTTGCATTTTGAGAAATATTTCCACCTTTGTCACATAACTCGTAGAGATATTGATACAAGTCCCTTGACAGAGATAGAGACCAAAGCAAGTTGACAAGATTTTTCTCTTACCAACTATAGACCATACTAAATAGGTATAATTCAAAAGAAGTTTAACCCAAGTATCACTAATATCACTAGAAAAACCAGAATAGAGGCCTTTCGGCTTGCCTTCACTATGACTACAGAGGTTTTGAAAGATTTTCTCCTGCCGAGACGAAACGAGGCAGACATAAATACGACGGAATCTAACCCAATTATCCCCTAAACCATTGGAGAAGACCGGACAACGACCTTTCGGCTTGTCCTCATAATGCTTACAACAATTTTCTATCATTTGCAATTACCCAGCATAAATGAACTCCAAACCATGCATTAACCAAGTGAAAATCCTATTTATGTATGGTAATTTAAATTTTCTACAGGGATTACGAAAACAAGGTTGAATAACCTCCAGTGGAATAAAAATATTAATATTCTTGACCGAACTACAAGTATTGGTAGAAACCACACTAGGAACATCCTTAAGAACCGAACTGTTACAATTTCTACCCATGCCACCTCTATCCTGACCTCTACAGAGATTTATGGTTAAAAGCAGAAGGTTGGAGTGAAGAATAATGACATACCACTATAACCGATCTTGAAACCTCTCCACAGTGTCTGCAACGTCTCCAAACAAGGTGTATTCTTCATTAGCTCGTCCCAAACCTCTGCTCCTGCCAGACCGATTAGGATGCTTCTGTTTCAGAATTTTCCTCTTTAGGCTCTCCCTCCTCTGCTTTTTCCAATGCCATCATGACACTGTTAGCTGGCTTTCCATCTCAATCATCATGAGAGTAAATGTCGCGTACATCCTTCAGACTGGCAAGTTAATGCTGGTCGGAGTTCGCATGTCGAACCCTCCTGCCCACACATGTCCGCTGCCCTCCACCTGCCCTGTAACACTTGACACTGGGCACCCAATCAAGGGTAGGATATAGGAATATATCTTTGACACCACTAAATTACCATTATGAAGAAAAAAACCATTCCATTAAAATCATAAAGCATACACTTTCCCGTCTGAAGGATCTACGCATCACTGAATGCCTTGTGGGACATGACATCGCTATCATGTTATTTATTGTGAAAGCTTAACAAAGTTCATCTTATTGTTCACGTAAATTTTATTTGCAAATTATATCATTTCAGTCCACTGCATATAATGAAGTGTGGATGGATGGTGGTTTTGCAGAACTCGAGGGTTACATTTTTATTCATTCAAACGACTTCAATACTAAATCTATAATCAAACGAAAGTTTTAATGGTAGGTTTATTATTTTACACGTTCAAATCTAGTCTTACCTGTGTGTTGTGTCTTGCATTTAGATGTTATAGTCGCAATTGTAGAAGATCTGATTCTTTGTTACTACAAGTGATTAGTTATCCATTTCAGATATATATATATATATATATATATATATATATATATATATATATATATATATATATATATATATATAAAATTTCTTAATATAAATAATATTTATATTAATTTTAATAAATAATACTAAATTATTTATTAATTTTATTTATAAAAATTAACTAAAATAATTAGTTATTATTTTAATCATATATATTAATAACATTAAAATTTTTAATATAAATAATATTAAAATTAATACTAATATTAATTTTAATAAATAATATAAAATTATGTTTATTTATCTCATTCATAAAACTTTCTACATCCATATTTACTAATGTATTTGTCCTAGTATATACACACAACTACTAACTATGAAATAAGCCTACCAAACTTAAACCAAGTTCATAGAAAATATAAGGTCAAAATGAGACTTGTAACTAAAGTATAAATGTTAATTAAAATTCTAGGACCCTTCACGTCCTTGAGTTATGTACATTTTCTAAACTTGAATTAAAAATGGAACAAAAGAACGTGTCAAATATCAATTTTTTTTGTTTTCTTTTAATTTTTTAATAAATTATGATATGATTTTGGAATAGTATTTTTATAATTTTAATCTAGTTATGAGTAATTATTAAGTTGGTGGTATATTTTATTTTTTATTAAATATTTTAGAATATTTTAAATAATAATCACAAATTAAAAGTTGAGATTTATGTTAAAGTAATATGTTTTTTTCTCTTTACATTAAATTGTTTAATTTTAAAAAAGTCATATGAAAATGAGTGTTTTTTTAGACATGTATTAATAAGTATATGGAGGTAAATTTTCTACCCTTTTAAATAAATTGATTAATTAAAAGAAAATTATATGAACATAAATTATATGAACCTGAATTTGACTTCTATAATATCAATGTGATACCAATAAGCTAGTGAAGATAAATGTTTATAGTTCATAATCTTATTATGTGTTTTTTTAAAAGTAGATGTATTTTACTAATATATTAATTCTTTTTATAATTAAAAATAAGAACCATTCACACTAAAATTATAATTTAATTAATCTTTATAATAAAATTTTGATAATATGAAATGTACCACAAAAGAAATGTTTTGGTGTTTATGGATCTTTGTCCTGATATCTCAAAATATGTGATATCCCTAAAACCTTATAATGGCATTTACGGTTTATATAATATAAATATTATTGTTTTTACATGGGGATGTCCATTTATTTTATTATTATGCTATGGCTAAAATCAAGAAACTATTATGAATGGTGATTCGAGGTAACAACACCAGAACACAAAATCTTCACGGCCCTTCTTACTCCAATATTCCAAGTTTGCAGTGGAGTTTCTTTGAATTCGTATCACCATGGAAAGGTTTCACAAAACCTTCAAACATAACTTGGGTTCATATCACCATCAAAAAGGTTACTTCAATACTTCAAACCTGCTGGGAATATTTTACAGTTTTTGCCCATTTTTCCAGACACAAGAAGAGAAATAAACATTAATTGGAGTTATTCATCCCCACCATTAGAAGAACCTTCTTAATGGTGAAGCATTGGTAGACTCTCATTCCATCTAACAGTTCGAGTTGAGCATGTAGACCGAAAGGAGGATAGCATGGCATTGCTTTCTTTTATTTCATTCTAAGATGTAATGTATATCAGCTGGATCCAGTCGATTTTGGCTCTTATAGGCTAGATCTACTTATGCCTTCTTCTCCGCATTCAAGTCTCGGCTCATGCTACCACGGTCTTGCCATACCGAGAATGTTGTTTGCCTGTCTCCATTTTTCTTTGAAGGCCAATCATTTTCATTTTCCAATTGTTCACCATTTACTTTGAAAGACATGGATTTTTTTATGTACAATATTGCGTTTTTAAACCAAATAAATTTTCTCCTCTATGTTCCTCGAGTTTTTGTGGACTTTAGTCTTTGACATGGAGGGAAACATATGGTATCACCCTATTGATTTGACTTGGTTTAGTGTTTTTCAAAAAATAAAAACTCACATAACTGAAATATGGTTTGGTTTCACCCATAGGAAAAAGGGACATGATTTGATACGTCACGCCACTACGAGCAGTTCAAGTTGCATATGTGAAACCTCAAATATGGAGATGAAGGAAAATAGAGGAGTATTCATTAAAAGATAAGTAACGTTGTTAATTTCCGTGTAAGATTGAATGGTTCTTGTGCATAGTAAAACAAGTTAATTTGATTATTTTCTTGAAAATGTTTTCTATGTTTATGTGGGTAAAATGATATGAGTCCCTGCTATATTCTTGAAAAAAAAATATGCATTCGCATGCAAAAGAAATAATACCTATTTTGTTAGCCTTTTTTGGAAAACGAATATGCATTTGCATGCATAAGAAGATTATGTATGGTGTTAGCTTTGAATTGGGAAAAGATTATGCATTTGCATACATGAAAAGAATGACTATTAAATTAATTTTGTATCCTTATGTATAAAAGTAATAGTTGACTTTGATAATTTCTTGAATATGAAATATGATTTCGTATGCATAGAAAGAATATTGAGTTAGATTTCTTGAAAATAAACATGTACTTGCATGCATGAGAAAAATAACCATTCTATTAGATTTCTTGAAAAGGGAAATGTTTTTGTATACATTATGTTATTAGATTCATGGAAAAGAGAAATGTTTTTGCATGTTCTATTGTGTTAAACTTTCTATTGGAAAGGTTATTTTGAAAAAAATTATATATATTTGTATGAATAGGAACAATATTCATTGTGTTAGCCTTTTTTTATATATTTGCATGCACCAAAAGTAATAGTCGAGGGGATAGTTTCTTTTGATGAAGTTCACGTAATTGCATGCACAAAGATCATAACGAATGTGCTAGTATCCTTTAAATGAATATGGACAGTTGTAGTGGCTTTCCTTTGGAAAATAATGTGTGCTTGTGCGAGGTGGATAATAGATAATGTGATATTTATCTATAGATATGATGTGATAGTTATTTTCTTTTAATTAATGCATATACATTGTTGTTAAATGAGGCATGCCACGATATTTCATTTACATTTAATGTAAGCACATGAAGAGATGTTGAAGCATAAATATTAAATATCTATTGTTGGTTTGATTAATATTTGGTCTAATCATGATATCAAAGTTTTATGACAATAGAAATTACAGGAAAATATTGTGACGTATGTGAAATATGGATTACGTTTAACATTATGGTAAGAAATGAGTTAGTGGTCCATGCAGATTAAAGGAATGTCAATTGCAGGATAAACCACTAATGGAAACAACCAGGTCACAATGACATAATGTTTGATGATTTGTGGGAAAATGATATCATGATTAATGTAATAAATTTTAGGTATTTATGTTATATTTAAGATGGTATTTATTTGTACGATTTTATGACAATGGTTAAGGGATGAACTCCCTTACAGTCATCGAGTGAGGTCTGAACATCCCCATGGGTGTTTAATAAAATCAAACGTTTGTTGGTCTTTCCATATGGATTTTCCAAGGTATATCGATATTCAATCATGTGTTTTCTTAGTGTGCCATTATAATGATGTTTTTCCTCGAATATCGTGATATTTACCCTATCAATTATGTGCTTAGCTAGCCTCTTTAATATAAGCATAAAAATGGTGCTAGGTTACATCAAGGATTTTGTGTTAATATGTTACAATAGTGGTTGTTAATGGTTATTTAATTACTATTTCATTCCTAAGGTTAATCTATGTAATGATGAAGATTTTATCTAATATTCAATTAATGGATTATGGAATAAGTGAATTTAGATATTACATGTTGGTAAATTTGTAAAAAAAAAAAATCCTAACCTTATGCATTTTTCAAGGAGGTTTACTAAGGGATGTTACATGTGGTATCAATGCAAAAGGTTGGAGCTCTGACACCTTTTGGGAACCAGTAAGTGGAAAATAAGTAGAGGTATGATTCCAGTTGGCATCAACATAGGTATGATTCTAATAAAATTCCATAATGATATATAAGCTACATTTTACATGAGATGCATGATGCATGTTAATAACTACATTAAAGACTAGTAAGTGATAATGTATACTTTAAAATTGTGCTCATGACATTTGAATGTTTAAGTGGATAAAAGACAATAATTTTTTTTTTGCATTTATGAAAAATATTGAGCTCTCACTAGCAATAGTAAGGATTACCTACCAATACCTACATCCATACTATTATGATAATGATTGTGGTGCACTTAAAGAAAATAAAGTCACACTACATTTCTTATAAAGAATGAATGCATGTCTTGTTCTGTGTGGTAACGAAATAATATAGAAGGTAGGGAATGTCCTTGAAAAGGAAAATAGAATTTTTTAAATACATTAAAATAACCCCTTTGAATGTTAAGAAAATACAATGAGTCAAGTGGTCACACTTGACTGTAATGACTAATTGATGATTTAGTATTGTCATGGATTTTGATTGAGTTATGATGTTTAGTAACATTTTTTATTTTTGCATGACTCACCATAAACGTATATGCATGAATCAATTTTAATGCAATATTAGTACAAGTTGTAAACAAAGTGATTGTGGTAGTTTCCTTTTCTAACACCCCTATCGCTTTGCTTTTGAAACATTTAATATTTTTAGAAATGAAACAATTATTGGATTAAATGGCGACGAAAGTCATGATGAGAGTTATGCGGTGATGTAATTAATTTATTTTTATTTGAGTTAGTAAATTAATTGATTGAATATTCAGGAAAGAACTAAATTTTAGAAGGCTTCTCGTGATCATAGAAAAAGTTGTTGGTAGTCAAGTCCATATGATGGGCCTTCCCTAAAAGTCTTCTAAAAATCCCTAGTAGAAAATAATTATAAATAAATAAAATTAACATAACAGGAGAGAAATATAGTGTTAATTAGTTAGTTTGAGATAAATACTAGGTGGGGAGGAATAAAGCATTGAGAGAGAGAAAATTGTGTTTTAAAGAAAAAGGAAAGATATTTTTGAAAAAAAATTAAAACAAAAAGGGCTAGGCAAAAGGTTGGCAGGCCTTAAAGTAGGAGACTAATAAAAAACTGTTGGAAGAAAGTTATAAAAGAACTTTCAAGAAATCAATAGTGGGTATTTGGGTTTTGATGGAAAGAAGGTCATAACTCAGGAAGGACCGTGGGAGGAAGTTCACGGTTGGGAGGGACATTCTTTGTTCCTGAATATCTATCAGATATCTAGGTACGATTAGGTGGAAATTATGTTCTATTTTATATATTTATATTGAGATATATTAAAGTTCTTATATTTAGAATGCAGAATAAACATGAAATTCATAAGATTGTATGTATATGTTGCTTATTTGCATGCATATATGAGTTCCTTTTCAAACAACCACAAATTGATGAGCTAAATGATTACAATATTTATTTAGAGTGCACATATTGTATTTCATGCAGTAATATTGCCTTAATAATGAATTTCAAAGAGATATGTGATTTTAATAAGTTTCATATTTTATGCTTCTAGTAGCTTATTCTGGAAATGAGTAATTTAGTATACAAGAAAACAGTTATAAGCCTATAAATGAATTATTGCATGCAAAGAAAAATATTTAAGGAAATTATTTTTCTTTTCTGGTTTATGATAATTACCGGGTGAAATTCTATGTGGAATAGGAGAACTAACTAAACTAAGCATGCACAACTCTATTCCTTGTTAGTTAATGAAATGAATTAGAGTTTAGTAAAAAAATTCCGAACTGGACATGAATCTAGTAATAAGGAAATTCTATTAGAAATAGTTTTGCAAAAATTAAAAGACAAAAGTTGAATAGATTATATAGTTGTTATGTTATGTAATGACGGGTGGTGAAGCTAATGGGTAAATGCAAGTGTTTTGACATAGTTTATATTTTATTTATCTAGTAGTGAAAAGTATGTTTAATAAAATATTCCTATTAACTATATAGGATTAGCAATTATTTTGTGATTTTGACGGAATGTTGGATGGATTAGCTTAAAACTGTACGCCTATCCTTTTCAATTGAAGAGGAAAATTCGTAAGTTTCCCCTTCAGAACCTACATGAACTAGAATGCATTTCAATTATTAAATATAGAGTGTTACTCTGTAAATTTTATTAAACGAAGTCATGAATAGGGAAATAAAATCAGGGAGAATTTAATAACCCAAATATTTTACGGTATAATACAAACAAATCAGCTTTACCAAAAATAATTGTCACCATGGCACCAGTGCGAAACAATACATTCACACCAACAAATTAATAATACAATATTTAATTAGTAACAATACAAAATTGACATGATAGCAAGGGAAGTATATCATTCTATACAATAACAACCAAAGCGAATAGGAGGCATAATCTTTGAAAAATAAACCAGACTTATGCCATTTGTTCGAACACAAAAATAAGTGTAATATATAGTCAAAATAGCATTTACGTATTTTAGTTTGAATCAATAGAATAGTAACTAGTATACATGCAAATAGATAAAATAGTTATATACATATAAGGCGACGTATGGCTCTTTAAGAACCACGGACAAATTTTCCAATCTATGTAACCCTATAGGTTTGGTTATCAATCGAACAAGGAAGAACCCCAAGTTGAGTTGGGTTTAATACAGGTCAGAATATCATTGAATATTCGTAGAACACAGGATAGATGCTAGAACCAAAGTGCATGCCAATAGTTGAATGTTTTCCTCTTAGGAAAATTTCCCTAGGGGAAAAATGTTGGTAACTACCCAAAACGAACATAATTTATTTACAACTACTATGTATTTAACCTAGTAGGAATTCTCCATAGTACCTCTCACCTTCCAATCGGAAGGTTGATACTGTTCACTCTCCAAGCTAAGAAGATAGGGTGAAGACGGACTTGTACGTCACAGTTCGGGGTTAGATATGAGCAACAAAACCCTATACTTGAGATTTTTCTAAAATTACCCCAAATTTCACACGTACATGTAGCAAGAATTCATATTAGGTGGTGAGGATAAATAGGCTTAGGGAAAAGTAAGGAAAAATGGAAATCACTTTTTCTAAATATTAATTTTATATCTCTAGTTGTGAACATCCTCCTCTGCAAAATATCGAAGGGTTCCCATTAGCGCCGAAGGGGAATGTAGGTTCGGTGAAAAATTAAATATACCTCATATTATTTATACAGAAAGAATTTACGAGAAGAATAATGGCACCCAGGAGTGTGAGATATCTGATGAGCTTCTACCATAAGGTTTGTATCGACTGCTTAATCAACCTTTCGAGAAAATTGGGAGAAATACTCCAAAAAAAATAAAAGTACACAGAGATACTTCAAAAAAATACGTAGGGTTTAACCAAATAGGTACAATGGTAAGGGTAACTTACTCCACCCTGCACATTAGTGTCACATCATGTTATTTCAACAATTCCACACAAAACTGGATCAATTGAAACACCTAACAGAAAATTTTAATTCTAAACGGAGAATATAGAAAAATAAAAGCTGCCCAACTAGGTTGAGGATTACCGGTCAGCGGAATGGATGAAAAATTTAAAGAGTATTGTGAGGCAGTTACAATATTTCCAGATTCCAGATGCTTGAGAGCGCCTAAGCAAGAGGGAAACTATTAAATGCATTAAAAATAAATAAACCAAGGAAATTATGAAAAGAAATTGAAATGCATGGGAAATTTAAACATTACCAACAATTTTAAAAAGAGAAACACCCCTAACTTGGAGTGTAGTAATTGTTGCCACGGGCGTGGGGAGTAACCACAAATTCTGAGTCTACCAAGCATCAGTCATGGCGGTGTTCTGTACGCCAGACAATGCACCTAGCAGAAAAAACCCAAATGAATGGGAATAGAATCCGGATCATATAGTTAAGGTTTGAGAGATCAATCTTCACCATTAGATTTATGGAGTAAATATCCAATGTCCACGTCGGAAGAGCTAAGACATAATGGGAGGAGGAGTCTTTCGTTCGGCGAATCGGGCGCTGATGTGACAGCTCCCGATCCGCCCCTCTCGCAACTCCTCTCTTCTTCGGCCCGATGGTGGACCCTGCCTCTCCAGCTTTCGGCAGCAAACAGCGAACGACGATGGCTCCGAGCGCCTCCTCCACCACCCCTCCCCTGGCGCTACTCCTCGCCCCAGCGGCCACCCCCACGACCCCAACCACCTACCTCTATCAGTGCTCCGCAAATTTGAAGGAAGAATTCCGCGGGACAGAATTTTCATTTTCAGTTTCGCGCGTTTATACAGGTCATATTCTTGAATTAAATGAATTTGGTATATGTGCCACATTGTTATAAATGTTCATTGTTAGAGGTCGTGCATCAAATAAATGAATTCACATATGTAAGAACATTAATTATGACCATTGGTTTTGGGTCGACACCCCTACCAGATGGGGAGTTGTGACATAATTAATGCTAGAATTATAAACCCTTTAAGGTATGACTTTGAAGAGTGGTTAAGAAAGGTTGGGTTGCCTAGATAAAGGACCACAAGTTAATATGTACAAACAATTGCAATGGAAAAAAAATTATATATGAGTTTATTCAATGGAGGATACTCGTGGACGTATTTTTCTGTTCCAACACTCAATTTGAACTTATTGGTTGATAAAATGTTCGCTGGCAAAAGATGTTATGTCAACTCAGGAGATAGGTGAATCGAAGTTAGGGTCCACCATGGTAGATATAAAGAGAAATATTCAGGAAATCAACCTCCGTCAAGTGCATAAGTATGCTAGACTAGGTAGAATGGAGAAGGATATAAAAGCATTGTAGCAGGTTGAAATCCCTGGTTCCAGCGCTAAAGACCCTGCCCTAGTGGAGTCAGAAGATGATTAGAGATATCAATACTTCTTTTTTTTAACGGCTAATTTTATTTTATGTAAATTTTATTATTACCAGACTCAGATATTAATTATCGTCAAACATTGTATAGGTTATTAAGGTTGTTTATGTTTTGGTTGACATACATTGCACTTAGATGGGCAACAGATCTGGTTTCCTTCGAGCAGGTTGAGGTCTAATTTTTATATCTATGTTGCCTGATTTTTAAATTAATAGAAAATAAGAAAGATCTACCTAAACTTTAAAAAAAAAAATGAAAAATAATAACATTAAATACACCCATGTGTTAATAATTTCATGAATAAAATAAATGTCATGCATAGGAAGATAAAATTTATATTATAAATAAACATTAACGCAATCATATAACAATGTTGAGATTTGATATATCCACCATAGTTAAGTGCATATATTATATAATGTCCCCATTACCACGATACATAGTGGAAAAGGGGTATCTAGTTGAGATTATCATTAGCTATTTATGATTCCAAAACTATATGTTGAAATGATGAGTTAGAATAAATAGGGAAGTCATACCTTAACCACCATATTTTACCAAAAGCTTAGGATGTATTTTTTTTCACCATGAGAGTTGAATCGATTGATATAATCTTCTCTAAGCAGTAAGGCCTGAAGGCGCAAATTTGTAGGCAAATTTAAGTCATCACTATGTCACCCATATTGAACTCTTGGAGCTTTATTGTGTATAAAAATCATAATAAATGTTTAATACTTTTGGAATGAAAAAAGACACCATGAAACTTGAATCATGTACATGAAGTAGTGGTACAATATGATATATACCTCTAATACAAGCCCTCAAGAGCCAACATAAAATATTATAATAATAGTAAATTTAGTTAACTAATTATATTAGAAAAAAAGAGAAATGTATGTATGAAGTGTGGTACGTTACAAATTTATGTGGTTTGTTTATTGGTGAACAAAGTTGCCGATCAAATGAGAATTATTACTTGAAAACATGAACTTTAATAATAAAAAAATATAAAAAAAAACATGAAAAAAACTTGAAAATGAAAAGTGTTATTATGGAATAACCTTTTTCTTAGATAAGTTTTCAACATTTTTTAAAAATCGAAGTAAACACTATTTTCTTTTGTGCAAAAAACACCTCGAAAATGAAAAGTGTTGATGCTGGAATATCATCGCCAATTTTCTGTGTGTAAAAAACATCGTGAAAACGAAAAGTGTTGATGCTGGAATAATATTGTCAATTTTTTGTGTCCAAAAAACCTCTTGAAAATGAAAAGTGTTTATGCTAGAATAACGTCGCCAATTTTTTGTGTGTAAAAAAAACCCTGAAAGTAAAAAGTATTGATGTTGGCCCATAATGTCTTTTTTTGGGGGGTAAATTGTCAACATATTTTAATAATGACATTAAAGATAAAATATCATGACTTTGAAAAACCTTAAAATTCCAACGACACACATGACATTAAAGATAAACTACAAATGTCTTAAAATTCCAACAATTTTTAGGCATAGTATTAAAGATAAAATATCATGTCTCTAAAAAGCCTTAAAATTCCAATGAGGGCATTAAATATCAAATATCACCTCTATGAAAATCGTTAAAATTCCAACAATTTTAAGCCATGATGTTAATATTATTTTAAAAAATTATTACCATTTAATTTATGTTAATTTATTTTTATTTTAAGTTGATCATATTAATAAAAATTTATTAAATATAATGTATTGAAATCACTGGATATGAAACACTCAATTATGATGAATGAATAACTTTACAAAAAAAAATGAATTTATATGTGAATTTGGAGTTTTTGATACCCTATGCTTTAAAACATTTGTTTTTTTGGAAATTTGTGTAAATATTTGATTTTGAAATAATTTTAAGATTTTGAAATTTGCAAATTGTTTTTTAAAAATTATATTTCATTATTGACAAAAATATATATTTTAATTTTATTTTTATATATAGTAGTAATAATAATAATAATTTTTTAAAAACGATATTTCATTTCATTGTTGACAAATATATATATTTTATTTTTATTTTTAATAATAATAATAATAATAATAATAATAATAAAATTATATTTCTTTTGAATTTAATAAATCAAAACTAATAAACATATTAAAGGGTATGCGAAAAAAATTTTCATTTCCAGAATCCTATCCACCAATAAGGAAGTACACCATGAACATAAAATTGTTCTCCTAAACTTATTGCTTATATATATATACACAGTCAAATATATTTAGAATGTGAATACATTGAAAAAATAAAAATTAAAACAAAAAAATAGAAAAAAAATAAATAATAACAAGTAAATAAAAATATATATTAAAACATAAAATTAAATTAAAAAAACATGACCCAAAAAATTAAAATATTAAAATGACAAAAAAAACACATAAAAAATATATATATAATTTAAAAAAAAATACATAACTTAAGAAAAGAATTTGAAAATTTGAAAAAAAAACATAAAAAATAAATAAACAATATTTATGAGATAAATTTAAAAAAAAAGCAACAATCAATCAACAAAAAAAAAAAATATATATATATATATATATATATATATATATATATATATATATATATATAACAAAATCAGAATAAAATCAATAAAGAAATAAATATAAAATAAACAATAAAATAAAAATAAAGAAATTCAAAAAACAAATTAAAAATAATTCAAAAAACATTAAAAATAATTAAAAATAATATATTGAAAAAATACATACAGATATATATAATTTTAAACAAATTAAAAATGAAATTTAAGAAAAAAATGAAAATTAAAATTAAAAATTAAAATGCGGAGTTTGCTGGTGGGGAGTTAAAATTGACATGTAGATTGCAAGGTTTTTATGAAAATATTGAATAAAAAAGTTTTTAAAAATAACAAATTTTATGAAATTTTTATGAATTTATATTGAAAAATGATAATAATTTATGTTTGTTTTTTTCCAAAAATAAATAAATTGAAATTAGATTAAAAGAAAAAGAGCAAAAAAAAAAAAAAATGCTAGAAAACAAAATAGAACCTAAGTTTAAAAAAATAACCTTAAAAAAATTACAAATCTTAAAAATAAAAAAAAACCAAAAAATACAATCAATTAAAAAAAAAACTATTTAAAAACTTTGAAAAAAAATTAAAATAATAAAAACTAAAAAAACATTAAAACAATTAAATAAAAAATTAAAACATAAAACATAAAGAAATAAAAAACATAAGGGGAAAAAAATAAAAACTATTGAAAAAATTAAAAATAATAATTAGAAGAAAAAAGCATAAAAAAACAATAAATAAAAACAATAATTAAAAAACAAAAACGTCTAAAAATAAGATTAAAAAGTAGAAATATTTAAAATTAAATAACTTTATAATTAAATAAAATAAAAAAACGTATTTAATAAAAAAAACGTTTCAAATAAAATAGAAATAAAAATAGAAATATTTAAAAATAAAAAAATAATAAACGAATTTAATATATAAAGTTAAAAAAATAAATAAATTACTGCTGCTAAGGTGGTAGCAGAGGTCGACCCTTGGGCGGACTGTCGCAAGCACCTGTGCGGGAGTACAATTCTCTGAATCGACCTGCAGCCTAGGTGGCGGTGGGGCAGCACTTAGACGAGCAAAGAGCTTTACAAAACATAGATGCCCATCCAAGGGCCAGCCCTCATCGTCACCTAGACGGCCCTAATATTTTTTTATTTTTTATTTTTTATTTTCTTAGTTTTTATTCTTTTTAAAGTTCTTTTTGATTAAATAATTTTTCTATTTTTCTATTTTTCTATTTTATTTTATTTTAATTTTTTTAAATGTTTATATTTTTTTATTTTATTTTATTTTTATATATTTATTTTATTTTAATTTTTTTAAATGTTTATATTTTTTAATTTTTTTTAACTTTTTAATTATTATTTTCATTCATTTATTTATTTTCTATGTTTCTGTTCTAATTAATCTTTTAAATATTTTTTAATAATTTAAAAAAAATATATATAAATTAAATGTTTTTATTGATTTTTTGTTTTTTTAATGTTTTTATCGTTTAATTTTTTTCATTTTTTATTTGATTTATTTTTCAATTAGTTTTGTTTTCTTGTTTATGTTTTTTTTTTAATTATTATTTTTATTTTTATTTTTATGTTTATTTTAATAGTTTTTAATTTTTTTAATATGTTTTTATGTTTTTTTTTTTTCCATTTTTTATTTTTAGTTTTTTTAATAGTGTTTAATTTAAATTAGTAGAAATTCTTTCGGTAATAATAAGATGTAATGGAATGTGGTCGACGCGTTTCGAACCAACCAATGTGGTTCATCATCAGGACTATGTGAGAGATTAGATCCAGACATTAAGTATAAATAGATGTAGAAATGGCTCAACTAACCGTTAGGATAATGACTAGTTTGACTTTGAAAAAGTAAATATTCCATTATTTATTTATTTATTTTTATATATTTTTTAATTTATTTATTATTATTTTATTTATTTAAAACCTTTAATATATTTATACAACTAATTAACTAATTAACTAATATAATGTTAAGTAATTTAACAAATAGTGGTGTATATATATAAATTTTTCTTATTAATTTAATTGATTAAATTATATAATAATCAATTATTATTATTAATTAATAAATATAATTAATTCTTATTCATATAATTTAATTATAACAAACGATCTATCAAATAGTCAAACATAGAGTCAAAAATAATAATAATAATAATAATAATAAATAATAAAATAAATAAAATAAATAAATAAATAAATAAAATATTTTATTTTATTTTAATTAATTAATTTTTTATTATTATTATTATTATTATTTTTATTTTATTTTATTTTTTATATAAATAAATAGAAATAATAAATAAATTAGAAGCAAAATAAAAATATAATAAATAAAAATAAATAAAAAGCTGAGTAAATTTAAAAATAAAAATAAAAATAAATAAATAAATACATAACTAAATAAAATCAAGAATATAAGGCAGGAATCCAGCACCTGCTGATATTCCAACCGTCATCTCTATTGAGAATAACGGGCCTTTTTTCAATTTCAATGGTCTCTCTCAACTTACGATGATGGAAATGGTCGATTCTAGCAATGACCTTAGCATCTTCTATGCAAACATGATGGTTAGTCTTTTCTGCATGCTAAGTTAAGGCGGACGAGCGAGATCTTCTATGCTTGATATCAGTAGCATGCTCACAGATCCTTTGATTAATAGACCGACCCGTTTCACCAATGTAAGGAGTCCCACAGGAACAAGGAATGATGTAGACACCTTTTCCATCTCTGGGGTCAATTGGATCTTTAATCGATTTTAGAGAACTACGAATTGTATTAAGGGGCTTGAAATAAGAGGATACCTTATGCTTTTTAAGGATTTTAGCAATCTTATTAGTGGTACCCTGGATGAATGGAAGGCTGACACTGCCATACCATTCACTAGGCTCTTTTTTATTTTTATTTTTAACAGAAGGACCTTTTTTCGCTTTGAGGAAAGCTTTGAGGCCCTGCGATATAGTATAACCATTATTACAAAAGACATTCAACAAATGGGTCTTTTCCCCCTCAAGGTGAGACTCATCAGAGATTCTCAGCGCCCTCGTGGCTAAGGTGCTAAGGACGCCTAATTTTTTAGCAGGGAAATGGTGGGAGCTAACATGAAGATATTGCTCAATATGAGTTTTCTTTCGAAAAACTTGATGGGAGAAAGAACCATCATCTTTTCTAGAGATAATGACATCAAGGAAAGGAAGGCTACCATCTACCTCATGTTCCATGGTGAATTTTATGGAACGAGATTGGCTATTAAGATGAAGGAAAAATTGATCTAACTTATCTTTTCCATGAGGCCAGACAACACAAGTATCATCAACAAACCTTTTCCATAAATTTGGCTGGAAAAGAGCTGAGGAAAGAGCCCTAGATTCAAAGTCCTCCAGAAAGAACCATCATCATTTTTCAAAGTCAAACTAGCCGTTATCCTAACGGCTAGTTGAGCCATTTCTACATCTATTTATACTTGATGTCTCGATCTGATCTCTCACATAGTCCTGATGATGAACCACACTGGTTGGTTCGAAACGCGTCGACCACGTTCCATTACATGTGATTATTACCGAAAGAATTTCTACTAATTTATATTATGGATCACAGAAGCTTAGATTCCAAAAAAAAAGTGTATAATTTGTTTTTTTTATTATGATTTTTATTTTATTTTTTATGTTTATTTTTAATTATTATTTTTATTATTTTTATTTCTTTAATTTTTTTTAATGTTTTATTTTATTTTTAATAGTTTTAATTATCAATTTTTTTTCTTTTTCAATTTATTTATTTTTAAATTGTTTTCATGTTTTTTTTTGGGTTTTTATTATTTATTATTTTTTTATTTTAATTTATTTTAATTTTTTAAACTTTTTATGTTTCTAATTTTATACGTTATATTTTGTATCAAATTTTTCGGTGAAAATCACATTCGAGTAAATTGTGTCGACGTGTTTCGAGCCAGTTAGTGTGATTCATCATCGGGACAAGATGAGAAATCTGATCCAGGACTTAGCTTAAATAGATAATAAAGCTCCAATTAGCCGTGATAGAATAACGTCTACTTTGACTATAAAAAATATAAAAATATAAAAAGTAAAAAATATATTTTTTACTTTTTACATTTTTATATTTTTTATAGTCAAAAGCTTAGATAGATAATAAAGCTCCAATTAGCCGTTGTAGAATAACGACTAGTTTGACTATAAAAAATATAAAAATATAAAAAGTAAAAAATATATATTTTTTACTTTTTATATTTTATATTTTTTATAGTCAAACGCGCTGTTATTCTACAATGGCTAATTGCAGCTTTATTATCTATTTTAGCAGAGTCCTAGATCAGATTTCTCATCTTGTCCTGATGATGGATCACACTGGCTGGCTCGAAACGCGTCGGCACAATTTACTCGAATGTGATTTTCACCATAAAATTTGATGCATAATATATGGATCACAGAAGCCAAATTCCTAATGTTATATTTTCTTTAACATATTGTTTTGTTATTTTTACTTTAATTCTTATTTGAATCATTTTCTTTAGAAAAAATACTTAAAATGACATCATCTTTTAATATAAAATTCATACATTTTGTTATTTTTTAAACTTTTTTATTCAATTTTTTCATAAAAATATTTTATTTAACATGTCAATTTTTAGCGAAAGTGTCCTAAAATACATTTTTTTAAAATTTTATTTATATGCAAAATGTGGATTTTTTGTCGAGTGTTTAAAACTGTTATTTTTTAGTGAGAAGCATTTTATGTGTATTGAAGTATTAATTAACGATATATAAATATATAAATAATCATAACCTCAAAATATTTATGTTACTATTTTTTCAAATTTTGCAAGACAAATTAAAATTTTCATAATAAAAAAACGTTATAAAGAAAAACAAAAAAGAGTTATTTGGAAAACCCTTAAAAAATAATCTTAAGATGAAAAACAAGAAGATGCTTAAGAAAAAAATTGTATAATAATCAACATTTTAAAAAAATTATTCACACTTAATACCTTAAAAAATTTGAAGTGTCTAAAATGAGCCCTCTAAAAAAAGGGGGTTGATGTTGCATCAACACTTTTCAAAATCAACATAAAAATATGCTCCGAAAAGCTTGATACATAAAAAAATGCAAAGAGGCAAAAATATCCCCAAAAAAAAAATTATGAATAATCACTTTCCAAAATTAGCAAAAAAATCACTAACAATTTAAAAAAACTTGATACATAAAAAATAAGTGCCAAAAATATGCTAAAAAAAAATAAAAATATTATGAATAACTACTTTTCAAAATAAATATGAAAATCACTAGCAATTAAAAAAACTTGATACATACAACAAATTCAAAGTGCTAAAAATATACACAAAAAATAAAAAAGGTGTTTTTGCATCAACACTTTTTAAAATTGGGTACTTTTTTTCCTACCTCGAAAAAATGGGTAATCAGTAATTTTCTCGTTTGATCAGTAACTATGTTACTGACAATACACTGTTAAATTTGTGGTTCTTTGAATTTTCGCCATAATTGTTATCGACACTTACACATTAACGATAATCAATATTTTATATGAGTAAATATTTGCATACACTTTTATTCATAACAATATTGTATTCAAGTTCTCAAAAGTTACAAAGAACATGGATCATGATACAATAGTGTTGTTAAAGCGATTGGTTTGATTGTTCTATCAACCTAATGACACAACTAGTAGTAATGAGATGATGTTGATTACCCTGTTTGTTCAAACTACACAACTTTACAAATTGATGATTCCATGATGATGTTAGTGTTTGGTAATTTAACTGATGTTAAATTACTTTATAAATTATTGACCAGGACTTGTAAACTGATTAAGTGTAAATTCACTATTTGTGCTAGGATTTCTTATTAGCTGAATAATTTTCAAATTGGATTAGAATTTTTGATGCACATGTTCTTATCTAAGAATCATTCAAAACAAAAAGACTATCACTCTTGCAGAAAAGGGAAGTATCACTCTTGAAGAAATAGATCACACTTGTGAAAATTCAATCGTCACACTTGATAGGAAAACTAACTAATTTTAGAGAGTAAAAGTAAATGAAATCTAATCTAATTCTACTTCATATTTGATAGGAAAGGAAACTAATCTTAATAGCACACAAGTAAAAATGAAAATATTCTCCACATGAGAAAATCTAGATTTACTTCTCACTAACATAAATGAAATTAAATCTGAAGTTCGAAATTAAAATTTCACATTAGAAAAAACAAATCTCACTGATAAAGTCTTGAAAGGATTCTCTTTCTAATTGATATTTAAAATCAAATAATTACACTCTAACATTTACATGTTCATAATAGATCATTTTCGATTTATCTCTCACACAATGAAATGATCAGATCTATGAAAGAAATCGTTAGCAAAATTTGTTACAAACTTTGTTCTCATTGTCATAAGCATCCACTATAAATCAAAAGCAAAAGATTAGCTTTAATAATCTAATGCTACAGAACTAAAATTAGGAAATTGAGTTATTAACTAGAAATGAAAATAAAATCTTACAATTCCCAAGGGGCTCTCTTGTGAGTTGTAAGTATGTAGCTATCAACATAGACTACACACGCATTGAAGCGAAACGCATAGAGGAATAACAAGCTTGCATTAATAGTTGAAAAGAGTATTTCCAAATAATAAACAAGTATGTCTTCATCATGCCGAGATGTAGGTTTTTATAACCTCCTTCAATAATTGTTTGGAGGTTTACGAGCCTATCATATTCGATATAAATTATAAAAATAACATAAGATAACATGACATAGTGATTCTTCATGATTTTATTATCAGAGAAACAAATCATGAGGCAAAATATCAGCTTTATCGATCTCCTCGATCGTCTAGTTCATCTTCGGCTCCTTTTATGCTAGGTTGACTTCCACGTTGATTTGCCTATACGAAATCCTTATCATTGATCTGTATCATGGATATAGGTGGATATCATTATTCATGTTGTCAGCTACTTGTCCATACATTTCGTTCCTAAATTGGTGTTTCAGAACCTATATAAACTTTAAGTAAGTTGCAGAATCGATCATTTGTTGCAGAATTGATTCAATTCAGTAGCTTATGTAAATATTAAGTCAAATAATAAAGAAAAATGAAACTATGAATAAAATATGATTAAATACCTATTTTTGAAAATAACCTTGTAATTTGACACCTTATTGAGATATTTATGGTCAAAAAGGGGGAGAATGTAGTTTAAGGATGGCGTAAAAAAGGGACAATTTTGGTCCTCAACATTCCCCCAAACTGAAGATATTGCATGTCCTCATGCTCAAAACTTAAAAATTTTGTAACCCTTTTATGTCAATGAGCTACCTTTGAGGCTTGGGAAATAACATATAATTTAGTTATCTTAGCTTTTCTGGTGGCTTCCATCCTTGGTTCCTTCGTTAAGATCATGTACTGCAAAATTATGACCTTTCCGTTGAGAAATTTATTTTTAACATTCAATTTCTTGTTTTTATTGTACCATAAACCAATATGTAGCAGAATTTTATCGTTTTGAGCTCTTGGATTTCATTTTGTACCTTTATTGCTTCATGTTCCCGCTTCAAATATTTATTGAACACTTCCAATTCATAAATTTCCTTCTTAAAAGTATCTTCAATTGTGGGTTGCTTTGGAGGAATAAAATGGATTTCTTCATCTAAAATTTCTTCTTGATTTGAGGATGACTCGACAGTTTTTCTTATAGCCTTTTGTTCAATAGAATATATATAGTCATATATTTCCTATTGAACAGGGTTGATTCCTACAGTTTTTCTAATTAGACTTACAATTGGTGATGGAACTCTTAGTTATTCTTCTTTTTCTAGATAAATAAGCCTTGGATATTGTTGAGATTGTTCGTTGGTTGACTTCTTAAGTCTTGAACTTCTCACGGTTGCTGGTGATTTTTCAGTAGTGAGGGCATGATTTTTCTTATCACTTTGTAATGTTCCCAAAATTAGCATTGAAACTAATTGGAACATTAATTTTTCTTATATCATCTAGGAGGTGAATAAATGGGTAAGGAGGCCCATGAGTAGAAATAAAATCCCTCATAGTGTGAAAAGGATCATCAGAGTAGCTCTATTTTGCACCCTCAAGTGTGAAAAGGGGCAAATGAATGAGGACAATATCAAGTTTGACCAAGTCAACAACGCTGCCATAGAGGGAGTGGATCACTTTGAAAGATAGCGCAGCGTGAATGGGGAAAAGATCATTTTGTGGAGGAAACCCTAATGTGTGGGGGCCAAGGCAAGAAGGCTTTCATTTGTATAAAGGGAGGACAAGGCAGCCATAGATGGACATGTTATTGACTATTGATTTTGGTCTACATGACTATTTGTTGTCTTCAGTTGTTTAACCGAGATTGTTGTACTGCTTAGCACAAGGGATTTCTTGTTTAGGAATCATTCTCCCTTCTTGAGAGGCCTCTTTAGGTATTGTACTTCATTCTCCACATTTCGGGCTCAAGGACAAGCCACCTCCTTCAGCTAAAACGTTATTCCTTTAGTAGGAAATGTTGTGTTGCAAGGTGTTGCAGTGGAGGGTTCCACAACACCATTTCCTTGGATCATCTTTCAGAGGAGGGAGCTACTATTCCTATTGGAGGTTAGTGAGGAAGTTTTAGGAGCTGATTGCACATCTTTGGCATTAGGCCAAGAACTTCTCATCTCCTACAGCGCAGTCCATCTTCTTGACTGCATTATTTATGAGTATATTTGCAGTGGGGGTTTACATTGCTAGTTTGGAGGGTGAGATCTTCAGTGATTGGCTCAGCCTTTCACCTGAAGGATCCTTTGGATGATATTTATGTATCATATGCAGCATCTTTAGCTATCTTCATCTATTTCCAGTTTTTGAGTTGCAGCTACTACCCTGCAACTCTGGCATTTTGGCAGTTTTGCATATTTCAACCAATCCTTCTAGGATTGTCTAGAAATTGCCTTCGGGAGTGTTTATCTCCGCTTCCCATGTTGTATGAGTTGTATATATATATATATATATATATATATATATATATATATATATATATATATATATATATATATATATGTATTTACATCATTTTGCAGCATTTATTTCTCATAGACTACGTAGTCATAGCCTTGGGCTTTCTTCATGTAGCATTGTCCTTCATATTTTCATGTACATGTTTCTTAAGGCTTGTATTGCTTAGCTTGAGTGATTTTTTCCTCAAGGATTTGTATATATTATGTTGCTATAACATAATATGATGGCTATTTGGATCTTCTGGCATTCTATATGTTAATGTATCATTGCTACTCCATTGGTGTGTTTACATATTATTGTTGCTCCACATTTGGAATATCTTAAGATATTCCCAATAGTGTAGAAATTTCCTATTTTGGGATATTACAGTGGTATCAAAGCATGATCTTTGGCTCAACCTGTGAGTTTTAGCCATAAGAAGATAGAAGAGATCAAGATGATGAAGAGGATGAGCTTGCTCTCATCAGTTTTCAGATCTAGAAAGGACCTCTCGAAGGAGGTTAAGAAGATTAAAGAAGGAGAAGAGGAAGGACCATGCACTTCCTACTCTCAAAGAGAAGAAGACATGAAGCATGAAGAACACTTGGAATATAAAGTTCTAAGTGAATACCTTGCTAAATACCGAGCTAAACCTAGAGCCTTCAAAGAGACTCTAGCTTTACCATAATTCATTCAGCTGAAGGAAGAGAGAAGACCCCACTTCTATGGGATGATGAGAGGCAATAGCTTTCTATTGTCCACCTTTGATGGATCACTCACATGTGAAGCAGAGGCTTGGGTGATGAAGCTAGAGGCTTTCTTCTTGCTACATCCTGTAGTAGATAGAAAGGCTGTAGAAATTGCAGCACTGCACCTTGAAGGTGAAGCAAATGTTTGGTGGTTCAGCCATTGGATCCATGCAAGGGTATCTACTCTTGCTGAGTTTTCTCAAAGGATGATCAGAAGATTTGGCCAAAGGAGGGAAGAGCCCTCACCACCAGTTGAAGAGGCATATACCAACGCTATCATAGTCATGGAGGAGCAGCCTTCATCTTCAGCAGTTGGGGAAGGTAACACATTGGAGGAGGAAGCCCTTACAGCCATACAAGATGCTTCCAAAATTTCCAAAGGTATGCCATAATTTCCATCTCTTATCATTTTAGCAAACATTATGGATGGGTCTACATCATTGCATGATGTTGATTTAGAGCAACAGAATTGCACTGCGTTGTGCAACCTTGAATCATTCAAGGAAGAGATGGAACATCATCCTCATGAGCCATTCTTGATTTGCATACCACACTTGAGGTTGGGGTTGGAAGACTTGGAGGAAGAAGAGATAGATGGTAGACATATTGAAGTGAGAAACACTTTCTCCTTTCTAGATTACACTTTCTCAATGAGCACTCCCCATCTCAAAGAGAAACTTCTACCTATAGCAGATCCAAGGCCTCTTTGGTTTTGGAAGGCCATGCATGAGGAGGAGATCTCATGGAGAGATTTCATTGGAGTTGCACTTCAATACATCATGGAGTGCAAAGTTCTTCAACAGTCTGGGGAGGCTCTTCCCTTCTCACACTTGGATCTTTATGGATTCAAGGAGGAGTAGATAGATGATAGAGGACATCTTAGGATGGATAACATCTCTCATGCTTGTGTTGGAAATTCCTTAAGCCCTACACATCATGATGGGAGGTTTTTTCCTACCACCTATTTGGGTCCTTATGGGATCAAATTGATCCTTGAGAAGATTTCATTTCAATATCCCATGAAATGCAAAGACGTAAATTTAATTTGGGAGGATGGTAGCCCTCATGGGAGGAGTACCAAGATTAAGGATGGAAGGAGACATCCACAAATGATTGAGTGGATGTGGATGAAGAGCAAGAGGCTAGTAAGACACTTGTAGATCTATGACACCGGGCAGCAGGAGGCTTGGCTGCACTGGTTACTCTTGAAGGAGTTTAGCCGTCAATTGGCATATACTCTTTCTAAGGGTAAGTGGATGGAGAAGATGTGGCAGGATGCTTGCATCATTGAGCAGTAAAGAGTATGGATGCATGGTGTTGATGTGACATTCATATCATTCATTATGTCTTCATCACATGTCTTGTATGATGAGAGCATGAGGAAGCAACAAACACTTTTGTTGCTTGGGTTGTACTTGAGAGATCAAAGGCAAATTTGCTCTCACATGTTTTATGATGTTGCAGGAGTAGGAGATGGCACTATCATGGTGCAAATGAAATTTTATGGGATGCGAATGAAATGGGGTGATATACAGAGGAAGTGGAGTGAATTCAAATGATAGAAAGGTTTTCAATAACGGTTTCATACACTTTTGACAAGACATGCAGATATTTTGTGAGAAATAATGCCATGTATTAAGAACAACAACTATTATGTGATATGGCAGAGGAAATGATTATAATCATCAATTTATATCATAATTTAATGTTTCTTTTAATATTTGACTAATATGTACATCCCTTGTATTCTTCCTTACTAATTTTTTGATTTGTTATTTTGTAGGTTGTTGAGGTTGCTTTAGTTGTGATCTCCATTCAAGTTGTTTGGGCCATGATCTTCATTTTCTTTAACTTTAATTTGTCAAGTCAACTACAGAATTTCATGGGAGCTGCAAATTATTGATAATTTTGTAGATGTCTTATTTTTTTGTAAAATATGAATAAAAATAAATTGGACAATAATAGGGAAATTCAAAAAAATCCAGGTTGCCAAGAATTCCTCGTATTCAACTTAAATTTTGTGTATAACCATGGAAAGAATGTTGGTTTTCATGGTTATGAAATTATTATCTCTCTCTCTCTCTCTCTCTCTCTCTCTCTCTCTCTCTATATATATATATATATATATATATATATATATATATATATATATATATATTATGAAAATAGAAATCTATTTACATTCTAAGTTAGAGAGGAATAAGAATCTTTCCTGACCAACTTCAAATCAATATTATCTTTCATATTTATAATGAACTCTGGCTTTGTCAATGGTTATGATATATTCGTAACCTATGACCATTTACAAGGAAAGTTACTTTTTCTTCATCAATGGTTTTAATTTTGAGTGCTCCATTATCAAAGATAGTTTCAACTTGATAAGGACCAAGTTAATGGGTTTGAAATTTTCCTTCAAAATCTTTAAATTTAGAATAAAAAAGTAATGCCCAAACACCCGGCTAGAAATTCATTTCTTTGATAAACTTATCATGCCATATATACCTTTTTTGTTGAACTATGCTAGTTTTGTGAATAATGTCTTGTCGTATTTCATCAAGTTCATTCAATTTATCCATTATTTGTTTCGGTGCTTCTGATAGATCAAGACCTAATTTTACTTTTGTTTTAAAGGTATTTATTTATAAATCAATAGGGAACAAGGCCACTTTCCCATAAACAAGTTCATAAGGAGTATTCAATCTTTTATTTCTCCATGTGGTACGCCATGCCCATAAAGATTCTAGAAGCTTTTCTTCCCAATCCTTTCTATGCAGATGCACAATTGTCGGGATCTTAATATAGGTTTTATATTCAGTCCCTCTTTACATTTATTTGTAAATCCAAGGCATGTTTTATTATTTCAAGGTTAAAATGAAAGGTCTATGCAATCAATAGGTTCCCTACCTAGTATTGAACAATTACAAACTACAAGGCCTAAATAATCTACAAATTCAGTAACAACAAATTGCATAACACCAACTCTAAGTAACAGTAATTTGGAATAAAAACAATTATGAAATAGCACAAGTTAATAAAACAACAATCATAAAGAATTGACAGTATAATTGAGAAGCATAGCTATAACACATGATTATATCCAACAACACTTGATCAAAAGAGTGGGTGAACCTCTCTCATCAGGGTCATGGCTGAGAATTATATATTACACCAAATTACGGTATGTTGATAATATCATTAATTCATAAAAAGGAATTACAAATTAAGATTTGTTGTTACAAGAAAGGAATGTCATCAATTTCTTCTCAGTTGTTTCATACTTATACACAACTGTCATTACATGAATAACATTACTTAAAAAACCCATAAATCGTGGTGATCTATTTGTTTCAAAATATACAATAGTTCCCCAAATATAAAACATAATGACAAGATAGCAAGAGAGCTAGATATTCCATCTATTCAGGTAGTTGATTAGTTGATGGTTCAGTTCTCGAATAGCGCCACCAATCTGCAATCGACAGCATCATGATGGGCCCTGTTACAATGAATGATGTTTAGTATGATTTGTTGAGTAATCTACAAGGAATTCTCGTCAGTAAATTTTCTAAGTCTCGTTCCCCTATCGCTACTCTTCATCAATTAACAATTCAAGAAGAGATGCCAATATGATATACCTTTCATTGGGATATAAATTTATCTCATGAGAGCTATAAAATAGATGGAAGGGGATAGGTGTAAGTAGGTAAAAATGGGTAATTTCATCGGCCAACATATCCCCCCAACTGGCTTGGTTTCATGTCCTCATGAAAACTGCTTCTAGTGTAGATCAAGGTTAGACTCGATGTGAATAATATGGAGCTAAGTGAGGTCATATTGTTTCTCCCTATCAGTCCCAAGTAACTGATACCCATTCTTCTGAATGATTTTCTTCCACCAATATTCATCCACAATATAACTTGGCTCATATTCTTCGGAGGGTAACTATATAATAGGAAACTAGAACCTTAACACTAGCCAACCAACTCTAGAGTGTTGCATACAAGAAATATATCATGGGATTCTCTCCAATTCTCTTAAAATGTTAGGTGCCCAAAAGAGTTCTCGTGCCCATACTACTGAAGATGAATGTATCCAACACCTTTGACAAGCGTCCTTGTCCTCTTGCCTAAAATTGCAGATCTGATTTGAGCACAGGTTGACACACCATCGTTGTGTCATAAGAATCTGGTCCTTTTGGCTTTCTAACTTGAGAAACTGATAATGTTTGGTACAAATATCCCCATATTGGAAATTTTCCATCCTAACCATCAATGGACGATTTGCTTAATTTTCCTCAAATGTATCAAGGGTCTACTTCCATTTGAATTAATTGATCACAAAAGACGTAGAAGCCCTTAATCAGATATATCCTAAAAATGGTACCGGGTTGAACGTCTTATTAGTGTCTAGGATACAATCATGTATGTATAGCTCACATAGAAAATGTTGGTTAATATAATTATTAACTCTCATATTCCTTAAAAATTGCATAGGGTCTTCTATTTTGTGACTCAACTCTTCGTGAATGATTTCCAAACAGAAAAAAAAATATTTCTCATGAAGGAAAATGGAGTAATAGTTAGAAGAGGGTTTTCATGCAATTATTTTTTATGCTAAAGTAAACATATCGTCCTTATTAGTATTCAAGACCTGAACTTGTTCCAGCAATTATCTAATTCTCTTTTGCAATTTGTCTCTTTGTTGTTGTGATTTTTGATATGAGATATATAATTGCTGACTACCCTTATAGAATTCTACTGAATTTCTCTTATCTCTTTCTGATGAGCCTTCGTGGGTATTTTCCCACACTGGAAACTAAGAGTAGTGGCTATCCACTTTTGGATTTTTGTGGAAAAAATAAATTCTCGTTCTTCTTCAATGTAGACGAGAATGTGGCTCTGTGGGGATTCAAATATTATCTCTGTGTCTTATGCTTGTGTAGATGAAGAGACTAACTCTCCCTCTTTTGTATGTATAAATACCGAGACTTCCTCTTTGTATTTTTTCTGTACAACCAATGAAACTTTCACGTTGGTTTCAGGGGTTGCAGACGTTTTGATGTGTTTAATTTTTTTTTTTTCCACAATTGCGTCACCCATTTCCTTATCTTTGTAATCTCCTTCTTTAACTGAACATTATCTTTTAACAATAGTCGGTTCTAGCACTGACTGGAAATTTTCCTTTTTCCCTGCTCTTCAAAAGATTCTTGTTTTACCAAAGTTTCCTTGATCTGTTCTAAAGTTGGTACTCGTTTTTGTGGAGAAGTAATGGAAAAATCCTCAAAAGTTTCTTTTTTCATCAAAATTTCTTCAATCTATTTCGAAGTCGATATTGTTTCTTGTGGAGAAGTATCAAAAAATTCTTCAACAAGCTCTGGCACTACCAAATTTTCTTCCATTCGTTCCAAAGTCCATACTGGTTCTTGTGGAGTAGTATTAGTAACAATCTCTTCTTCCATTCATTCTAAGGCTGATACTAGTTCTTATGGAGCAGTATCGACCGCACCCTCTTCTTCCATTTGTTCTGAACCCGATACTAGTTCTTGTGGAGCAGTATCGGCCACACTCTCTTCTTCCATTTTTTCGGAAGGTGGTATTGTTTCTTGTGGAGCTGTATCTACCTCACCCTCTTATGTAATTACTCCTAAGGACCTAAAATTTGGGGGAAATACTTCTAACGATACAACTTATGTTGTCATTATGGTGGGTGAAAGAAATTTCCTTTATTATCTCGGAAAAAAGGCCATAAGTGGTGAGAAAGGGGGGGTAATTTTAGTTTCCATGCCCCAAAAATCCTTTGTTTCCACCTCCTGAGTTCCTTCCTTGCCTCCAAAATCATGTTGTTTATCCTTCATTTCTTCTTCCCTTTCTCCTTCGCTTCCTCCTGCATTTGTTCCATTTCTTCTTCTTCAATCAATTCTTCTTCTGGCCTCACAAGCATCATAGTTGCAACTTCTTCCTCTGATAATTCAACCAATTTTTGTCAAGTTACTGGAGTCTATAACATGGCACACATTAACAGAAATATAACAAGTTTGTGATTTGTGAGGGAATCCAATGCCTGGCGCGAGCGACGTGTATACAAGGCCATCAATTGCAATTTTTTCAAAAGAAAGAAAGGGATATTTACAACATGCATCTGACGAAATCAGAGACAAGCTAGGAGCATGAAATGGTATTTTAAAAGAACATAAAAATGACCTTCACAGGTGATATACCAGATTAAGAGGTATGATACATCATACTAGGGCTATGGTAGCGATTTCCTATCATATCCCTTTCCTTTCTGCACAATTTTCTCCCCCGCCTATAAGAATAGCTCTGGAAACTTGAATAAGGGTGATCTTCTGATATACCACTTATGTCCATAAGGTGGTAACCCACTGACTGATACAATGACTTCCTCGGTTACTTGAACTTCCAATTTGCGTACCCTGTAGCTATTTCCTTCTAGATTCAGTGAAAATTCAACTGTCACCTGCTCATCAAATCCCTGCAACCACTCAAAGTAAGTATTCTGGCCTACATTTGGAAAATTTGCCACACTTATGGTTGGCTCCATATCTACTCTATAATCTCAAGTTCATGTCTGATAGCCTGACCACCCATTATCAGTTACCCTATAGTAGCGTTTGAAGTAGAAGCCAACAATTGAGGGAACATTTAGTTGAGAAAACATGCGGTAACAGAAATGACGATAAGAGAAATTAATCTGGGAGAGGGTTATGGTAAAACAATGGTAATCATGGTAATAATTCGTATACATTGGTAATGACAACATTTTAATGTAAGCATGTGTATTCATACATAATGTATTTTCCAATGAGTGTTGGTATGTATGAAGGATATAGATGGAGATAATGATGCGAGTGGGTAATGATACAATATGAATGATATGATTGGATGGTTTAAATGGTATTTAATAACACACAATAATAATGACAATGGTATTGTTATTAATTTAAATGTGATACAATATCCCCCCAAATTATGGCTTTACCATCCTTGATTGTGATTGGTCATGTCAATATTGAAATATCAATTAAATTCACAGAGTTGTTCGGGAACATACCTGAAAACTTACCTTAGTGGAGTATCAACATCGACAGAGTATCAACACCAGTGGAGTATCAACATCGACAAAGTACGAACACCAGTGGAGTATCAAAATCAACAGAGTATCAACACTAGTGGAGTATCAACATTGACAGAGTATCAACATCAGTGGAGTATCAGCGTCGGGACTACTGCAATGGAGATAATTGATATGCTGCAATAGGAGTAGAAACAGGGGAGAGGAAAAGGGCGTTGCAACTGGAGTAACAACAAAAGAAAGGGGAAAAGAGTGATGCAACTGAAGTGGTAACAAGGGAAGGGGAAAAGAGAACTGCAACTAGAGTAGCAATAGAACTTAAAATTTATTTTATTATATCTATATATATATATAATTTTTTTTTCTTATATTTATTTATTTATTTAATAGTTTTATTAAACAAGAGGTGGAAAGGAATAATTTTCTCCACAGACAACTTCAAAACTAGAATCATCATAAAATTATCTAATGAAGGAGTCCCTAGAGGTCAGACAATGATACAAGCTGAGGCAATGTCGATTACAAAGTAAAGGAGTATGTGCATCATCTATTGTTATGAGTTTAATAGTTCCATTTTTAAACATTGTGTTGACCTCATATGGGCCCATCCACCTTGAGCAAAGCTTTCCTTTAAAATCGTTGAATCTGGAATTGTAGAGTAACACCCAAGAACCTTTTTGAAATACATTTTTCTTAATATTTTTATCATGCCACTTAGTTTTTTGCTGCTACATGGTGAAATTGTTCTGTAAAAATACCAAAGATATTTCATCTAATTCATTGAGTTGATTCAATCACTGTTTCTGGGTTGCAGTAACATCTAGGCCTACTTCAAGAGCCATCCTGAGTGTTTTCAACTTGAATTAAACCAGAAACAGAGGGGATTTCCCATACACAAGTTCATATGGTGAAAACCCTGTTGTATTCATCCATGTAGTTCTATATGCCTAGAGTGCTTTAGAGAGCTTTCATCCCAATTCTGGTGATGGTTAGCCACAAGATTTTTAAAAATATTTTCCAATACTTTATTTGTTCTCTCTACCTGACCATTCTCCTAATAGTGATATAGGGATGTCACCTGGTCTTTGATTCCAAATTTCTTCATAAGCGATGTTGTTGAAGGAGATGGAAATTGTTCCCCTCCATCTGAAACTATTTCTCTGGGAGTGCCATATAAAGAAAAGGTTCCTTCAAGTAGGAAGTCTGATACAATTTTTTGAGTGGATTTTGAAACGGCCTTAGCTTCCACCTATTTCATTACATAGTTTGTATAGGCAAGGATGTGGAACTTCTAGTGAGACGGAGCATTAAATGGCCCCACAAAATCAATGCCTCATTTCTCAAAGGGCTTAAGGACTAGTTGATTATGTAGTGGAATTTAATATGATCAAACAATATGGCCCATTGATTGAAAACTATCACACCATCAAACATATCTTCTAGCATCCTATATATAAAGGTACAATAGTATCCCATCTGCAACACCTTGTGACTGATCTATTTATCATTGAAAGTTTCCTCTACAAGATTCATCGTGGAAAGCCTTTAGGACATCATAGATCTTTTCCTCACCTAAAGAATGTCATATTTTCTGATATGGTCCAGACCTAAAGAATTTCATATTTTCTGATATGGTCTAGTGTAGAAGAGGTACCTTTCTATCCATGTATAACAGGTGCTCTTCTGAATAATTCTTCATTGTTCCTTGTGTGACAAATGATGAGGTACATGACCTAGAACAAGATAGTTAGCAACATCTGCATACCAAGGGGTGTGAGTAGAAATTGAAAAAATATGTTCATCAGGAAAAATATCTTCTTCAGGCGTATCTTTATTATTAATATTCAGCCTAGAGAAAAAATCTGCTACAACATTATCTTTCCTTGGTTTCTCCACAATAGTGATATCAAATTGTTGTAGCAATAATAACCATCTTGTGATTGGTCTATGGGTTATAGGTTTATTCATCATATACCCGATGGATGAATGATATGTATACACAGAGGTGGGGTACCCTGTAATATAATGCTGAAATTTGATAACAACATAAATTACAGCGATAATTCCTTCTCAGTTACCATATAATTAAGCTTACTGGGAGTTAAATTCTTGCTGACATAGTAAATTTCATACAACTTCTTATGTTCATGTTGTCCCAATAATGCTCCAACTACTATATGGGAAGCGTACATAGAGATATGGAATGGATGTTTCCAATTAGGGCCACACAATATTGGGTCTTCATAGACTAATTTCTTGATCCCTGAAAAAGCTGATTCACAAGCATCAATCCACAAAAATTCTACATCTTTAGACAATAGTTGGAAAAGTGGGAATGCTATTTTAGAAAAAAAAATCTATGAAGCATCGATAATACCTAGCATAACCAATCAAGCTTCGTACCACTTTGTGTGTCTCCAGAGTGGAAAAATTTATGATTACCTCGACTTTAGCAAGATCAACCCGTATTCCTCCAGCTGAAAGTAAATGCCCTAGGATGATCACTTATTCCATCATCATATGACATTTCAGAGTGCTAAGAGAAATGTGAGTATGTTTACATTGATTAAGCACATTTTCTAAGTTTTCAAGACCATATTCAAATGAATCAGTATAAGGAGTAAAATTTTCCTTGTAAATTTCAACACTGTCATTAATCAAATCAGAGAAGATTCCAAATATTTCCTATAGGAAAGTAGCAGGTGCATTACAAAGTCCAAACAGGAGGATCTGGTATGAAAATGTTCCCCGAGGTAAAGTAAAAGTGGTTTTCTCCTGATCCTCAGGAGCTATTTGCATTTGTTTGTATCCATTGAACTCGTCCAGGACAAAAATACTTCAAGAAAAAAGGAAATTGGTGAGGGACAAAAAATGTCACCATAAGCTCATTGGTGAAGTTCAAAAGATCCTTCGTCACCAAAAACTGAATGTCACCAAAGTTGGCGTCACCAAAAACTGAATGTCACCAAAGTTGGCGTCACCAAAAGTATAAGTGTTTTGGTGACATTCAAGGTTTATCAACAATAATTATTTTTAATGATAGATAGTTACCGTCACCATTTCATATGAGAAATGGTGATAGACAATAGCCTCGGTCACCAAAAAAATTGAATGTCACCAATTGTGGCATCGCTGAAAGTATTTGTTGTGGTGACATTCAAGTTGTGTCACGAATATTGATTATAATGATAGATAGTGACCATCACCATTTCATATGAAAAACAATGATTTATTGTGATATGCCTTTCATGGTTGTCACTATTGGTGCATATATATGGTGACGTTCTTTGACCGTCACCATTTCATATTTGGTGAGGGTCAAAAAATGCCATGATAAGCTCATTGGTGACTTCAAGGTCCATCGCGAATAATGACTATAATGACAAACAATGACACTAACCATTTCGTATCAACAACAATGATTTATGGTGACAGACCTTTCATGGTCGTCATTATTGATGCGTATATATGGTGGCATTCATTGACTGTCAACATTTCATAGTTTGGTCAGGGTATAAAAATGTCACCATAATCTCATTGGTGATGGTCAAAAGAGCCTCCATCGCCAAAAACTAATCGCCTCCATTCCACATGAATATCAGGGCATGATGGAATCGAATCACCAACCTCCTACTTGTAAAGTAGGTTCTCTTCCATTGAGCTAGCACCCTTTAAAGAATTAGACTTTTAAAAATTATATCTTGAAACTTTATAGATTGCAAATTCTACAAGTTCAAATATATTAAAGTCTTGACAATCTTTTGTTAAACAAGAAAAATATCATTGAAGCTGAAAGTCCCTACCTAATTGTAATGGAAGTTATCAAAAGTGGGTGGAGGGAAAAATAGTTACATATAAGAGACTCAATATGTTTTTGTTTCTAAGTAAGACTAATTCTATTAAGTGTAAAAAATACTAGTACAAAACTGCCTCAGCGTCTACTGTGAAAGCCAAATCACTGGGCTTGATAGACAGGCTAGTCATAGAGAGTCTGGATCGCCCAGAATGGGAAACCGATCCTGTTAACATCAAAGTCTTGGCCTCCCGTAAAAGGGAAACCGGCCTTAAGTTCATGCATACCAAAGTAACATAGATATAGAAACTGAAAACATCCATCAGCTATTCCGGCTGAGCCTTGAAACCAGAAAGCAAAAAACTCCAATAATGTTTAAACAAAGAAACCTAGAGAGTTTGAAAACTGAGCGTGTCACCCTTCATGAGTTGGAGACATCGGTTCCTCGATGATCTTGCAAGCATATTCATACTCTCGGTTGTTGTCATCCATGCCAGCATGACTCTCAACCTTCAAGTCGGTGTCCTCAGCTTCTTGGCGCAGTGCAGACGGAGGAGGGATAGTGGAAGACGCCGGGAGGCTCTCCTTGCCGATGGAGAAAGGGGCACGAGGGGGCGAGGGAGAAGCTGGGTGGGCAGGAGTAGGATAAGGGATCTCTTCGTGGAGGGTGATAGTGATTAGAGCAGAAATGATGGACTCGATAGAAGTGCAATCGAAACGAAGCTCAGCATGCTGGGTGGTCTGCCAAATGAAAGTCCCAGTATGAGCACTACTGGAAGGAACATAATTCAAAGGAGGGATGGTTGGGCCAGCATGAACAGAGTCAGGGATGCGTTCACGTCCTCTTACTCTGCCCCTGCGTGGCTGGACAGGCTCTTCACTAGCAGAGGAGGAACCATAGACTGAGGAGGTCGCAGGGCGATTTAAAGAGGCAAGACCCTGGCTAACTCCTCGCCGACACCGCATCCTCTGTCGAAGACGAGGCATGGAGAAGGGAGTAGGGCAGAGGAGACACGGGGAAGATGGATCGCCGGAGAGCACAGGAGGCCTGAGAGCAGAGTGAAAATGACAGAGGAGAGCCAAATGAGCACTGAAAGGAATGTCAGGTCCTTCAAAAAGCTTTGCAGAAATGCTTGGAGGAGAATTAACTCTGCAAAAGGGGCTGTTGGAGAAATGATGCCCAGGGGAGTCTCCAGGCAAGCAAGGAGACTGCACCGGCGACCGGTTGGAGTTTTAACACTGGAATCAGTGAAGCCAGGAGGGCATTCACAACGGAGGGGAGTCAGAGAGCTCCCACAGCAGCTACAGTCATGCGCGCAAGCCATATTGAGAGCCGAGGTCAGGAGAACCGCCATATGGTATGGCATCGCGGGACAATTAAGAGGGTGATCACCAGCCCGAGGTGGCAAATTAATGGCAACATTAAGACTAGTACTGGGAGCCATATGGGCATCCCATGCGAGCTCCTTCGGGAGATGCGCAGGGACCCAAGTCCCATCAAACCACCTCAACATCCACATCCGGAAAGGAACAATATTTGTGCACCAGTATTGTGCATTTCTGAAGCATTTCTCCTTCATGGATAATAGTGAGGGGACCATGAGTGAGTGTGCTGTTGCTATCAGTTCCAATATTGGCCAAGAGATCTGCGACTTTGTTGCCCTCTCGTTTGACATGGGTAAAGGAGACTGCCCTATTATTTTGAAGCCAGTTGCAAATTTTGTCGATTCTAGCAGCCAAACGCCAACTGTGAGCCACTTTAGCAGGATTGGCTCCCCATAGAAGCTGGTTGACCATGTTGATGAGAACTTGAGAATCCCCTTCGATGATGATGGGAAAGAGATTGTGATAAAGAGTGAGACTGAGTCCTTGCTAGAGGCCTTCAAGTTCTTCCGAGTTATTAGTATCCCATCCAATTGAACCATAGTAGATATTCTGAATTTCTCCCCTTGAGTTTCTAAAAATGCCTCCAAAACCTGCTTGTCCGGGATTTCCCCTGGAAGCTCCATCAAAATTTAATTTAAAAACTCCAAGAGGGGGAGGAGTCCAATGCAAAGGAGTGTCTGAGGCCACCCTGTTCCTGATCGTAGGAGTAAAAATAATGTTGAGATTCCAGTTGTGCCAAACAGAGATTTCTTTGGGTTGTTTTGGATAATCCTCTTCCTGCTAGGAATGAAGAGCCAGAGATTCCTAGAGATTGTTGTTAATGGAAATCCATATGGTGTCCATAGTTGAAGCTTGATTTTTAAAAATATGCTTGTTTCTTTCTTTCCATAGTGACCAGAAGAGCAGGCCAGGAAGTAGTTTCCAGAGAGCATTGAGGAGAGAAGATTGATAAGGGCGTTTGGGCCAGGTACGCAAAATGGTTGTGATGTCACCAGACGGTTTGTTCCTTTGGCAGCGGAAGCTACACTTTTCCCATAAGGATTTGGCGAGAGGGAAGAGCAGCATGAGATGTTGGATAGCTTCAGCGCTTTAATGCAGTTTGGGCATAGAGAAGGACCTATAAAACCTCTTTTGACCAGATTATCCCAAGTGAGGATTCGTCTATGGCTAAGGAGCCATAGGAAGGTAGAGATCTTGGGCCAAGTATTGGGGTTCCAAATCAACTTCCAGAGAGAGTCCTTAGGGAGCGGAGAGGGGTGCATCAGGGAAAAGGCTTCCTTCGTAGTGAACATGCCCTTCGTAGTGTAGCCCCACCTGAGAACGTCAGGGTCCTCTAAGCTTCTGATCTGCCTCCGCTGCAGCTCTTTGCTGAGAGCATCCAGCTCGGTGCTTTGAGCTTGTGGCGCAATGAGGAGAGAGGGATTCCATTGCCTGAAGCCATTACTATCAGTGGCCATCCAATGATTGCACACCTTGTCTTCTATACCTACTCTATGATCTTCAAAATTGATTTGAGAGTGCTTTTCAAGAAGATTGGGCTCTTGTTGCCAGGAGTCAGACCAGAACCGTGCAGATTTGCCATTGCGAATTTCCCAAAAACTATGTTGCTGTATGAGCACATGGTGCTGCTTGGCTGCATTCCAAACCAGAGAACCTGTTTGCTCGGGAGCCAGCCTTATTAAGTCTGTTGTGGATCTGTTGTTTGCATATTTTGCAGTCCAAAGTTTAGCCCAGGGTGTGAGTGGATTTGAAATCCATTTCCACCAAACACGTGTTGCCATGACCTCATTGCTGTGCATGGGATTTCTCAGACCAAGACCGCCTGCATCTTTAGCAGTGCAAACAATATTCCAATTTACCAAAGTCCATTTTCGATTCTGACCAGAGGAGCCCCAGAGGAAGTTGCTTTGAAGGGTTTTAATCTTTTTGAGAACCCATTTTGGAGCTGCAAGAACAGAAAACAGGTAAAGTGGCATAGATTGTAACACTGCTTTGATGAGAATGAGCCTGCTGACCATATTAGGAGCCCTGAAGGTCCAAGAAGATAACCGAGATTCCAGTTTTTCGGGGAGACGATTCCAGGAGGAATGCCTGATAGCAGAGTCAATGAGAGGCACACCAAGGTATTTGTCAGGGAGAGAAGCCACCGAGAACCCCAGAATGCGAGCAATATTGGCTTGGGTAAGAGGGGGAGTATTGAAGAAAAAAATCTGAGATTTAGAGTCATTGACAGTTAATCCAGAGGCTTGAGAAAAGAGGTTGAGAATTGCCTTAAAAGAATGGGCTTCTTGGACAGAGGGGTGGCCAAAGAGCATATTTTCATCCATAAATTGCTGGTGAGATGTGACAGGGGCTCCATGAAGAGAAATACCTCGTAAACGATGATTGCGAACTTCATTTTCAATAAGTCTACCAAGACCCTCAGCCATGAGAACAAAGAGAAAGGGAGAGAGGGGGTCCCCCTGCCTGATACCTCTAGAAGGGTGGAAGAGGGGGGAAGGAATCCCATTGATAAGAATAGAGAGAGAAGAGGAGGTAATGAGGCTCATAATCCAGCGGATCCACATTTGATCGAAACCAAAAGCACTTAACATTTGTTGAATATAATTCCAATTCAGTTTGTCAAAGGATTTGGAAAGGTCGATTTTGAGGAGCATACCTGGCTTCTTGTAGAATTTTAGAGAGTGTATAATTTCATGAGATAGAATTATACCATCCAGAATTTGTCGCCCTTCCACATATCCTGTTTTCTCCGGCGAGATGAGAAGCGGAAGAAGCGGCTTGAGCCGATTGGCAATGACTTTGGAAATGACTTTGTAGATAAAGTTACTAAGAGAAATAGGTCTGAATTTTTCCGGTTTGCTGGGTTGATCCTCTTTTGGTACCAGCGCAATGAAAGTGGCATTGAGGGAGGGCAAGAGCTAGTGCATGGTTCGCGATTCCTCCACAAGTTGCCAAACTTCATGTTTCATGAGGTCCCAAAAATGATGGAAGAAATTAGCGGTGAATCCGTCCGGGCCCGGAGCTTTGCCTTCCTTGAACTGCGCCATAGCTGTATCCACTTCTTGGTGAGAGACCAGGCGTAGAAGCATTTGATTATGCTTAGCTGTAATCAAATTGGGTATAAGTAGCTTGATTTGGTCAATAGCTGGTTGTCTGTTGACTTGTGGTTCTTGTTGGATGCCCTTGAAATAATCCACCAGTTCTCTTTCCATGTCCTCATGCCTCTCCATGCGCTCCCCTTGCTGATTGGTGAGATGGCCAATCCGATTTTGCATTCTTTGTTGGATGGTTGAGCTGTGAAAGAATTTGGTGTTTCTTTCACCCTCCTTCAGCCAAAAAATTCTAGATTTCTGCCTCCAGAGGATTTCCTCTTGTTTGTATCTGTCCTCCAACTTTCTTTGAAGGTCGAGTTCCATGGAAGTGAGAGACTCAGATCTTCCTTTGGTGATGATTTCCTATTGCACTTCCTTCATCTTCTGCTCAAGGATTTGTTTTTCCACAAATATGTTTCCAAAGACCTTCTGATTCCAAGTTTTGATATGTCCTTTGAGAAACTTAAGCTTCTGCTGAAACTGAAACATTTTGGAACCTTTAGGCGATACAAAGCTTCTCCAGGCAGCATGGATCATTTCTTTAAAGGAGGGATAAGAAAGCCAGAAGGCTTCAAATCTAAACGGCCTCTTGGGATGAGACCCTATGTTTTTCCATTGGAGCATGATGGGCCAGTGGTCAGAGCCAGCAAGAGGGAGTATTGATCTGGTAATATCTCCCCCCACGTGAATGGCATTGTCCGACATGAGAAATAGATCTAATTTAGAGGCTATTTGATGTCCCCCCATTCTTCTATTGTTCCAGGTGAACATTCCATTACAGAAGGGTATATCAATGAGCCAGTTATTATTGATAAAATTTTTGAAGTGGGTGCTTTCCTGATCAAGTCTAGACCTGCCTCCATATTTTTCATCCATTCGAGTGATCATATTAAAATCTCTGCCAATGATCCAAAGGGGATGGGATCTATTTGAATTGATATACTCCAAGGTGTTTAAGAGAGCAATCTTGCTTCCCTGATCTTGGGGAAAGTAGACATTGGATAGATGCCCATGTATGTTAGTTCCTATAGGGTGGAAGGTGGCCTCGATGAGATTATGAGTTGCATGAAAGTTATTTACCAGCAGAGACTGACTATCCCAGGCTACTGCAAGCCCGTCGGAGGAGCCAGAGGTGTCCACAACAATCGATCTGCTGCTGGGCCATGCTTTTGATAGGATTGAGCCCAACATTTGACTGTTACACTTGGTTTCCTGAAGAAAGAGTAATTGGGGCTTCTCTTTCTGAATCATGTTCTTGATCATTCTGTACTTCCCTGGGCCATTGAGCCCTCTTACATTCCATGAGATTAACTTCATGGGGAACTATTTGCTAGAGGTTTGAAGAACCGAGTTAGCTTGGGATATTGCCCTGAATCCACTAATATCTCCCCAAGAGCGATGGTACGCTGCCAATCAGGTTTTCTTCCTCTCTTCTTGGTTTCCTTCATCACTTCCAGGCTATCCCAACGACTGCCTGGTTGAATACCCAACTTCTTGTGCTGTTGAAATTTAGAGAGCGCTGCCTCCAGTGATTCTATCTGCCGAGGGTTGATCTTGTCAAATTATTTCTTTCTGCAAGCATCTTCTAGGCCTATAAGATCAAGTTCTCCAAGATCAAAGCCTTCAGAATCTTCTTCCATTTGAGCTATCTAAAAATTGTCCGGGGCATCATTACTGTCCTGAATGGGATTAGAAGAATGCCCTTCCAGATCCATGAGGTTGGAGTCCCATGTCACCTGCTTTTTCTTGGATGAGGGATTGGAATCTAGCTGATCAACAGAATGCGGCTTTGAATGATCGGGGACAGAGGATGCAGGATTGGGTTGATTTGAGGGGGTGGCAGAAGGGCCAGCAAGGCTTAGAGAGGTGGGGGTAGAATCACCCTGAGGGTCAGATTGAGCAAGATTGGCAAAGCTATTGCTGGTGGAAAGAGCAGCGGCAGAAGAGCTAGGTTTTTTCCCCGATGAAGAGGATTTCTTGTTATGCCTTCTTCTAGAGGTAACTTTGGTGAACCCATCTGCTTCCGCTTTGTCTTTTGCTTTTGTACTTCGGGTCTGAACATTTAGAGGGAAATCTCTGAAGAGATGTCCATGAGCATGACATCTTCTACATCGAAAAGGTACGTGTTCATAATCCAGCGGTTGAATCCATTCAAAATCATCGTGAAATATACTTACAGCGTCGGGTAGGGTTGTGTCCAGATGCATGTAGACACATATTCGAGCATAGGAGGTGTACCTTCGCAACTTAGTTTCTTCTGCTATTTTTATGAACTCTCCTAGTCCTTTTTCAATCGCCTGAAGTGATTCCTCGTCCCAATATTCAAGCGGCAGCGAGTATAGACGAATCCATACGGGTGCCCAGTTGAAGTTTTCTAGATCTGGGTTAAATCTTTCAACCCAGTTCCTGAGATACAATCCTGCCGAATTGAAAAAATAGGGGCCTTCATCCATTACCTTGTTTCTATCCTCAATGCAGTTGAAAATGGCTGTGAAGAAGCCTTTCGGTCCCAATTGCAGAGTAACGTCTCCCTTTGGCTTCCATTTAGACGCAATCCAGCCCTGCAGGGCTTTTTCAATTGGCCAGAACCCTATAAATTTTCCAATAAGGGCGTGGTCCCTCATGTACTGAATTCTGGCATTGATGCGATGACTGGGCAGGTCAATTTTTGGTCGTTCTGGAGCGATGGGTTTGTAGGTGGAAGAAGTGGCTTTCGGCATCTCAGTTTTCGATTCAGAGGTTGACTTCTGATTCGCCTCAGTCTTCTTCTTGTTGTCAGAATCGTCATTAGGCATATCTGGCCTTCCTTCTTGTCCTCCTTCATTTGCAGGGGGAGGCCGACTGCCCCCCCCCCGTTTTCGACGCCATACTTGTGAGCAGAGCTGCGCTGTGGGGGAAGGACAGCGCCGTCAGTGCGTGAACGGGTTGCAGAGTGCGCTAGGGTTCCTCCAAAGAACGGAAACGACAAACCCTAGCAGAGCGCTCATTAGTTTCTAATGGCTTGTGAGTATCTTATCTCGTAAGAGACTCAATATGTTGAGTTGAATACTCAAGTATAATTGAAACAATGAAGATATTTATAGCCTACAAATGACCTATAACTCGCAAATGCAACAAATATTGCAAAGGAAATGTCATAAGTGGATAACATATGGAAGAAGAGAAATGATGAAGAATGATGCAATATGTTACAGGTTGAATGAAAGAAAAATCTCAATGTTGTTGTTGGGTGACTTTTTATAATTGGGACATTTGTCTTTCCTTTATCACATAAATACTGAAATTAAAATTATAAATTTTAGATATCTGAATGATATGTAAACTTTTGTGAAAATGTAACACGTATCTCAAAGGAACCACAGGGAATATATATATATATATATATATATATATATATATATATATATATATATATATATATATATATATATATATATATCTTCGTTACAGTTTTAAAAGCATGGGATTTGGAATTTCACGAGGCCGCACTCAAAAAACGACAACAAGCAACAAATAAAAAAAATTGAAACTTATCACAGTAACAATATCTCTTTTGACCAGTGGACAACAAATAATAACATACTAATTAGTTCACTTTAAGACTGCAAAAATTTGAAAAAAAAAAATGTGTTCAATTACCTGACAGTACAAAATGGACTTAATTCTAATGAAGCAAAAGAGTTTATACTAAATCACAAATAGTTATGTATAAGATACTCAATATGTTCGATTGAATAATCAATTAAAAGTGAAACTTTGAAGACAATTACAACCTATAAATAACCTATAATTATAAAACCTAGAAGTTGCAATTACACCAAAGATTGATTTCTCACCTTGCGAATCATGTAAATTATTTGTGACAACATAAAAATATACCTTTAAAAGGTTGATTTGCATGCCAAAAAGTAAAAAACAATGAGTATATATGACGCATTTATGAATAATGGCAAAGATGACGATCCCATTCATAGGAATCATAAAGAAGAAGAAGCCTTATATTGTTTAGCTTTGAAATATGAGCAGCGGGTCTTCCAACTTGCCCATCACTAATGATGGCCTCTTGCAACAAACCCTGTTTGAATTTGACAAATTGCATTAAAAGAATGAATTACTCTATGAAGAAATTATTTTCAACTAAGAAATTTCTCTAAAAAAATATGGAAATATTCTTTAAGTAGAAAGATTATTCTAGCATAATATCATGTTATACAACATAAAGTATACTAAACATCCTTTATATACATCTATAATATCACCGCAAATTCAATTATCACTTTATGCAACATTCCTTCAAGCTCTACAATTTGTCTCCTTCATTCAACAACCTTAATACCATAATAAAAGGATCCATATGTGGTGATTTTCTGTCCTATCTAATAGAGCAAATTAAAAACCTCTCTAAACAACTTTTCAACTTTATTTGCAACCTATACATTTGCATCAAAATGCACATTAGTTTGGATATGGGCGATTCTATGCCATAGGTATGATAGGCATATAAACTAATTAGAAAACATCTACCCATATGTATAATATATATCATAAATTACCTCTGTAGCTTACTTTTTGAACCAATCTTGTTGATTTGGATCATGGAACTCTAATTTTAAAGGTGGCAAATGCAGAGGCAAAACATTTATGGAGGAATATTAGAAACATGCAATCATACTGCCAAACCTCTCAAATTTAATTTTGGAAGAACATAGGTCCAATATATTAGTATATAATAGCCATTAACTGTCATACAAAATTATGGGTACTCCAGAAAAATCACGAATTACATAAATTATGTAAGGTAGGACAAGGTCAAAAAGAAATAAAAATATGAAAACTGCTTCTAAAATATAAAGCATCCAAACTCATGTGGCATAAGAAGAGAGAACATTGTGGCAATGTTGTAGGTGTAGCTTTAAATTTTACTTCATGGTTTAGTGTATTTCTTAAAGCATGGTGGTTGAAAGGACTGGAAAAGAGTAAGTGGAGAGAGAAGTCAACACTGCATTGTACATTTGATGAAAAAAAAATCAATTTTTTTTACAAGCTCACATAGGAAGCTTTGAGGCCATAATTTGAAGAAGTTGTTGTTATCTTATATGGAGAAGACAACATATAATTGGAAAGATACAACATTGTTGGTGCATTTGGAGAGGGTACTGCAGATCCAAAGGGAAGATACCATGACATCCTTGATGTAGAATGATATCTATACGCTTTTCTCAAGCAAAACAGTTTGAAATCATTTGTGTTGTTTCAATGGTTCTCCCATTTATAACACCTACAAATATTATGATAAACAAGATCATGGAAAAATAAAGTAGGCTAAAAATGAGGATCGGGAAGTATGGTTAATGGCCTTGTCTTAGACATATTTTGGTAGAAATCTTGTTTGATAATTGAAAAATGAGTCACTGCCTTATGTCCAGGTCCACTTTCAGACACCACTCCAGCTTGAGGTTACTCTTGTAAATTTAAATAGTGAACTCAGCAGTGAACAAGTGAATGTTAGAAGAAAGGGAGAATGGTTCGATAGAAACATATAGTTGAATTTTTTGGAAAAACTAAAGAAAACCCTTGTGGTTAAATCATCTCAGCATCTCTGATGGAGTAGTAGACAACAAATCCATTTTGAATTTCAATAAGAGTGGGGAGCTAAAAATGAAACTCAATAGTTTCAATAATGTATGTAACTCATGATTTTTATGGAATACCCATAATTACTTTTCATACACAATTATGGGTACTCCAGAAAAATCATGAGTTAGATAAATTATGTAAGATGTCACAAGGTCAAAATAAAAAAAATAATATGAAAATTGCTTCCAAAATATAAAGCAACCGAATTCAGAGGCATAAGAAGAGAGAACATTGTGGCAATTCTTTAGGTGTAGCTTTAAAGTTTACTTCACGGTTTAGCATATTTATTAAGGCATGGTGGTTGAAAGGGTTGGAAAAGGTTAAGTGGAAGGAGGAGTCAACACTACATGGTAAATTTGATGAAAGAAAAAAAATCAATTTTTTTTACAAGCTCACAGAGGAAGCTTTGAGGCCATAATTTGAAGAAATTGTTGTTATCTTATATGGAGAAGGAAATATATAATTGGAAAGAGATAGAACTGCTAATACATTTTGAGAGGGTACTGTAGATCCCGAGGGAAGATACCATGGCGACCTTGATGTAGAATGAGATATATACACTTTTCTCAGGCAAAGCAATCTCAAATCACAAGTGATGTGTTTCAATGGTTATCCCATTTATACACCTACAAATATTATGATAAATAAGTTCATGGAAAAATAAAGTAGGCTAAAAATGAGGGTCCAGAATTATGGTGAATGGCCCTGTCCTAGACATCTTTTGGTAGAAATTCGATTTGATCATTGAAAAATGAGTCACTGCCTTATGTCCAAGCCCACATTCAGACACCACTCGATCTTGAGGTTACTCTAAATTTAAATAGTAAACTCAGCAGTGAACAAGTGAATGTTATAAAAAAGGTATAATTTTCAGATAGAAACAATATAGTTGAATTTTATGGCAGGACTTAAGAAAACACTTGTGGTTAAATCATCTGAGCATCTCTGAGGGAGTAGTAGACAAGGAATCCATTTTGAATTTAAATAAGAGTGGGGAGCTAAAAATGGCAATCAATAATTTCAATAATTTATGTAATTCATGATTTCTCATGAGTACCCATAATTAGTTTTAATACACAATTATGTGTACTCCAGAAAAAACACGAGTTACATAAATTATGTAAGATGTCACAAGGTCAAAATAAAAAAATAATATGAAAAATGCTTCCAAAATATAAAGTAGTTGAATTCAGTGGCATAAGAAGAGAGAAAATTATGGCAATGCTTTAGGTGTAGCTTTAAATTTTACTTATGGTTTAGCATATTTCTTAAAGCATGGTGGTTGAAAGGGCTGGCAAAGGGTAAGTGAAGAGAGGAGTCAACACTACATGGTACATTCAATGAAAGAAAAAAAAATCAATTTTTTTTACAAGCTTATAGAGGAAGCTTTGAGGAAATAATTTGAATAAGTTGCTGCAATCTTAGATGGATAAGGCAACATATAATTGGAAATATACAACATTTCTAGTACATTTAGAGAGGGTACTGCAGATCCAGGGGGAGGATACTATGGAAAGCCTGATGTAGAATGAGATCTAGATGCTTTTCTCAAGCAAAAAAGTCTAAAATAATATGTTTTTTGTTTAAGTGGTCCTCCCATTTATAACACCTACAACTATTATGATAAGGAAGTTCATGGAAAAATAAAGTAGGCTAAAAATGAGGGTCGAGAATTATGGTGAATGGCCCTGTCCTGAACATCTTTTGGGATAAATTCAGTTTGATCATTGAAAAATGAGTCACTACCTTATGTCCAGGTCCACATTCATACACCACTCTAGCTTGAGGTTACTCTTCTGAATTTAAATAGTGAACTCAACAGTGAACAAGTGAATATTAGAAAAAAACGAGAATGGTCAGATAGAAACAATATAGTTGAATTGTATGGTAGGACTGAAGCAAACTCTTATGGTTAAATCATGTCAACGTCTCTGAGGGAGTAATAGAAAAGAAATACATTTTGAATTTCAATAAGAGTGATCAGGAGCTAAACAATGACATCGTTAGTGAGGGACTGGCAGATGATGGTGAGGTTGATGATATTCATTCCAGCACTATGTTTTCACGCATAGACAAAATTTATGAGGATGAGTTTCTTCCTATGACAAAGGCTCAACCTTATCCTACAACACTTGAATTAAATTTGAGGAATCAGAATGAGTAATGTATGCTCCCAGATAGTTAAAAGGAAACCTTTTAATCTTTGGAGAGATATTCATGGGTTGGAATTTTTTCTGATGGCCATTTTAAAAAATATGCACTCAAAAGTTATCTCAATTTTGAAGTATGATGGAATTTGTGCTGGGTTGCACACCCATCAATGTGGGGTGTGACAAAGAACTTTGGACCCTGTTTGTGCACAGGGAATTGAGGATTTTGGCACTATGTTTCATGCAGAGACAAAAGTTATGAGGATGAATTTCTTCGTATGACAAAGGCTCGACCTTATCCTACAACACTTGTATTAAATTTGAGGCAAAAAAACCAATAATGTATGCTCCTAGATAGTTCTAAGGGAAGCATTTCAGTTTCGAAGAGATTCATGGGATGGATGTCTCTATGATGGCCATTTGAAAAAAAGTGCACTCAAAAGTTAAATCACTTTTGAATTATGATGGAATTTGTGTTGGGTTTCACACCCATCAATGTGCAGTGTGACAAAGATCTCTGGACCCTATTCGTGCACAGGGAATTGAGAATTTCCTTGAATTGAGTATTCCAGCAATATGTGCACTCAGAATTTATCTGATTTTTGAAGTATGATGGAATTTGTGCTGGGTTGCACACCCATCACTGTGGGGTGTGTCAAAGATCTCTGGACCCTGTTGATGCACAGGGAATTTAGGATTCCATCAAAAATGTGCACTCATAACTTATCTCAGTTTTAAATTATAATGGAATTTGTGTTGGGTTACACACCCATCAATGTGGGGTGTGACAAAGATATCTGGACCCTGTTCGTGCACAGAGAATTGAGGCAGTAGAACCAATATTGTATGCTCCCAGATAGTTGCAGGGGAATCATTTCAGTTTTCGAGATATATTCATGGGCTAGATGGAAGTCTTTATGGATATATCCCCAACATTCCAGAAACTCACACAACATATAATATCATTTTCTAAATGTTTTTATAAAAATATTTTGAAGGTATTAGCAGTGAAATTGAACAAGGAATTTTCAGAGGTAATCTCTCCTTAAAAATTTGGATTTCAAGTCGGCAAGAAAATCCATGAAGGTATAGTATTTACTCAGAAATATCTACGCAAAATCAATCCAGAAAGATGACAACTTTGGTAATAAATTTGGAACTTTTCAAAGCATATGATAGGACAAACTAGCTATATCTCAAGATGGTGTTAATACATATGGAGCTCAGTTATCTGGAGGCTAAGTGAATTATGAGATGTGACAACTACAGAAGTGAATTACAAGATGTGTCATAAGTTATAACTGATTCTTCTGTTATGCTCATCACTGGAGAAACCTCTGCATTCTTCACACCTCCAAGGGGTATGAAATAGGGTTGTCCACTCTCACGCCTTCTGTTTTTGTTGGTAAAAGAAGGGCTCTGTCGAGCAATTTTGGAAGTAAAACAATTGCTATTCTTAAAAGGGGTCAAAATATTTATTCAACAAAATGTGCTTTTAACTCATTTATTATTTGCTGATTATATATTATTGTTCTCCGGTGGTTTAAAGAGGGGAGGTAGAAAATTCAAAAACTTCTCAATCTCTATTGTGTGATTAGGACTATGGAGATGAATGTACAAAGGTCATACATTAGTTTTAATGGTTTGAATCACTGTTGCAAACATCAGAATGTTCCAATTTTTCAATGGAATGATAATATCACCCACAAATATTATGATATTTTCATCCCCAAAATATCACAATATTAGTGCACAACAAACAAAAATATCACAACATTACCGCACACCAGATAAAAGTATCACTCACCCGTAGAGGTGCATAAATGTGCCCTTTTTTTTACTTTTTTCATCATTTTTGTATTTATTTTTTTTGCAATATTTTTCCAATGCCCCAAATATTTTCTTTTCCAAACCCTCGATTATATTTTCAACGACATGATGTTTTCAAGAATGGTTTGAGTTTTAACTCCAAATGACTCATGAATTTATTGTTTCGTTTTAGGCTTTGACTTAAAAAAAATATTCAAATACATAGGTTTCATTCTCAAGACAAATGGATACAGAAAAGGTGATTAGGGATGGCTGTTGAGAAAAATAGAAAAATAATTCATTTCTTCTGTAATAGATGGTTCTGAAGATGTGCAGATTAACCCTTGACAAGGCTATCCTGGAATCCATCCTCCTGTATTAGCATTCTCTACCTTAAGTCCCAAAGGGAGCACTTGTAAGAATTATAAAACTTTGTTGAAATTCCTTATGAAGTGGAAAAGGTGAATATGGTGGGAATCGAGATTCCTTGGGCCTATTAGTAGTGCATAGCTCTTCCCCAAAACAAGGAAAATGAGGTTTGAAGAAAATACAAGTATTTGGAAAAGCTCTGCTTGCAAAACATCCTTGGAATCTCATTACAAAGGAAAGCCTTCATAAATCTATTAATTATTAAGATTCAAGAAGTATGTAGCCCTTGGTTATTTATTGGACTATATAAGGACTCCTTAGAAAATTATTAAGAATATTTCAAATCACTAGAAACCATGGTACTAGCCTTTCCTATCATTAGAAACTCCTTTACATGGAAAAATATAAATGAGAATAATGTAAAGATTGACTTAAATCCAATTATGGGATGTGGTGAACAAATTATTCAGGCCCTAACCTAATAAACCATTTTTCACAAGAAAAAATGAACTATTTTTTACTTTAGATCAAATTGTGTATACTAATGCTACAAATGTTTGCTAGTGGGGTTGGGAATCAACATAATCTATCAATTTGGCTAGTGAATGGCAGGATTCAGAGGCTTCCATGATGCAGTCTAAAAATAATGTTACAGGTATGTACACTATAAAGTCAGGTTATATATGTTTAATGTATATTTTTGGTCAAGAAGATATGTGATGGTGGATTAAAAAATAAATAAAAAATAAAAAATAAATAAAATAAAAATAAAAATAAAAATAAACTCGAAGATGCAAGAATATTCCTATGGCTCACAATCAGATATAAGGTTCCAACATGGGAAGGCTTACAAAAAAAAGGAAGACAGTGACCTAGCATGAGGAATGTTATTCATTGTCCATATGCTCAATATCTGTAGAAAGATATATAAAAAATAATTGGAATGGACAATGCTTGAAGAGGTACTTCGATGGAAGAATGCATTAGATCTTGGTTTCAAAAATAGGAATTAAAAGTTTTTAGGAAAATTCTATGTCCTGTTAAATAGGGTATTTGGCTGGTATGTGATGATAGCTCTTTAAAGGGAAACAAATTCTTACTTCCAAGGTTTTCAATAAGGTCTATGGAATTTTTCATGAATGCAAAACATCTTCAAAGATAAGACAACCATGGAAGGCAGGAAACACATATATTGAAAAATCCTCTCAATGAAGTTTTATTTGATGGTGATGGACATAAACAAGATAATTTTAGAAATGCAAGAGGTCATTTATTCCCATTTGAGGAGCCCCGAATCACATTCAAGGTCGGTCTGGGAATTGGGTCAAACACACTGAAATAATGGTCCTTCATCTTCTTTTGAAAAAATCCATGGATAAAGGGCTAGGAGACTGCATGTATACGGGAACTACCTCGTTATTCAATGGATGAAAAGTTAGATTAAAATTCAATGTACTCAGCTGGAATATTTTGAAAAATGAGTTAAAAGGTACATCATCCTTGTTCGTAGCTATATCACACACTCATGTATAATGTGAACACAATATGGTGGCTAGAGGTCAACAGGTTGAAGCTGCATTATCTATTTTGGAAAAATCTATCTCTGGTCTTCTGTTTTTAGATTTGAAGGCTAGCGTTGAGGAGTCATGATCACTGCTATGATTCTACACTGTAAATTTCTCAGGACAATCATGAGACTTACTTTTGGCTCCTATTGTTAGAAGATAATCTCAAGTTCTCAATATTAAAATGTAAGGGGGATTTCATTTCTTTAAACTGTGATATTTTTAATCCATATGTATCTAGATGAAAAAAATGAAAAACATTTTTTATATTCATCTTGTTTTGTACACATGCTTAGAGCGAAAAAAATAATGTGATTTCCATTCCTTCTTTTGAATAGAATTTATAATTTTTTCTAAGGCAAAAAAATATGAGCTTGTACTATGATTTAGAAAATCTAGGCATTAAAGCATTCAACTTAATACGTAGCTATCTGGAAAATTTTCGTTAATTTACATGAAGTTTCAAGTGGAAAATATAAATCCTCTTGCAAAAAATCCATTTAGTTCAAAATATGAATAAAAGAGAATCCAATATATGTAATTTTTTGGCTAAATTAATGTATGAGAAAAAAAATATACACAACCAAATTTTGGAAAACAACAACATTCACATTTACAAACCATGACTGACTTCAACTATCATATTTTAGATTTGGAAAAAAATTGCCCTTTCCTTCATTAATGCCACAATGGATAGGAAATTGTGCTAAATATGGAAAATAATTTCAGTGCAAAACATCCTTGAACAGATTGAAGATCTAACCAGCTAATACTTCTACAATTTTAGGATATACTTACATTTAAGATAAATGTATAATAAATATAAGGAGATATTATAATTTACAGACTTAACTTGTTGAATATATTCAATTCCATCCTGAGGTGTTCCAGAATCGAAGTCAGGCTCTCCAACAAGGAACACACTATCATCAAAATCATCCTGCTCCTCATATGGCATATTACTATTTTTTTGAATGTTTTCAATATTTCTTTCTGAAATTTGAAAAGGTAGCTCTTCGTAGCACTATTCATTGGATTTTATCAGGAGCAATGGACCTACAAAATAATTTTTGACAAAAATATAAGATACTCATTGGCACATTGGCAACGATGTTTGGATGGAGCTCGGTAAATAAAGGAAACGGATTTTGATGTGTTGCCTAATTTATACATATTAAGAATTCAGGAAGTCTACATAGAACACTATTTCTTAGAGAATTATTTCCTTGAACAAAAGAGAAGTGATAATTAAGAAAAGTTTCATAACTCAAAATTTTCATAACAGTTTCTGAAATTTGAAAAGGTAGCCCTTTGTAGCATAATACATTTTATTTTATTAGCATCAACGAAGCTACGAAATAAATTTTGACAGAAATATAAGATATTCATCAGCACATTGGCGGCGATGGTTTGATGGAGATTAGAGATGGGTAAATAAATTCAAGGGATTTTGATGCATTGCTTATTTTATACACATGAATCATTCAATAAGGATACATAGAACACTAATTCCGAGAGAATTGTATCCTAGAAAAAAAGAAAAGTGATAATGAAAAAGAGTTTCATAACACAAGAAAATTATAAATATTTAAACTACAAGACACAACATTTTCTTATAGATGTCCGTAATAAACCTCATCATGGTATCAAATTAGAAATCAAAACACTGACATCATTTGAGAGAGCTAAGTAACAATCGATTTTGATTTTTCTTAGGTGATAATATGGTCTCAAACATAACTCTGTATAGGGAAACAAAGAGTTATGAAGTTTCAGTCAGATGCAAACTGCAATAGTATATACATGTGGTAAAAATTTTGTCATTGATGAAAAATAGCTAAATATCATGAAGAAAATTTATCTCTGCAAAAGCTAAGAACCCTCCTATCTTTTTTGTATGAGGAATTTCACTCTGCAGATATGAACCCCAGGGTTTCTGGCTCACTAAATTTGTTGCAGATCTGATGTTTTGCAGCGCTACTCTCTAAGTCTTTTCACAGTGAAAATGGGGCCAAGTTCAAATTCCATGGAAGGGACTTTCCATATGGTTGGTTCGATTTCGGGGCTCTCTGTGAGTTCTTAGGTTGATCAACGACCTCGAGGAGGAGCTGCAATCACAATCTTGTTGTCAGCCATTTTGGGAAATAGGGTCTTGTCTTCTCTGAAGACAAAATATTGGAGATAAATTTGTTGGGGACAATAGAGAAGAAAAAATCTTGGAGATAAATTTGTTTAGGACCATAGGAAGGATTGGAGGAAAAAAATGGAGCAACGGTCTCCTTGTTGACTGATGTTTCCAAAGAAATATTGGGATGATGCAGTGGGCCTGACCACAAAAATTTGACCCAAAATTCAAATGAGAGAGTCACCGCTCAGGCTAGATCTCGTGCAATATATGTTGGGCTGACCTTTGTACATGGTCCTGATGGCACCATAACAGTCAAGGGCACTCTTTTAAAATGATTTATGCAAGCTCGCCCTATTCCCAGTCATCGTGAGGGCAACCTACTTTCCTATTTAATACATTGTCTTTACACTAGTGTAAGTGTTTCAAAGCTGGAAATATCTAGGAAAAGGGTTGCTGAGAATAAAATCCAAAATGTGATGGGGCAATTATGTCAATCACATTTTACAGCAATGTCATTTTTTCCACCAACCAGAAAATCTCACTAGTATGTCCTAAACATAGCAACAAGTCCAAAGGCTAATACGTAATGTGCAGATTCCGACCGAATGACCAATTTTAGGTTCATGTCTCAGAAAATTATGAGCGGGAGGGAGATATGGATGTCAAATCCTGAGTTCTTTTACACAATGTCGAAGAACCAGTTTTCATTAAATCAAAATTTTTCCTGAATATAAAATATTGAACTGAAATGTCATGTAAATGTGTCGGGATTTTAAGCGATATTAATAAAGAAAGAGGTGATCTCACCTTCGCAATTCCTTCGGTAGCTCCGAAGGTTTCAAAAGCTAGTAAAATGGAACAAGGCTAACCGGTATAATTTACAACAAAATATGTGGTGTCTGGTATCACTCTGACACGCTTCCGTCCTCATTTACGCCCATCTCTGCACCATTCACAACACTCTGTGATGCTTAGAACCCCACATAAACCCTGTTCAAAAATCATTGGGCTTGGATTTGACCCGATTATAACATTATTGAAAATAGGGCAAGAGTACCCTTGGATCACAAGTTTCAAATCCACGAGCCAGTTGCGACCTAAAAATGAGCCTAAGTAAAACAACAACTTATCTACTGCATGTATTATCCAAACAACAGCTTGCCCAGTGGCAACCACAACGTACAATAGAAGAATCACAAATTAAACCCATCTCAACTCTATTTTACTTGCTTCAACCCATTCATGTTTATCATTAACAGAAGATGCAGAGGATGAGATAAGCTTATATCTTTCTTTTAGAACAATCCAATGCAATCTCTGAAGACTATTTTTCATCAGATTGTTCTCACAAAGGATAGCAAGCCTCCTTTGAGAGAATGGAAGTGACCCAGGTAATAGTTTCTCATATTTTCTACATAGCTGGAATGGATCATCTGCAAGTTCCCCATTGCTCTTCCCATACCACTTATTATTTGAGGTCTTGGAAATGCGACATCGCCACTGGAGAGGCCTCATGTTGAAACCGATAGCTGGGTAGCGGGGAATCATTCACTAATATGCTCTTTTGTCCATCCCTTCGTTCCCTTCCTGAGGAGGGACGGACCTGGATTTGACTTGCACTCCTATATTTTTCAAGTTCAAATTCTCGCATTATGACTATCAAACTTCCATAAAATAATGCTTGGCATGGTCAATGTACATTTGATTTAAAAAAAAAAATTCTAGATAATTTCCTTTTGAAAAAGAGAGTGGAATCCCGGTGGTTAAAGTCGAGGGACAATTTATGGAACAAGATATATATAATTTATATAGTAAGAAATTATGTGATCATATATATATATATATATATATATATATATATATATATGACTTTATATATATATGACTTAAATTTCTATGTATTGGTAATGTGAGTCTTGTAAATGAATCACATTGTTGTAAACGAATCACGCTGGTGTGATAATGATAACTAGTGGACATTATAGAATATAATATTTTTGGGAAAAGCTAATTGGTTTTGAATTGTTCTTTTCATTAGGTTTAAATGTGTTTTCTTTTGGGAATTATTTGAAATTTAGTTAGCTAGAGAAATTATACTCAGTGCATGAAACCATCCAATGAGGGATAGAGTTCAAACCCCATAGTGTGTAAATTTCTAATTCCATTGGAATGGCTTAAACCATTAAGTTTATTGAATTTAATTTATTTTTTCTATATTTTATAAAGTGTGAAAATATCTCAAAAGGGGTGGATGACTTAATACTTAAATGCCTAATGGCTTTAATGTAAAAATAGACCAATGATCCAATCGATAAAGTAAAACCAATGGCCATAGTTAGAATGACCAATATCTGGAATGGCTTGATGGATGTGTTCAAGGATGGGTTGATAAGTTTATTTTTTAAAAGGGCCGAAGGCTCAATGTCAACCATTAAGAATTGGATCCTCTGCTTTATTACGTTTTCAAAGTCAAAAAATGCTTTCATGTGTTAAAATGGGTTAATGTTCAAAATCCTCAAAGTTTAAGAACCTTGCTTCAAGTTGTAAAGTTGTTCAATAGGAATTAGTTTGGAAAGGGCCAAAGTTTCAAAAGGGTAAAAGTTCAAAAAACACCTAATGTTTCAAAACGGGTTTAAGTTGGAAAATCATTCAAATTTTCATAAGGGGTTGGAGTTTGAAGTGGTTCTAGTGGGCCAAAATTACAACATTTCCAAATGTATGATGTTTTAAAATGACTCAAGTGGATTGAGTTCAAAGATGCCTAATTTGAATTGCTTGAATATGTTTGGCACATGTTATGTCCAAATGGCTCGATGGCAAAATGACCCAAAGTTTCAAAATCACCCAATTTAAAAAAAATGGTCAATGGTATGAAGTTTGAAAGAGAGAACTTGCTAAAAATACTCCAAAAAAATTGATGTTTTAGTTGGCTCTAATCATTAATCTTGAAAGGGGGATGATACTTTGGAGAGTTAATGTCCTCCATTGAAAGTTATTGGTCACCATGGTTTGAATGAGGTCAATATCCTTCATAAAAATGAGGTTGATGCTTTAGGTGGGATTAATTTTTCAAAAGTGATTCATACCCTCGTATAGAAGCAATTGATGTTTGAAAGAGGAATGTTGCTCAAGTGAACCTAATCTCTTGAAAGGAGTCAATCTTCAAAATAGCTTTGATGTTTGAAAAACATCGATCTTTTGAAAGGGTCCATTGTTTGAAGTTTAAAAGGAGGTTGATAGTCTATGAGGGAAAAAGATACATCATCAAAAGAAAATCACTAATGTAAACGGGGTTGATGCCTTGGATTATGTCGATGATCAAAGCTTGGTATTTATAAGAAGGCCTTCGACAATTAGTGAACATTACATATGGTGCAAACGATGACACCAAATCTGATTTTAGGCATAAGTTGAGCATACAAATTCAAATGAAGATGAAATTTCAAATGAACATTGTATTGACCTTCACACTCACCCTTGGGCTAAGAAAAATGATAAATTCCCTTGAAAAATAAATAATTCAAATGAAAGGAGGTGAACCATGGAAACTTGAGTTGATGGGTAAGAATGAATTAAGCCTTTTTTATTGTAAGAGAGAATTTTTTTGGACCAAAGAGAGAGGACACACTTCTATTCTCTTGATTGACCATGTCAAGAAGGGGAGGAACCATGTAGGACATGTTATTTTGACTTCTTGAATTGGCATGCACTTTTATTTCTTTCTGGATGATGGCCATTATCTAGTAATTATGTGCATTGGGATAGTTAGAGTATCGTAATATCATAAATAACAGAGATAAAACATTTTATTTATGCTTGCCTCTTTTCATTAAAAAATTACTTGTTTATTAGCACACTACAACAGTAATGCAAAAAATAATAGAAGAAAATGACCGAAAGAGTAATGAGTAGATTTATTGCAAATTTGAATCAAAACCAAGCACAAAAGGCATGCAATAAAGTAAGCCATCTCTTTATTCAAATGTTAGTTATCTTTCCTCATGCCTATGGAATGGAAAATAAGGATTCATTACTTCTTGTTGCATTTGATAGAGATACTTTACCTCTACATGCGCATCAACATAAGATGAGTTGGCAAGGTTAGATTTAACTAAGCTCCTTAAGGTCAATGGGTGTTGATCCTAGATTTTTGCTACATGGTTATGACAATTTTAGAGTCGTTATCGAGGATATTACATAAAAGCATGATTACATATATAAAGATCATATAATTCACTAACGTACTTCGAGGTAAATGGGTAATGAGTCTAAGGCTTGATAATCATTATGACTAAGTAATGGTATTACCCTAGTTTATTTGTATTACATAGTCTAGTTGTAGTAATCATAACTTGGTCAAGCTCCTATAGCCAAGCGAGGACTTGGTTGGGTTCCCAAGTTGAAAATTAAGTAAGGGTAGTTGTGAGGGCATGATAACTAGGCCGGGTTAGGGCATGCCAAGGAACGAAAAGGAATGCTAACACATGATGGATGATGTTAATGCATGTTGAGGAGTATTAAGGACTGTCGAGGCATCAAAAGGGAGAACTAGGTCAAAATGCATGGAAATGAAAAATTAAGAGTGTGTGTCAGGGAATGTTAGTGAATTCAAGTGTGCCAAGGATGAAGTGTGTTAGAATAAGTTCATAATAGGATTTGTAAGAGGCAAGCATACGATTATGATAAGGGGCTCAAAAAGGAATTTTTAGACAAAGGGAGACTTTGTGCTGGGCACAATAATATTTTGCCTTTATCTATTATTTTTATATGACATGTGGCACACTTTGGTCGAATTGTCATGTTTTAAACTATTTTAGACAATTTCATATTGTACATTGTTGTGTATAATTTTTGGGGCACTCAGCTCGTGTTGACTTATATCTTGTGTGTATTGTGTATCTTTTGGTTCATGCAAACTCTCAGTTAATGCTCTATTGTTTATATGAACTGGACATACATGTGAAATATTGCCTATGTAAGCTGTTAGCGCTCGAATCTGCCTCAGGCTAAAGGAAGGCGGGGACATACATGTGAAATATTGCCTATGTAAGCTGTTAGCGCTCGAATTATGCGCTCATTAAAATCATTGTAGTACATCAGCTTGGATTGCAGGGCATCGCATGGGATGAGTTCATTTCTCGTGACTTCTTTACAGCCCCTCAGCCTCCTCCAGAGATTGTTCATGATGCAGGTGAGCCTTTGCATCAGTTTGAGGTTCCTAAGACAGAGCCTATCAGTGTTCCAGTGTGTGTTACATATCAGAGAGGTACCAGAGCCTTATTTGCAGCAGCACGGCGAGTACTATCTTCGCCCAGGGTGGAAGGGGTCTCGTTACCTTCGACAGCAGCACGAGTACTATCTCCACATAGCGTGGAAGGGGTCTCGCCTTCTACATCAGCATAGGTAGAGGACAGAGGCAAGAAGCCTATGCATGATGAGGGCCCTTCAGGAGGCCAAGACACTGATTTTATACTCATCGATGTTGATTCGAGTTCTCCCAGCTCAAAGCTGAAAGAAATCATCTAGGAGAAAAAAGCTGAGATCGACACGTTGACCGAGAAATTGCAGAGAGCTCAGTGGGTTATATATTACTTGGAGCAGCGGAATAAACAACTGGAGGATTAGCACACACTCATGGAGCTGCAGAGAATCCGTGAATACCATGAATTGGCCCGAAAGAGACCAGGTGACAGGACACAATTTGAGCGAGAGACTTGCCTCACGAGAGTCAATATTCATCTAGAGAAGTTTTTGGTGAAGGACAATAGGGAAAAAGACATGCTCAGACACATGAAGAATCACTATTGGGCCCGCACACACGTTTGCAAAGCTAGGATGAAGATCCTGAAGGCGAGTTTGAGAAAAGCACTGAAACGTCGGAAAAGGCCTGATCCACTCCGAATCTTGGGTGAAGCCTCCTTGGCTAAGCATGAGACATGATGGGAGACCTTCACTCCAAATTTCAGCAAATTTGAAGAAGATTTTGTCATTTTTGAAAATTTTGGTTGCAAAACAGGTTTTTTTGCCCCACGCGTCGCGCCATCCGACAAGCGCTTATGATTGGGACATCTTCTGGAGGAAAAATTGATATTTTTGGATTTTTTATGATAAAATATGCATGCTCAGGAATGGCTGAGAAATTTCATGAAGTTCTGGGTGGTCTTAAAGGTCAAAAACACTCCAAAAATGGCCTTTCTGCCACTTTTTGCACCAGCAGGAACCAGTCTTGGGAGATTGCAGTTTTGGAGGGGCACATGACATCCAAATTGAAAAATTCCACTTGGGTTGGATAACAGACATCCAGGGATTTCCAACGAGCTATCATGAGCTAAATTTGGACTTCAGGAAGTGCCCCAAAATCAGGCTCAAAGTGGCGCGACGCATTGAGTTTTTGGGCACGGCGCATAGAGGAATTTTGCCCAAATTTTCACTTTTCAGCTCAAAAATTCGGCCAGTTTGACTAGTTTCACTTTTAGATGTAATTATTGTTCTCTCTTGATTTAATTTTGTGGCTATGATGTAAATTTGGAATGTTTTTACTTATTCTAGAGGTTTCATTCACTAAAAAGTGAAAATTGAGTGAATGGATAAGTTTCCTAGCATATAGAGGCAAGTTGTTTGGCTGCCTAGATTTCAGCTCCATGTTTAGAATTGGTTGAAACAGCTCCTAGAAGGATGAGCTCAACCCCTAGAGGCATGGGAAGGGGTTAGGATGGTATATATATTATATTTTCTGAGACATTTTCAGGGTTGGACTCTTCGGAAAAGTTTGGCACCTCATTGTATATCCATTTTCAGTTTTTGGCAAAGGAAAGACCAGAGTTTTGCAGCACTTGTTGGGATCCTTGTGGCTTCTGAGTTTTGATGATGTTTCTCTCCATGTTATTGTAAGTTTCATTAATGTTATATGTATGCCATTTCCCTTCTCTATGCTTATGAATTAAACAAATGAGTAATTGAGGTAGAATTCATTGATTTGCTGGTGCTCTACCTTAGACTTTTGTTTAGTTTTATATGTTTTCGTCAGTTTGAAGAGGATCCTTGCACTCTCTTGCCCTCTTCAGTTCAACAGCAGTCTTTCAATCCATTCATTTGATCTAAGACATCAAATTCATTGCCTACCTCGCCCCAACTTGAACTCTGCAAGAAGTTGGCCTCATCCCCAAGCCCAAAATTGCCTTTCCTTTTTTCCAACAAAAAACCCCTAAAAATCATTTCAAACTCCTTGATTAATATACCTAGCCTAAAATTAGCACTCATTTCAGTCATCTCAGGCCCTATTGGACATATTTTGCTGAGATAGACCCGGAGAGAGCCCTCTCCTATCCTCGTAGGGCTAGCTACGAGGCTGAGCGTGGTTTGGTGTTGTCCTTTTTCTGCCTTATTTCAGCCTAAGGTGGATTTGGGAACTAACATAGTGGTGACCATACTGGGGAAGAAAGTGGTTTTCTTGTTGATGTCATTTGTTTTATAGCTACAGACGGAGCCTGAAGTCATGCCAGGTAGCCTTCGAAACGCTTTTGCTTTGCATTAGCGGAAGTAGATAAACGCTGCTTCAGTCAATCTCCGGTCTAGCTTCTGAACGTGACATATAGCTTGTTAATTTCCCCAGTACATGTATCAAGTCAGATCTGATTGTTGATGGTGGACAACGATCAGACATAAGAAGGCTAAAATCATTCACCTGGTGACTCCAACTCAATGTAGAGACTCCACTGGAGGACTAACTCTTTCTCTGAGAAAATGGAAGGATCTTACACTAAGTTCAGGTATCCAAAATGGAATGGTATTCAGGATCTAGTCTGCTTTCTTGTAAACTATTTCTTTGCTGTTCTTGAAGCTGTCCTGAAAGTTTTTCAGAATTTGTTGTATGAGAAAGGTGATCAAAATCTTCACTTGATCGTTTCAAAAAGTGTAAATACTGAGTTTCCCTTTGATCCTGGCCTCCTTACTTTTCCCACATATTATGATGACTCTCTTCAGAGTGATGAGCCTAAAGAAAACAAAACTGATCCCACAGCTCTTGTACATACCCCTACACCTTGTAAAATTCCAGATAGGTATAAACCTCTTGTTTTACCTTATGTTATCCATGCTTTCCCTGCAAATTATGACCTATATCTACCAAGATTTGCCGGTGAATGTAACAATGTCAACGCTGAGCAACATGTGCAGAATGTTGAGACTTTTGTTGAACTTTTTGAAGTTGATGACGAAGATGTTAGTATTAGGCTTTTTGCTCTTTCTTTGCAAGGCAACGTGAAGAGTTGGTTCAAAGCCCTGCCTGATGCGAGCATCTCAGATTTCCAGCAGTTCATCGAAGTTTTCCTTGACAGGTGGGTGATCAGACAGAACCTTTTTGTGATTATAGAAGAGTATAACCAGCTGAAAAGACTACCAGGGGAGACAGTACAACAATTTTCTGCCAGATTTAACCAAGTATATTTTTCGATGCCAGCTGATATAAGACCTTCTCCTAGATCTGCTCTCTTGCACTACCTGGGTTCCTTTGATCCGGAAATGGAGTTTTAGTTGAGAGAAAGGAATATTGCAACACTTCAAGAAATGCAGAACAAGGCAGTGAATGTAGAAACTCATTTTCTGATCCGAAGGGCAAGGTTGAAGGAAGAAGAAATGAAAAACATAGATCTGGAGAAATCAACATCTCTAGAGGTAAAGCTTAACATGTTGGTAAGTGCAGTATAAGATATGATGCAAAAGAACACCCCAAGGAATAAGTATAATGTTCAAGCCCATGACTTGCTGATTGAAGAAGAACCAGTGGCTGATCCAAAACATTTTGTTTCTTATCCCAGTTGTCATAGTGATTGTTTTATAGATCATTTTGAAGAAGAGAGAGCTGTTGATATGACATGTATGCTTGATGATGTGTTGTATACTGATGATTTGCCTCAGTTCGATCAGTATGATGATGATTATGTTCTCCAAACAGAAGCTAACCTTGCAGAAAAATCACCAGCTAGTTTGTGCGAGGAGGAAGTTCACTTTTAGCAGCTCGAGTACAGTGATCAACCGATGCATATCAGCTATGACAATGACGAGGAAAGTGCAGCAAGTTTTGAAGTAAGTGAAGGATCTTTTCCTTTTTGTTTTGATTCGTTTCATTTCATCAGAGACAATTTCTATGCAATCCGAAATCAACTGTCGACAAGTCTTGATTTGAACCATCTTGAGGGCAATGAAAATCTTGTTCCAAATTTCTCATATTCAGATTTGCAGCCCCCGAATGCCATTGATTTTCAAGTTGCAGATGAAGAATTGGAAGCTGGCACATATGATCAAATGATACAAGATGACTCCGTACCCTTTTGTTTTGAATCATTCTAGTTTTTGAAGGGTAAATTGCATAGTAAATATTCAAATGAGCAGCCTATAGGAAATCAACAATCTCTTAGTTTTAATGTTGAGGATGAGACAGATAGCAAATTTCTTGAGCAAGTTGTTAATGAGAAATCTTCCCCTGAAACGACTGATGAAATCATTTCTGATACAAAACCCTCCCTAGCTCCAGATTTGCAGCCACCAAACGCAATTAAAGGTCATATTACAGATGAAGGTGTGGCAGTCGAAATATCTGATTTGATGATGCAAGAGGATTCTGTACCCTTTTGTTTCGAAGCATTTCAGTTTATAAAGCAGAATCTTCGTAATAGCTCTAAAGAAAAATGTGAACAGTCAGTAGGATGTCATACAATTTCAATGGATACAACAAAGCAGTCTTCTCAAGTTTTTGATGATCCTATTGCTCGTGTGTTGGCTGATGTTTGCTGTAAAAATTCTTCTCCATTGGCTAATCTTGTGTTAGAAAAGAATGATGATAATAATCTTGTTCAAAAGTCAACTTCATTGTCTTGTTCAACAGATTTTTCATTACAAAGCCCATATCAAGGTATGCAGTCATATGAGGAGATTGTTAAAGGAGACTTTTGTTCTGTTTGGAATCAGCAACAAAGTTTGGTTATTTATGAAATTCAGGATCCTTTTGGCAGGCTGCTACTATCACCAAAGAAAGACAGCACAGATGTGAGGAAAATATTAATATCCAGCTATGAATATTACCGGGATCAGAGCAGTAATGTGTTAATGGAAATCAATAGCTATGTTTATGAAGATCCTTTCACAGTATTCTTGAAGTCATCCAGTCAATTCATGCTTTGCAATTTTATCAGCAGTCAACTTTATTCCGATTTTCCATGGGAGTTGCCTTTCGATTCTTCCCTTTTCCTGTGCATCAGAAAACATTTGGGAAGAAATCAAATAGAAGCCAAGATGCTTACATGGTCGCATTGGTTGTTTCATTTCACTTGATCAGGTGATGAATGAAACTGTTAGAGTAGGTTTTGATGAATAAGCTCTACTTTGAGCATATTTTCTACTTTGTCGGTTGTGTTTAAGTATCGAGTCAGTTCTTACTTGAGTGAGTGTCAATTTTTGTCGTCAAGTCATCATTTTTCAGTCATGCATTTCAGTTTGAGTTTTTGACTCCATTTCCCAATGGATGAAGGCACTGTCTGCTTTCCAAAGATCTGTAATTCTTGGCACCTCCAAGGAGCTACCATCCCCATTGGAGCCAATGTTAGTGTCAGTCTTTGCAGCCTTCCTCCAGTGATCAAACATGCTCTTACAAGGTGATTTTAAGGTGTCAAGGTCAAATTTTGTCATTTCAGTGAGCCTACAAGCAAAATTTGCTCACTAAGTACTAGGTCTAGGGTTTGCTTTCACTCCTTCCAGAGTTGTCCAAATGTCGGTCCATGTCACCATTCAGCTGAGTGTACCATCATTCAGAGGGTTTTCATCATCATGCCAGATTCCAAAGGGTCATTTTACACCTTGTTCATGCTTCAGTTGTGCCTTGGTAAGGTCCATTTCCCTCTCCTAGGGTTTTGGAGGTAATTTCTCTTGGATGGTCAAATCATCATCGAAACTTGTATCCTGATGTTCATACACCTTCTCCTATCCTTAATGTACTTTATTAAACACTTCCCATCACTAAGATCCCCCAAATGCCTCATTTTTGCACAAACCCTAGTTTCTTGCTACAACTTGGCAATTTTCTAGGCTAGGCCTGTGTTTTTCCCTTTTGGACCCCTTCCCCTCACTCAATTTCTGAGATTCCACTTTCCCCTGCTTCCTAACATCCCTCCCTACTTCCAAAAATTTTCCCAAAAATTTAGAAGCCCCTTATCCCCTTCATTTCACTTCATTTCAACAAATCCCTTGTTCCACACATCGGGATAGGTTTCACTCAAATGATGTTTCTGAGCAATAAAAGATGAATTTGGGAAAACTGAGAGAGGTTTTTGTCTAAAACATGCCAAAGAAGAAAAACCTCCTTCACGTTTTACACAGGTATCATGGTTTTATAGAAATGTCAAAACTATCGTTGCCTCAGGAGAATTGAATGCACCTCTGAAGTGACCTTGGGAAAATCAAGATTTCTCCTAGCTGGGTTGTCCAAATTACTTGCTGGATGAGTCAAATGATAACTAGACACAAATATATTTCCAATGAGATATAATGAGCTCAATTTGGAGTTGAGGAAGAGCTTCAAAAGTTGACTGCAACAGCACTCTGCCTTGAGGCAGCCTCATTCTGCTCATTTTGACCAGTCTTGGGAGATTTGACTTTTGGCAGGGTAAATGAACTCCAAATTAAAAAATTCCACTTGGGTTGGAAATTAGATTAAAATATATTTCCAACGAGCTATCACACACCAGATTTTGACATCGGGACGTCCTCCAAAAGCCTCCTGCAAAATGGCGCGGCACATTGGGTTTGTGCGCGGCACATTGGGTTGGTGCGCGACGCACAGGCCTGAAATCATAATTTTTGGTCGTTTGCTTCCAAATTCTTGTATTGACTTGGTTTTTTTCTAAATTAAGTTCATAAACTCATGTTTGGTGTTGTTTGAGGGAAGGGATATAAGAGTTTACATGCCAAAGGCTTAAACCCTATCGTTGTGGTAAGAAGTGCTCTCTTAAGGATTTTGTGTTGAAGTTTTAAAACAGTTTCTTGTGCCACTCCCCGCCTTGTTTTCCCCATCTTCCATTATCTAATTATTGCAGTCTATTCCCTTATAATCCCATTATCGCTCATTTCCATTATCCCTAAAACCCTATCTACCCCCATCACTATCACCCATTCCTATATCACTTATAAAGGCTCCAAATCCCGAAGTTCCCCAAGCAGTAAGTGACTGTCCTTTCACTCCAAATTCACTTGTCAGTCTATTGTATTCATTGTGATATTTCCTCACAGCCTCTCATTACATATGTGGCACATTTGGTATTGAAAGACAAACTCTTGTTTCACCACCTACATATCAGCATAAACACCTTGTTTTCAGCACCATGTCGGAGACAAATTCATCATATGAGCAGGGATATGAGCAAGACAGTGACTCAACCGCTGAGCTAAACGTACCGAGGAGGTCTCATAAAAGTGGCAGGCACGTCAGGGAAGAGCCCATTTCTTTGGCTCATTTGCAGGCCTGCCCGCTTGCAATGACATGCTTTTAGCAACATTCATGTTTTCGGTATTGTGAGCTCATATCTCAAATTCAACACCATCAGGAGTTAGTTCACTTATTTGTCCTACATTTGCATGATGGTCATGTAAACCTTGCTGAGTGAACTTCACCTTGACACCAGAGACCATCTCTGAGGCAACCGGGATACCAAACATAGGTGAGGAGTGGAATAAGAGACAGCAGCTGGATAGAGCATATTATGAACCTTACATCAGGCCTGGTTATATGAGGAAGCTCAACAGGGTATTCCCGTTCCGGTTTCTGAAGGAGTCATATGCGCCATTAATGAAACTCATCATTAGATACTTCAGCTGTGAGGGTAGATTCTCACGCCTTTATGCATACCATATCAGAATTTTGATGCATTTCACGAGAGTGCGACTGATGAATATTCCATAATTCATGTGCCGAAACATAGAGCGGATGACTACCCTTGTGCAGAAGAAGACTCCAGAGCAACAACATAACAACATTTATCATTATGCGCTCATTAAAATCATTGTAGTACATCAGCTTGGATTGCAGGGCATCGCATGGGATGAGTTCATTTCTTGTGACTTCTTTATAGCCCCTCAGCCTCCTCCAGAGATTGTTCACGATGAAGGTGAGCCTTCGCATCAGTTTGAGGTTCCTAAGACAGAGCCTATCAGTGTTCCAGTGTGTGTTACATATCAGAGAGGTACCAGAGCCTTATTTGCAGCAGCACGACGAGTACTATCTCCGCCCAGGGTGGAAGGGGTCTCGTTACCTTCGATAGCAGCACGAGTACTATCTCCACATAGCGTGGAAGGGGTCTCGCCTTCTACATCAGCACAGGTACAAGAAAAAGGCAAGAAGCCTATGCACGATGAGGGCCCTTCAGGAGGCCAAGACACTGATTTTATACTCATCGATGTTGATTCGAGTTCTCCCAGCTCAAAGCTGAAAGAAATCATCCAGGAGCAAGAAGATGAGATCCGCATGCTGACCAAGAAATTGCAGAGAGCTCAGTGGGTTATAGATTACTTGGAGCAGTGGAATAAACAACTGGAGGATCAGCAAACACTCATGGAGCTGCAGAGAATCCGTGAAGACCGTGAATTGGCCCAAAAGAGACCAGGTGACAGGACACCATTTGAGCGAGAGACTTGCCTCACGAGAGTCAATATTCATCTGGAGAAGCTATTGGCAAAGGCCAATAGGGACAAAGACATGCTCAGACACATGAAGAATCACTATTGGGCCCGCACACATGTTTGCAGAGCTAGGATGAAGATCTTGAAGGCGAGTTTGAGAAAAACACTGAAATGTCGGAAAAGGCCTTATCCACTTCAAATCTTGGGCGAAGCCTCCTTGGCTGAGCATGAGACATGATGGGAGACCTTCACTCCAAATTTCAGCAAATTTGAAGAATATTTTTTCATTTTTGAAAATTTTGGTTGCAAAACAGGTTTTTCCGGCCGACGCGTCGTGCCATCCGACGCGCACTTATGATTAGGACATCTTCTGGAGGAAAAATTAATATTTTTAGATTTTTTATGATAAAATATGCATGCTCAGGAATGGCTGAGAAATTTCATGAAGTTTTGGGTGGTCTTAAAGGTAAAAAACACTCCAAAAATGGCCTTTCTGCCACTTTTTGCACCAGTAGGAACCAGTCTTGGGAGATTGCAGTTTTGGAGGGGCAAATGACATCCAAATTGAAAAATTCCACTTGGGTTGGATAACAGACATCCAGGGATTTCCAACGAGCTATCATGAGCTCAATTTGGACTTCAGGCAGTGCCCCAAAATCAGGCTCAAAGTGGCGCAATGCATTGAGTTTTTGGGCGCGGCGCATAGAGGAATTTTGCCCAAATTTTCACTTTTCAGCTCAAAAATTCATCCATTTTAACTAGTTTCACTTTTAGATGTAATTATTGTTCTCTATTGATGTAATTTTGTGGCTATGATGTAAATTTGGCATGTTTTTACTTATTCTAGAGGTTTCATTCACTAAAAAGTGAAAATTGAGTGAATGGATCAGTTTCCTAGCATATAGAGGCAAGTTGTTTGGCTGCCTAGATTTCAGCTCCATGTTTAGAATTGGTTGAAACAGCTCCTAGAAGGATGAGCTCGACCCCTAGAGGCATGGGAAGGGGTTAAGATGTTCTATATATTGTATTTTCTGAGACATTTTCAGGGTTGGACTCTTGGGAAAAGTTTGGCACCTCATTGTATATCCATTTTCAGTTTTTGGCAAAGGAAAGACCAGAGTTTTGCAGCACTTGTTGGGATCCTTGTGGCTTCTGAGTTTTGATGATGTTTCTCTCCATGTTATTGTAAGTTTCATTAATTTTATATGTATGCCATTTCCCTTCTCTATGCTTCTGAATTAAACAAATGAGTAATTGAGGTAGAATTCATTGATTTGCTCGTGCTCAGCCTTAGACTTTTGTTTAGTTTTATATGTTTTCGTCAGTTTGAAGAGGATCCTTGCACTCTCTTGCCCTCTTCAGTTCAATAGCAGTCTTTCTGATCCGGATTTTATGCAGGAACGCAACAGAATAAACATATAAACATAAATACAGAGATGGAGCGGAAATAACACTTCATTTCATTAATATCAACGAACTGAATTTTGCTTACAGACAGAATGGAAATAAAACTAGCTAGGGCGCTGGTAGCTATCTCTGAGAAGAGATGTGGTGGCTACAGGCCTCTGAACTGTGTTACAATGAGGCTCGAGGGCCTATTTATCATTTAGAAACAAGGGGAAATCCTAAACAGCCAAAACCCTAACCCTAGGAGATGAAGCGCCAAAACTATGGGCCCCGTTTGGGTAAATTGGTGTTTCAACTTCCCAGGGGCGTAACTTTGGCATACGATCTCCGTTTGACGCGTACCATACCTCGTTAGAAATATCTATCCAAGGACTACAAATTTGGAATGGGCAACATCGGTCCATGGACCCATGTTGCCCTCCGTTTTCCCAAAAAACGTCGTTTAGGGCCTCAAAACGGCTCCGGAAGTTTAGGACCCGAAAAACTGCTAAAAATAGTAAATTGTGCCGAAACCGAAAAACTGAAATAGACAATGGTGGAGCCCCAAGTGGAATAGGCGGGTGACCACCAATATCCACCTGGATCACTTTCAATCCATTCATTTGATCTAAGACATTAAAGTCATTGCCTACCTCGCCCCAACTTGAACTCTGCAAGAAGTTGGCCTCATCCCCAAGCCCAAAATTGCCTTTCCCTTTTTCCAACAAAAAACTCCTAAAAATCATTTCAAACTCCTTGATTAATATACCTAGCCTAAAATTAGCACTCATTTCAGTCATCTCAGGCCCTATTGGACATCTTTTGCCGAGATAGACCTGGAGAGAGCCCTCTCCTGTCCTTGTAGGGCTAGCTACGAGGCTGAGCGTGGTTTGGTGTTGTCCTTTTTCTGCCTTATTTCAGCCTAAAGTGGATTTGGGAACTAACATAAGCTATGTTGCTTGTTCGTTTTATGGCCATGGCAAGATGTGATCCTTGTCTTGGTAATTTATTAAGTGGGTAAAGTTCAGCTTGGACATGAGTGGCCTAAGATGAGGTATAAAAGTTCTTAGGTGAACAAGGGACAATCTACTTATAGTCGGCGAAATTGATCAAGTTGTTACGATTGAAGGAGACCAATGTCACATGAACTGAAGTAGCTAAGGACTTGATTGGGTTCCCAAGTCGTGAAAAAATGTAATGCTAGTTGTGAGGGCATGAGTGCCAAGGCATGCTAGGGAATGTTAACATGTTCCAGATATTTCAAAGGCATGTCAAATATGCTAAGATGTGTCAAGTGCAAAGGCATTCCAAGATGTGCAAGGGGGCGACAATATGTGTCAGGGACTATCAAGGTGAAAAAAAGGAGAAACAAGTTAAACTACAAGGAATGAACACATCATAGGGTTAATAAGTCATCAACTTACATTTTCAAGGGGGGGCATGCTATGCACACCAACACTAGGTGGAAATAAGTGTCAAGTGCCAAGTGTTAGTGCATTCTAAGTTCCAAATCATCCTTTGTTACTTCTCTTCTACTTTACAATAATTGATCTCAAATTACTTTAATATTAAACCATGCCAAAGAATACTGAGGCATCTTAATGAATGCTAGAAATGCTAATGATCATGGCCTCTTTAGGACTACATCTCTCTTCATCCCCTTGATCAAATGATATCCTTCTCACTCAATGTTATTTCCATCATTCTAAGGCCTCCTTAAATAGTTTTCCCTAGACCTCTTAGGAACCCTCTAGAACTTACGACTTTTATCCACTTAGACCTTAGGACATATTAATTTCCCTTTTTAATTTTATTTTATATTTTAAACCCATCTTGGGTCCAAAAACCCTTTGCTTGGATTCTTTTCCCACAAATCCTTCTGTGACCAAACTCACAGAAACCCATCTCACTAGGCTTGTGGAGTACCTCCCAAGCTACACAATTGAACAACATAGTCTAGTTGTAGTAACTATAACTTGTTCAAGATCTTGTACTCAAGCGAGGGCTTGGTTGGGTTCCCAAGTTTCAAATTAAGTAAGGGTAGTTGTGAGGGCATGATATCTAGGGAGGGTCAGGGCATGAAAAGGAATGAAAATGAATGCTAACACATGTCAGAAAATTTCAATGCACGTTGGACTAGAGTGTTAGGGTGTTTCGGGGCATATCAATGGATAACTAGGTTAAAATTCATGGAAAGGAATGAATAAGAGTGTGTGCTAGGGAGTGTTAGTGGATTCAAGTCTGCTAAGGACGAAGTGTGTTAGGAGAAGTTCAGAATAGGATTTACAGCAGGCAAGCCTACGGTTCTTATACGAGGCTTAACATAACAGTTTTAGACAAAGGGAAATAACTTTGTGCTAGGAACAACATTGGTTTGGCTTTAGCTATTTTTTTAAAATGAGATGTGGCACACTTTGGCTACAAGCTCATGTTTTAAACTATTCTAGATATTTTAATATTGTACATTGTTGTGTATAAGTTTTGGGGCACTTGACTTGTGACAACTTATATATTGTGTGCCTTGTGGATCTTGTGGTTCTTGAAAATTCTCAGTTAATGTTCTACTATTTATATGCACTGAACATACATGTGAAATATTGGCTGTATTGTAAGCTATGTTGCTTAGTTTTTTTATGGCCATGGCTAGATCATTTGATCCTTGTCTTGGTAACTAGTTAAGTGGGACAAGTTGAGCTTGGACATGAGTGGCATAAGATGAGTTATAGGCAGTTGTTAGGTGTGTTGGAAAAAATACTGAGAGGGGGGCGGGAGGGGGGGGGGGGGGGTGAATCAGTATTTAGAGCTTACTCAAAACTTTTACTTTTTCCTTACTAAATTCCATACGCCACTTTAATGAACCCAACTCGCGTATACACGTAGATATCCTTAATAAAACTTGCGTATTATCAGAGATTTTATTATGCATAAAATTATTTACTTAGATCAGTGCATCATTCATTCATTAGATGTTTAGTAAGCAGTGAGCATGTGCAGTAAGAATAGAATAAATCATCACACATAAGAAACACACATGAACACCAGGATTTAAGGTGGAAACCCAATTCGGGAAAAAACCACCGCTGTTGTCATCTCTGTCTTCAATATTTATTATAAAGAAAACTGCTTACAATCTTGTACTGGTGCATACTTATACCAGCACACAGGCCCCCACCTGCAGAAGGATGTAACCTTCTCTCGTTCTCCAGATACTACTGGAAGGGAGCTTCAACCCCCTGATCGTGTTTACCAGCCACTCCTGGAAGGGAGCTACTACCCCCTGATCTCGTTTACCAGCTACTACTGGAAGGGAGCTACAACCCCCTCACTGAAGGCTTCGACCCTCAGCACCACCATGGACCACGTTTCATCAATTTTCATACTAGATCCCACAACTTCCACACAACACACCTTGTAGGCCTCTTTTCATCATATTTTCTGACTGGACCCACTCCACACATTTAAGCTCAAAGAACATTCATCAAACTGAAACTTATAACCCATTCAATTCATTCATTGAATCATCAACCAATCAAACAACCAACCACTGATCTTTAATCATAATAAACTAGCAGCATAATCAGTGTTCAAACAACTCAGATCTATATGAAGATATCATTGAAAGACAACAGTAATACGACAAAACAGATCAGAGATTTCCTTCTGCACACTTCAGCAAAACCCTATATTCCATACGTGCTTTTACTTCACTGAACCCGTGTATATATGTGCTTTTACAGAGACAAACCTGCGTATATATCTGCAAACATTTCAGGACTAACCTTAGATTCCATACGCGCTTTTGCTGAAACCAACCCACGTATATACGCATTTTCACTATGACTAACCTGCGTATAGATCTACAAACATTGTAGGGCTGTGCAACTCTTTAGAACAGATAAATAGCTCAAATCTTACCCTTCACTTCAGAAAAAATTCGCCAAATAACAGATCCAAAATTTTCATAAACAGATCTAGAATATACATAGTCATTTCAGGTCTAGAGATCCTGATCCATCATTTTATTCATAGGTGCATTATTAATTCAGATCTATCAATAAACTGTAACTCATTCCATGCAGATATACCTCAGAGTGAAGTATTCATTCAATACCCAGACACATGCGCACCTTGCACTATGATCTTCTTTTCCTTCTATATATTTAGCTTTTACCAATACCATGAGCCAAACCACACAACTTTCGATGGTATTCTTGGACGGAATCAAATATACAAAACAACGCTCAATACTCTGGGCTAATACCATGGTATTTCCCCTTGGTATCATAATTGTAGAGCGCAAAAGGCATACACGACTTGGGGCGTTCGTTTCCGTGTGTATACGCAACTTCTCCTCATAAAAACTGTGTATATGCTAATCCTGAATGTATACACGGTTTGCCTTCACAAAATTAGTGTATACATTGCATCCATATGTAGGTTTCCTTCACAAAGGTAGCGTGTACATTGTGACATATTATATTTATCATTTCTCTGGCACTTACTGGAATTCTTGTCTCTATCACATTTGAACGGATCTATAGATACATCATTCTTACATCTTTAACAAATAGGTTGCTTATCATAAGCAACTTGTCATGTAGGTTTCTATCAAGGACAACTTCATCAAGTAGGTTTCCATCAAGGACAACACATTACATCATATTGCCAACAACCTCCCCCTTTGGACTTGAGGGCAACCATGATGGTGTTTGATCACCATAACAGATAAATACAATAATCATAATCATTATTCAAAAACCATGATATTCTCCCCCTTTGAAATCAAGGGAAAAGGGCGGATCAAAACAAGGTTTCTCTTCCCTTGTAGAAAGATGAGATCTGTAGATCTTATGTGCGTTGAATTTACCATGCTCCCCCTCAATTCATGTTGAATCTTCAAACAGATTTTTCAATGAAGTGCATGACTCTATAACTCAACCAAGTATGACCTTTCCTATCACCAAGGACTCATACTTACATCAATGAACCAACCAAGTGGAATTACATATTTGACTGAGCTACCCAACCAAGTGGGTTTACAAATTTTGAGTCAAATACCCAACCAAGTGGGTTTACAAATTTTACCAAGTCTTTACATGACTGAATATAACAATTTTACATGATAGGTCTCATCATGACATTTTCATCAAATTAATTTTTATAACAAGACCAAATGAATCTCAAACATGAGATCAGACCACAATAAATATTTAGAATGCCAACAATGCGTCCTTTCCCACAGAACAGGTGCTCCCCCTTTTCTTATGCTCCCTGAACACTTTCAACAGCAAATCATCAAGGCATATTCATCAAAAAAATATTAGAGAATGAAACAGAAATGTGATAATGGGAACATCACCAGAGATACCCAACAACACCGCAATTCTTCTGAAAATGCTGACCCAAAAAAAAAATGTGCCAGCAAAAACCCATACACAGTTTTATGTATATAAACTCACGTATATACACGACTATCCTTTATGAAATCCGCGTATCCAATTTAATCTTTTGAATTTAAGCTGATCTGATCTTCTAAGCGACAAAGACAACTCCTAGCTTTTGTCTGAGATATTCGAAAGCTTCCCTGGGAAGAGGTTTAGTAAATATATCAGCAACTTGTTCTTTGGAGGGATCATATTCCAATTTCACCTTTTGTTCAAGCACTTGTTCACGTAAGAAGTGATATTTGATAGGAATGTGCTTGGTCTTGGAATGCATGACAGGATTTTTGAGATACTGATGGCACTTGTATTATCACACATAATGGATATGGGAGGTGAACATTTGATTTGAATGTCCTGTAAAGTCTGTATCATCCAAAGAAGTTGTGTGCAACATGATGCGACAGCCACATATTCTGCTTCTGATGTAGATAAGGCAATAGAGCTTTGCTTCTTGCTAAACCAAGATACTAATCGGGGCCCCATAAAGAATGCACCACCACTAGTGCTTTTTCGATCATCAACTTGTGACTGGGTCTATGTTTCCAGCATCGTAGTGTCTTTTTGTAGAAATCAACTATCAACTCAATCTCTTGTCTTTATCAAGGTGAAATTTCCATTTCCTCTTTGTAGAAACACATGTGGGAATCATCATGAAATAGAGTAGAGTGGCACCATATAGCACGAGAAAACACCATAGACTTGTATCATCAAATATCTAAGGGAAGAAAGATAAGACAATGTATCCATGTCTTCAAGTGTCATTCAACAGTTGTAGCATAAGAACATCAGTAACTAACATCAGGATATTTGTAGCAACATCATATTCTTGCCAAGAATAATTATCATACCGGAACAAATTCATCATAGTCAATATGTATCAAGCGATCATGTGATCTGTTATTACCAAGGTCTTATATAATCATGATGTTCGTCAACAACAAAATCTGCATGTTTTGTCCTTATATCTGAATCATTAGACTTGCGTCAAATCCACGTGTGAAAATAAAGATACTCTTCTACAAAACGCGATCAGGGCTCATCCATAATCTCATCATAAGAAATATATGTATCATGACAACATCATTCTAACATGATAATCACGAGAATAAGCAAACATAATGCCAACAATGCAACTTTAGTAGTTAGGCTAATGCTCC